>OU896709.1:1954304-2554304 GCA_918026855.4 Phaedon cochleariae | reverse complement strand
GTGTACGCACTTCCTCATTTACAATTCCTATATAGATTTTAAGCTAATGATTATTTTTCTTCCTCAACCTTCCGGCAAACAGTGTAACGGCTGTAAACGGAGTTACTTACGTTGTTTGCCTGCAATACCTGAAACGACTATAGGCATTTCAGGGCATGACGTATTTCATCATATTTATTTCTTTTATGTTATAAGTTCTATCAAAATATAATTCGATCAATAGATATTTCGATCAAATGATGTTCGATCAAATAATGTCGATCAAATGGTTTTCAATCATATTTCCGGCAACCAGGAACAAGCCTGCAATAGCATTTACTCTCCACACGACATTTCAAGTGATTTTTACAGCCTCCAAGAATATGAATTCTCATTTTGCTCTCCTGATGTAATACTCATGCCATATATTTCTCTTTCTGTTGATTTGAATATGATTCGAGTTTTTTTGAGTATCATAATAATTGGGAATAAATCGAGTAGTTATCTATCGATAATATAAACCTAAACTTTTGTCCCACTTCATGTGGTGAGCACCTTATTTCGGTCTGATAATGTAATGTGTATAGGTAATTAAAATAGTCTAACAGAAGTATGATGAATGATGGATCGGTCACTCGATACATCATAATTATTATTATTAATCAACCTTCGCTTGTCAATGGATTTTCTATTTTCGGTCTAAGTACCTACCTAACGAAATCTCGTTATGGAAATGACAAATGTGTTGGACAAAAAATAACATTACAACAATAATCTACTCACCGAACCAAACTTGAAAGCAATCAATGGGCGCACAAGGTCGAACCAATTCGTAATTTTTTTGCCCACCAAGTCCGGTAGAATTACCATCAATGAATTGCCTATGCTCCGAACAACCATATCTGAACTGGAAATAAAAAAAAAGATCATCTAGCTAGGAATCGATCATCCCAAGATACCAAAAATTATGATATACAGGGTGAGTCATTTGTGTGGCAAAGTGAGATAACGACTTTACAGTTTGAGATAGATAGACAAAAGTTCCAGAGATGATCTAGAATCATGAGCAGCACATTTCCAAATCATTTCGCTTTATACAGGGTGACTCAGAAATGCGTGGCGTATCAAAGTTATACTTTTTCTTATGGGACACCCTGTATTCCATTGAATTTTCGCATTCTCCTTTGTGTGCTGATTTCATCAATGCATCACACTTGGGGTCTAGCGAGAATGATTACAGAGATATAGGGTGTTCAAAATCGAGATTTTTCAACTTTAGGATTTTTTTTGCGTCGAAACTATTCATTATTGGTCAAAACGGCTTTCATGTCCCTATCCCAACTTTTGATTTACTATCTACTGATATTTAATTGGAACAGATACAAGAGTGATCAGAATGCTGAATCTTGCTCACTTTGCCACACTAATGACTCACCCTGTATGTACCGGGTGTACTAAGAGAGGACGCCGGCTCCATCTCGGAAACTATTTGCCGCACAGGTTTCTAAAAAAGATATGAATGATGAAAGTGGCCAAGAAAAATCTCTGGAACTTATTTTCAAGTTTCCAGGACAGCCCCTAGATGGCGTAATCGTATTGGCCAGTTTAATAAATGAGTTTTTATGAAAATTTGATATATCAAGACATATCAAAAACACTTTTTTCATATGTTCTCGAGTAGTTCAAAATTCAGAATAATGAACCACTCTGTATTCCTTCAAATTAAATATCAGTAGATAGTAAATCAAAAGTTGAGATAGGAACATGAAAGCCGTTTTGACCGATGATGAATAGTTTCGACACAAAAAACTCATAAATTTAAAAAATCTCGATTTTGAACACCCTATCCCTAACAACACCAGTACATCCTAGGGACTTCCCATGGACGTCCCTGATTTTATACTAGGACATACCAGGGATGTCCTTTGTCGGGACAACGTACATACTAGGGACATCCGCTGGCCGCAAAAAAAGGCATCCAAGGGATGTCCTTCTGGTACGTCCCTGGGATGTACCAAGTACGAAGAAAGGATATCCCTAGGACGTCCCAAGGATATCCCAGGGACATCCCTTCGACAAAAGAAAAAAATGTAGGTCGAATAGGGATAGAACCCGGGACCTTTAGCTTATCAGGCACGCACCTTACTCCATTGGCTATTATGCCTCCTGAAGATTCATGTACTAAACAGATTTATAAACAGGACTTGACTACAGAAACCTGAATACAACTTTGTTAGGATTTGGGTATGATTATTATCATTCTTGGGTGTTTAAAAATGAGGGGCATTATGCATGTACGATTTCTGTTTGCGAAAAATGATCATTTCTTGAGAAGTTCTAAGACTTTATACTTCATTTTCAATATAATTATTTTCCGAAAAAAAAAACAAACATTTTCAAAAAAATTCAACTCAATAGTTTTATGAAATTCAATGACTGATGTGAATGGATATCAGATAATCCAAGGACACGAATAGGATAACCTAGGGATGTACCTGGCGGGATGTCCACTGGACAACCACTGCGGGACATCCCCTGGATGCCCCAATCATGTCCTTGTACCGCGGGACAAAAAAGGGACGTACCTAGGACATCCTTGTGTTGTTAGGGATATCTCTGTAATCATTCCCGCTAGACAGCAAGTGTGATACATTGATGAAAGCAGCTCTTCAGGGAGAATCTAAAAATGCAATGGAATACAGGGTGCTCCATTTGAAAATCGAGAGTTGATGCCCGTTACGCTTCAAGATTTCAACTTTTGAATATAATAATTATTATCGTAGGAAAATGTGTCCCCCGCCATATTGAAATCGACCTGTCCGAGCAATTCTCAATTTCTTTAACGACATCGAAGATTAGGGGGATGACAAATTTTAGCTGGAACACACTGTATATGATTTCTTTTAATTTGTTTTTATATCAATCAGAAAAATGTTTTCTTGCTCACCCAAAAACTATGCAAAACGGAAAAATTTCAAAGAGGACCGAGGCACTGATGGGCAGATGTTTTTCTTCTCTCGTCATCGCCAACGAAGCTAACGTGAAGGCCCTATTGTCGAATGTTAGTTGGAATGTCACGTGCACCATGTCGAACAGCAGCTCTTCTCTCACCAACTCTATTTTCATTTCCTTGTGATAAAAATGTCGGGCTACCTAAAAAATATCGTATTGTTATGCCGATTGTTTCAATTACGAGAAGATTGTGATGGTAAGGTATTACCTGACTTCAATGTGGACACAATGGGCGTGTACACCTTAGTAGAACTTTTAACTCAAACCATGCTTATAATGATCCTTTTATACATAAATAATAATTGACGACATAATTCGATCGAAAAATAAACTGGAATGTTTTATTTTTGGACATAAATAATAGTACCTTCTGAAAACGGACCCTCTTATGACGTAGAAACCTCATCTCGCCATAGTTAAAAGAAAATACCAAACGCCCGACGGAGACTGAGGCAACTGACATATTGATTCTTTCAACTGTGATCTCGCGCTAATTCACTCAGTCAGAAATGTAGTCTTGTTTCAGTATTAGGGTTTTGACGTCACATCATCGCCTCGTTTTCAGAGGTCCGAAAAATCGGGAATTTCAATAATTTTTCATAAAACGTAGGGAGCTCACAGCAAGAAACGGTTTGCGGTGGTGAGCTAGTTTGGGTGAGTTCTATCGAATTATGAAAAAAAAATGTTTTGTGATATAAGCCCATTCAGTAATTAGGAAAGCAACACTTGTAATCAGAGTATGTGCTCATATGAATCGCATTAGCCAGGGAAGCAGTTATTTTTCTATCGTTATCATCCAAGTCGGGTAAAATTCAGGTAAAAAGGTGCCTCTTTTACTACTTTTGAATAACAACATTGAGTACCTATTCACATCACAATCAAGGATAATAAATAGTGAATAAATAAAAATAAATAAATAATATGATGTTAATCAGATTTGAGAGATTGTCAATTCCAAATTTCGAAGGATTTTCATTTTTCATGCCCTCCTTTTGGATCCCATGTTCGACGTGGCAAAGAGCCGCTAGAACAGTACGTAGTTATTTTCTGTTGAGTATTCAGAATGATGTTATGTGTATATACAGAGAAGTGCACAAAAAACGGCCAGTGCAGTATCTTCTTAGATCGGAGTTCGGAGACAGAAGATTCTGAAAATTTGGATGCTTTGATAATTGAACATTCTCTATCCGTCTGAAATATTTTCATCAATACAGTGTTGCCACTTCTATCAGAAACAACTAGCAACTTTGTTAGTTCAAATAAAACACCCTGTATTTCATTGCATTTTTAGATTCTTCCTGAACAGCTGATTTCATTGATGTATCACACTTGGGGTCTAGCAGAAATGATCACAGAGATATAGGGTGTTCAAAATCGAGATTTTTCAATTTTAGGATTTTTTTGTGTCGAAACTATTCATCATCGATCAAAACGGCTTACATGTTCCTATCTTAACTTTCGATTCACTATCAACTAACATTTAATTGGAACAGATACAGGGTGATCAGAATTCTGATTATTGAAGCACCCTGTATTTTTTCCAATTAAATGCCAGTAGATAGTGAATCAAAAGTTATGATAGGAACATGTGAGCCGTTTTGATCGATTATGAATAGTTTCGACACAAAAACATCCTGAAATTGAAAAATCTCGATTTTGAACACCCTATATCTCTGTAATCATTCCTGATAGACCCCAAGTGTGACGCATTGATGAAATCAGCTCCTCAGGAAGAATCTAAAAATGCAATAAAATCCTAATGCCTCATTCAAAATAACGAAGTTGCTAGATGTTTCTGATAGAAGTGGCAACACTGTATCGATGAAAATATTTTAGACGGATAGAGAATGTTCAATTATCAGAGCATCCCAATTTTCAGAATGTTCTGTCTTTTCGTTCTCCAGATACTTCTAATAGGCCATCCACCGTGGATCACCCTGTATACACTAATAATTCCAGAATGTATGAACCATAAATTGACATCTGAATAAACATCGACAGGAAGTGTTCATAGAAACACTGGCAGTGCATCTGACTATCCTTTTCTGAGTTATGAAAACATATTTCATAGAAGATGAGCTACCCCAAATCAAAATGCCGTTTGTCAATACAGACTGAATTTGACCATGGTAAAATAATAATGTGTCTCATTGTTCAAAACAGTTGTCGAAACCCTGATCTGGTAGCATTTCATATTCAAAGTTTTCATGATATTATCACAATGTGTTTTAAACTTCGAGTTACTGTCCAAAGTGAGCCCTAAAACTATACCTTTTAAACTTCAATTTCGGAATCGGTGAGTTATATTTCGGAAAAAGTAATGTCGATTTCAGAATTGGTTAGTTCGATTTCAGAAATGGTAAACTCAATTTCAGAATCGGTGAGATGAATTTCAGAAAAAGTCCATTCAATTTCAGAAATGGTAAGTTGTATTTCAGAATTATTATTGGTAGGTTCAATTTCAGAAGATGAAATCCTTTTATATGTTTGAAATGTTTTTAATTGCAAAAGAGAAGATTGTTCACAGTGGATGGGAACGGTGTTTGAGAGCCCTATGTTGAATCAGAATGAACATATATGGGGTGCCTTCAAGTCAGAAGTGAAGAGCTTCTTACAAGAGCATCGCAAAAGGGTCATAGCTGGAGATCCGAACAGATTGCTCAACCAGATAGAATTCAGGCTGCGATGTCTTGAAGAATGTGCAGATCATTCAATGAAAATGATAACACCTCAAATGTGTTTGCATTCTACCACCAATTCTGAAATACAGCTTACCATTTCTGAAATTGAATGGACTTTTTCTGAAATTCATCTCACCGATTCTGAAATTGAGTTCACCATTTCTGAAATCGAACTAACCAATTCTGAAATCGAGATTACATTTTCCGAAATATAACTTACCGATTCCGAAATTGAAGTTGAAAAGGTATAGTGCTTCTGGCTTCTGGAGTAGATTCTTCGTTGCCATTATTGTCATGTACGATAAATCCAACTGAATGGGAGTGGAAGTTCACTGTTAACGTTCCTCTCGGATTTCATTTTACGCACAATACCATCTCTGATGTCAAGACGTGTTTTCCTATTCCAAGTTAATACGAGATTCTGTGACGTGCTCATGTATTTGATTCCCGATGGAATTAATTACAATCGCAATTATAACGAGATGTGAAAGGGGATATCTGATGTTTGTTGATTCGAAAACCAATAAGAGAAGGAATTCGGGATCAATTCAAAAATAATTAGAAGTGGAACTCACTGTTCCATATTCCATCCCATCACGATAGAACATTGTTCTATTAGGATCAAATGTGACGCTTTGTTTGACAAGTGATATTTGCGTTCGCGAAGCCGAGCACGCAAATTTTGCAAGTCAAACAGAGTCACTTTTGATCCGAATGAAACATGCAATTTTTTCTGCAATCGAAATATATGGGTGGAGTTTCCACTATTTTGAGTCTTTTGAGCATGTCAATGTCAAAGCAGCTATCATATCAGCTGTCATCCGACACGCTTTTAGTTCCTAGGAGTCAAACTTCAACTTTAGCTCCCAGAAACTAGAACCTAGAAAGTGTTGCCTAGCAAGATTAATACTGATCGTTTTATTGTGTCAGTAAGAGAAACGTCAACTTCAAGAGCTAATTTTGGAACAAAAATGGACGACTTTTGAGCCGATTGCAGAAAAACATTATTTTTATGTCGGGAAGCAATCCATTATTTCATCAATAAAATGTGTTTGAGAAAAAAAGAATGAGTAAGAAATATTTCCCATCATGTTAATTCTTTACTGAAAGAATAGTGATGGTTTCTGGGACAGGATCTTTTGAAGCATATACCTTCACCGATTTTTGTTTCATCATTAAACACAAATATGTAAACGAATTATTATTTTTTTCTGGGACGAAAAAAAGTTTTACATTTCATCTCTGTTGACAGGTTATGAAATTTCACTTTTCATGAATTACTTTTTTGCCACGGAAAAAAAGTTAGTACTTGTGCAACTGTGGATCTTGTCCTGAGGTATATATCGGTCAGACAGGTCGTACGATTAATCAGCGCATTCATGAACATAAGGTGAATTTTTTGAAAAACCATAGTTTTCATGATTATTTCTAAATTCTACACGTAGAAAATAAAGGAATGAAAACCCAATCATTTTGAATCATTAAATATCAACAACCTCAAAAATTCAGACATTTTTATAGACCTCAATAGTTCACCACTGTTGAATTTGTTTTCTTAGTAAGTAATAATATGTATTTGATATCAACCCTTTCAAGTTCATTCGGTACACCGTATTTTAATGTAGATATTGTTTATCGACCCTGTCCATAGGTAACTAATCCTTCAGGTTGGGAGATTAGGATATACAGGGTGTTTAAAAAACCCTAACCTCGTTGCTAGGGTAGGTAGAACATTGCAAAATAAGTTGGGTTTACTCAGTGAAAAAATATCGTAACAGCATTTTCGAATCGAAATATCCCGAAAACGGTACACAGAATCAAGTTTTACCAAGAGCACCTTTTTAGTGTAAAATTGAATGATGTTCAAGTTCACATTAAATTTGGAGTGAAAAATCTAACCTCAAAAAAGTTATGTTTAAAAGTACTCGGTACGAACCGTGTAACTAGCGCCCTCTATGAGTGTCAGATATAAAAACAAACTCATGCGATGTGTCAGCTTTCAGAACACATCCATATAAAATTTCATTACAATGTTGCCAGTAGTTTCAACATAATCGTAAAAAATGTGTAAAAAAAATATTTTTTCAACACCTCGTATCTTGAAAACGGATTGCTCTACGGCACTTTTTTACTGAGCAAACCCAACTTATTTTGCAATGTTCTATCTACCCTAGCAAGGGGCTTAGTTTTTTTTTGAAACGCCCTGTATAAGCAAGCCAAGGTTATTTTAGTTCATCGTACCAGTATATCACCTGACGAAGCTACTGTGTTAGCGAAACATGTCGTGTGTTTGAAAATTTTGTGGAAATCTTATCGTTTGTAAAGTTTTTAGATTTAGGTTTTGTCATGTGCCTTACCTCCCTGATTTGCCCCATCGTGTAATAGACGAACCCCCTTCTTTTGCTGCGGTAGTGCAACGTCAAGCCCTGCTTGGTCTCGTTTTCGCAAATGAAACTGGGAGCGCGCATGCGCGGATACGAGAACTTGAGGTATTCGTGCAGATTATCCAGGCCGTTCAGGAAGTCTCGCATGTGGCGCCCCAGTACGGAGAGCACCCTGTCGTATCCGTATTGGCTCACGAAGCCAATGAAGAAGACGCCCATCTGGTCGAAAAACTCGCGCTCGCTCACATTCAAAATCTGAAACATGCCGATTGGTATACCTTCATTTTTTCCAGATTTTTTTGGGAATTGTTCTCCTCCTTTCTATGTAAACTGCCTGACAAATGAATATTTCACTTTTTTTGTTGTTGTTGTTTTTTTTATCGCTTGGAGCGCACGAAAGGAAATCCCTATAATGTTCAAAGAACATCGTGCGTTCCTAGGGAGGATAGGGACAGGAGGTAGGTATTGGATTTTTTTGAACTTCTGGAGATTATATGTTGTTGGGAATACTTCCTCAGGCAATGAATTCCAGAGCCTAGTCGTTCTATGGATGAAGGAGTTTTGATAAAGTGCTGTTCGACATCTTTCGAGGTTGACAACGAAAGGATGTGCTGACTGGGCTTGTCTAGTTCGTCTTACTGGTCTTGCTAGTGAAGGGATGATAGCAGAGATTTCTGAAGAACATTTTCAGTGGAAGTATCGATAGAAAAGTGAAAGGTCGCCGACCTTTCTACGGTTTCCAATGATGTCAAAGAGTGGGTGAGTGTGGTGTCACCCACCAGGCGAATGGCTCTTCTCTGGATGGAATCTAAGAGCATCAGCGTATGTTTTGGTGCTGAACCCCATATGTGGGAACAGTATTCTAGAACAGACCGTATCTGCGCTTTGTAGATCATGAGAAGCTGTTGAGGTGTAAAGTAGCTTTTCGCACGGAACAAGAATCCGAGTTTTTGTACGGTTTGTTCCATGTTGTGTAATATTCGTTCAAGAATGAGATGCGACCTACTCTGCCCATGAAATTCCTGTTTTCAGATCTACAGGGGGAAACATTGACCCATTACAAAAATGAATATTTTCAAAGTTATCCCAATCATATGGAAACATTTTCGGATTTCTTTCTAGGGCATATTATGAATGCTTGATGTGTTTTGCCAAAATGGTTTCGAAATTTTGTCGCTAGCATACTTCATCAACATTCAACATCTTTTTTATGGAAAATTGACGTTTATCTGAAATTTCCTCAATTTCAGCTGATCTGTTTATGAAAAAGGAGAGTTTTTTCATGAAATCGATTCAGGAAGGAATTCATCACTTCAATTTCTTTGAATTTAGCGAATATCGATCTACAGGGTAATTCGAGATACCAAAGAAACGTGAAATTCAGTCATGCATATTGTGATTTGAATTTTGAATGCTCCGAATTCCTGTTATCATTCTTGATGTCCTGATGGCATGTTAACAGAATGTTTTCCCGAATATTGAAATCATTATACCATTCAAGAACAATCCGACCTTAGCCTATATCCCAATAGTTATGACTCACCATGTATAGAATATGCATCGTAGTACCTACCATGTTTGTGACAGTTAAAAATAACGTACAGTCTTATTATTTCATTTTCTTCCACCTGTATAAATATAAATCCTTAGTTACTATTTGTAGTATTTGTGCTATATTGGTCGATATTTCCGTCGGTTGGGAAGTGCCGAATTCCAAAATAACTTTTTCTCCAAATGACATTGGGAGTGGATTTTTGGTGACAACAGACAGGCATGAAAGGTTTACTTTTACTGCCTAAGCAAAGAAATTTTGTTTCGATGCAACGTTCCAAGTATTAATTCGAATCAAATTGGAAATCAAAATTGACAAATGACCTTGGACACAAAAAAATGATGAACTATTTGGACTCTGCATTATATTGGAACGAATTTGGAGAAAAAAATATACAGAGTGTTTCAGAGTTCTGGTGACAAAAGCCTAGGGAAGATTTCTCTCGACAAAATATGTAAAAAAGTTGAAATGAACATAGGTCCGAAAATGTTTACTTTACAGAGTGACCAAGTTGAAAAAAAATCTTGAAAAGGCTTGAGCCGATTTGAATATTTTTTTAAATTTATTTAAACAGTTATCTGACATTTACTGGACCATTTAGATTTAATTTAAAATTTCCAGGGGCGTACCCATCGAGCAAGTCGGCTTTTTTTTATAGGATACTATACTCGACAGATCTCTGGACTCCATAAGAAAAAATAAAAATGCCATATTATCCAAAAATGTATTGCACATTAATAAAATATGAAAACAAAGAAGACTTGAAATTCAATACCATCTCTTAAATGTATACGATATTAAAATTTTGTGAGAAATATTTCTTCAAGCCACTGATGATATACTTATTTTTTCAAAACACCCTATATCTCGGAAACGAAGCATTTACGAACCCATGTTCTTATAAACTTTTCTTTATATTTTGTTGATATCTCACCACAACTCTGAAAAGAAGATTCTAGTGCTTTTCTTCCTAGTAAAACAAATGACTATTATCATCAGATGAATACTGTCATCAATGATTGAAAAATCGGGAGACAATTTTGGACCTCTCTGTATATCTTTTGGGTTGTGGAATCTTTGTTACCGACGAAAAATTGCCACTCATTTCATCAAAATATTCTTCGCACGATCATATTATATGGTCGATTGAATTGATTTTTTATTCTGCACGTTGTTTAATGAAAAATAACTGGAAACAATGTCCAAAATGTAATCAGTTGATTCAGGTTTTCAGTAACAATTTACATGTTCCTAAAGAAGGAATAAAGGCGAATAAAAATCCAATGATAAAACTCACTTCAGGAATACTTCATGAATGGGATATATAATTGAATACTCCTCTATGTGAGAGACTTCTCATAAAAAAAAGTTTTCGCATTGTTCGCGGAGGAAGACATACACGAAAATGTATAATAAACAATAAACGCATTCCTCAGTTTTGTACTCCTATTTTTGATGTTCCAGGTAGATGCTATCAGATAATAATTCCGAACGATAGGTACAATATGGCTCACCTTTGATTATACACTCACCGACAAAAAACCGGTCAGAAAAAAGATTTGCACCACATTAATCGCCCTGTAACTTTATGTTTCGGAATGTTAGCATGAATTCAAGATCCTAAGAAAATCTGATGGCTTGATCATTATTCAGAAAAAAAAAACGATAAGGGCAATTACCTGCACGGCTTTCTTCGACAATCTTGGAATGAGTCCTTCGGGATATACTTGGTGAGTACTGAAACTCGGTTGATCTACGGCGGCAGCCCTGCGAATTTCCTCCCATTTGTCCTCGCCGTAAGTTTGTTTTATGAACTCCGACATGTTCTCTATAATCAGACCGTACATGACCGTGCATTTGATGTCGATTTTAGATCCTCGTCTGTCTGAAAAAGATTTCCATTTATCGAAATTTACTCTGCGAAGTCATACATATCAAGTTTGATGCCAGAGATTCAGATCATGAATTCCGAGAAATTTTGATGATGTCAGTGAATGAATCTCGAAACCAGAATCATCAACAAAATTTCTCGTAAGCCCGTAAAATAAAATGTTGAAATTTGGATCACCTTTTTCACGTAGAAAAATGATGATATATTATAATGGCATGTCAAACATTCGAAACAAAATTACTTATACAAAAAAATTTTAGACTTGTTAAAGTGATTGAATCAATCTCATTCTTCCTAGTTCTGTATAATATTCCGAAAACATCTGATCAATTATTATAAAATCTGTATGATCTTTCGTTTCTATCCATTGAGCGATTGAGCAGTGTCAGAATGCAATATTTTATCTGTGGCCTGTGTTGGTGCTGTAACTCCTTCTCTGAGGTAATATTTTCGGACTAATGTAGAAATTTAGATTTTTTTCTTCTTTTTGTCTAGGGCCTAGGGAATATTAGATTTTTCCCAAAGTCTTCTACGGAAAATGAGAAACAAATCGAATCAAGCCAATTGAAATGATTGAAATCCTCGTGGTACGGGGTGTCTCCGTATATTGTGACCCCCACATACAGCTTTACCTATACGAGGTGGAAAAAAACTTCAGATATGAGAATTTAATCAAAGTTGCCAATAATACTTATCAGAGGCTGTGGACACAACAGAAATGCCCTGAAAACAAAAAATGTATTTTCTGACATCTCTGAAGTATATACAGGGTGATTCAGGTTTTATATCTTACATGTTTCTCTCAAATTTCATTCTTGGACAAAATACGTTGAGAATGCAATTTTTTCATCTTTTTCATCTCTTGGAGCGCACGAAAGGAAATTTCTATAATGTTCGTGGAACAACGTGCGTACCTAGGGAGTAAAGGGAGAGGAAGTAGGTGTTGAGAAGAATTCCAAAGCTTCGCCGTTCTATAGACGAACGAGTTTTAGTGAAAATGAAATCATTTCAAAATGTCAATCAGGAGTGTATAATACAGGGTGGGACTACTTAAATATAGCTCAAATTTTTTCTGATGCATTTTTTTCGACAATTTAATTTCGGATTATGAAATTTCACACCTCTTTACGGACAAAAGGTACTATTGTTTCGTGACGATCAGGTGTATTATTATGGAGTTATAGCAATTTGAAAATATTGTTACATCTCAGATGATATGCATAACATTGCAATGAGGCGTAGTGGAAATGGGAAAAAATGCACAAGAATAGAAGTAGTTTTTTCATAATAATTTTTTAATTTTTCGCGCTATTATGAGATTGTTTGGTAGAAAGAAAGTACTGGATTTTTTATAGCCGCTATGATTTGAAAATTGGCAACGTTATGCATAATATGTGAGTGCATCAATATTTTTGAATCGATTTCACTCGAGAATGGTACATCTGATCGATGAAACGGTGTGGATTTTCATAATCCGAGATTTAATTGTCAAAAAATATGCATACGAAAAAGTTTGAGCAATATCTGATGTATTCCCACCCTGTATTATACACTCCTGAATGAAACTCTGGAATGATTTTATGTTCACCGCATTGGGCATGGAAAGTTTAGTTCTTGAAGAGAGAGCGTCTATATTTCCGAGACCATTACGCCCCTGTCAAAAGATAATATCCGATGGACCAGTCTAAAACTCAACATGATATGTGGATTTGAGACCACCACATGAGTTTCACACTGGTCCATCGGATATTATCTTTAGACAGGTGCGAAATATTCTCAGAAATATTGACGGTTTGCCACTATCTTAGATGAGTTTGAATCGCGGCACGTTTGGATTTTGGCGAAGGGTACATTATCCTCTTTTATTTGCTTTTGGTTTCAACTCCTTATCACATGACGAAAGTATATCTGTTATAATGGCAACAAATAAATCGCTGAGCAGTGGATTTGACCCAGAATAAGAATTGGTACCTATAAGGAATTTCTCCGAAGTGAATTTGTTTTCGTTCTATAAACATAATATAACCTCACAAGTTTGTCCTTGCAAACCTAGTGCGATATGTGTTCAAATATTCAGGTGACATTTTCCCAAGAGTGACATTTCAAATTCAATTTGTATATGCGAATAGGCGCCTCTTTGGCAACAAGTAAATTAACTTGCACATGCAACGTGCAAAGTAATACAATACAAAATATAAAGAAAATAGTTGATTGAATGTATTCCTTCAATGAACAGTGAAATAGGATTACTGTTAGGTATACATTCAGAGAACTTTCATAAAACTCACTTATCTGAACGAGTTACCCCATGGAATGTTCGAAATTGTATCATTTCGAAGTTTTTGATACCTCAACACAGTTCAAAATTTATCGAAGAGTCGCGTAGGTAAATGATCTTCGGTAATCACTTATTTTTATTCATAGGATGTAATTTCTGATGTTAGGCTGAGGATGGACATATACGAAACTAGTTCCAATTTTAAATGATGTGTTATCACATCAAATGTTGTGGAGATGTATATCATTTAATATTTAGTCGCCCATATATTGTTATTAGTAAAAAGGTATTCGCGGTAGTAAATGTCCTCATCTGACGTTGCGATGAGATGAAAAGTAAGGAAAAACATTCCTAATTCCTGGTAGATTGACAGTTAGACATATTTTCCCGTAATTTTCATGTCATCGCCATATCCGATGATGACCTTGACTACCGCGAATACCATAAATCGGATGAGGGATTATAGATAGAGCTAAATCATACAGAAAGTTCGAATAAACTTTTCTCTGATTATTTTTTAACAAAATATAGGGTGTTTGGTATCGGCTTAAATTTATTTTACTTTAGTTAGGTACCAAAAAGCAGCAATATTCAAAACATGAACAAAAAAATAAGTTTTTTCTGTGACGGAAACAGAGTTTAAAATTTCATCTCTGCTGACAGGTTATAAAATGTAAGTTTTCATAAATTACTTTTTTCGGACGGGAAAAAAGTGAGTACTTTTTGCCCGGATATACAGGGTTATGATAAAGTCATGCACAAAATTCATAAAACGTATGTACAACGATCACTTTTAAAAAAAATGCAAAAACACGTCAAACTATTTTTTTTATTCCGCATCTTTTGACATAAGTTACAAAAATAACACGTCAAAGTTGTCAAAAGTATGACGTCATCAACAAATTTTTTTAATGGGGAGCTTAGATTTTTATTACATTGATAGAACTTGTGTTTTTACACAAGGGAAAAATAGTTGCAGTAGGGCTCACAAAATGTAATAAAAATCTTAGCTTCCCATTAAAAAAATTTGTTGATGACGTCATAACTTTGACAACTTTGACGTGTTATTTTCGTAACTTATGTCAAAAGATGCGGAATAAAAAAACAATTTGACATGTTTTTGCCTTTTTTTCAAAAGTGATCGTTGTACGTTTTATGAATTTTGTGCATTACTTTATCATAACCCTGTACATATGCCAATAACACCGTCTCCAAGAAAGAACCGCAAGTCCATTTATCCTTCATTCGACTTTGCAACTTTTTAAAATCAAATCACAGAATTAGACTGACAGATATTTGATTACTTCAAAAGGATGATAAAAATACCTGCGAAAAGGTGCCTGCAACAATCTATGCTGCAACGATGGTGTCATTACTATTAAGAACTTCGAATTTCATGTCGATAATTTTCTGATTTTTATAAACAGTAATATTTTTTCAATAATGATTCGTCCTTTTTCCTGTCATAGAAAAAAATAATGTTTTGTCTCCCTCCGCTACACGTCGGAAAACAACACAACCTGGAGATAAAATCTACAACTTCTTTCCCTTGTATATAATAAATAACTATTATTTCAATTCAGGAGGAAGATTTTTTTATATCGAAGAATAACAGTACAAAAGGTAACTATGGAATATACGGCGTTGAATACTTCCGTTGTATCCAGGATTTTCTCAAAACTTACAGATTTCAGAAAAAATAGATAGAAAACTACAAAATCATAGGTGTGTTTTTTTGGTTTCCCACTGGTGGAAGTAGAATTGACGACGAATGAAACGATGCATTTTGAGAGTTGTGACATTCGGCTAATATTCTTTAGGTTATATAATAGTTATTTATGTATTAAGGGAATTATGAGGGCCTTTATTACCGATGGCAAAGTTTGCGTCCCGAGGGCCTCTGGCCCGAGGGACAGCAATTGCCTGAGGTTATTGAGGCTCAGTAATTCCCGTGATACATAGATAATTTTATTTCTGACTGATTTCATTCATTAGATACCTTCCCGATTGGAAGTTAGACATGTTTTTCCGTATAGTTTCAATGTCATCATAACGTCAGATGATGATCTTGACTACCGCGAATAGGAGATTCCTTATTGCTACGTTACTGCGTGGTTGTTGCTATACATTTCTTATTTAATTTTATTTAGAGGGAATTATAGCATCTATAACATCCCAAGGGAGTTATGACCCTCATAATAGATATCGTAACTATGACGATATAAGCTTATAATGTCACTGTCAGAAATAATAATAGTATTATATCCGTGCATAATTATAATCATAATTTAGAATGGATTTTGTTCCCGCTTTCTTGTTATCCTCCTTAGTAGTTGCATCGGTTACAAGGCAAAATACATTGATAATTATTGATGAAATTGACCCCTTAATACTTGAAAGGATTTTTATAATTGTATGAGTCTACAGGAATAATTGACTAAATTTATGTTAATACTTTCAGATATTCTAGCAATAGCATACCAATAATTCAAACTTATCATGAAGAGGTTATACCGCAAATGGATTTGTAAACATTCATAAGTAATTTCAGGTGTCCAGAAGTGTTTGAAAGTATTCTGGGTAGAAATGCGAACAATTCCGAAATATTTCCTGTGCCAAGTTCACTTTTAGACAATTTTTAAGTCAGATATTGAGGTTAGAGTATCTGAATTTTGCAATACCGCCATTTCATACACTCCCTCCACAATCATCTTCCTGTCATTCCGTATGAGAAGACGGAATGAAAAGTTGGAACCAGTTTCAGAATTTCGTTCAATAAAACAAGAATTCTCATTCCAGTGAAAGAGTCTTGCCAATTACACGCACCTATTAATTCAGTTTGTGGAAAGATAATAAAAAAAAATGTTCTGTCAGCTGACACTTAAATTTGCCTCTCATTCACTTTGTATATTGACTCTTAGTTGAAATCAAGTTGCAGCTTGCTTTAATAGCAATTCCAGCATAATTCTTTTTTTTTCCGAACCATAATTGATTAAATTTCCTCAATAAATTCTAAAACATTAACTCGCCAAATAGAAGTTCCATCGATTATGACATCCACTAATAATTTCTTATAAAATTTCATCGAAATTTGCGTCAATGGAAACATGTCCCATCCATTAAATACTCTTATGGGCAGAAGTGAACATTATCTCTTGTTTTCATTCTCGATTGTGTCTGATTTCGTCCTTTGAATTTGTATTTGTAAACGGCCAAATATGTCCTAAAGATGACCTTTGAATTTTTAAATGGACGGTCTACATAACAACATATTCAGTGTGGTATAGTTATGCATAAATCTACAGCAAAAGTCCCTTCCTCCATGAAAAATTTGATTATTTCACAAACATCTATGTACAGGGTGTCCGTTAAAAGGAGGTCAATCCTTTAACCATATATTCCATGAACAAAAACCCAGCGAGCACAAACATCCCTGGGATGTTTTGAAAATGTTGGCGTGAAGATGTTATTTTGAGACGTAATATGCACTGACCAAAGAGGTCTTTGAAGGATATTGAAGTATTGTTCTTGTTCTTCTGTGGCATTTCTTTGTTTGCCTACTGAGAGGTATCCCTGGGATGTTTTAGAAATGTAGGCATGAGGATGTTTTTTTGAGGCGTAATATGCACTTCCCAAAGAGGTCTTAGAAGGATATTGAAAGTATTGTTTTTGTTCTTTTGTGCCCTTTCTTTGTTTGCCCCATCACAACGTCTCATGCTTACGTCACAATTTGATGAATTCTGATTTGTTTTCGATTTTGTTCTTCTTGTTCGCAATTGGCATTCGCGTTTGCAGCGTGTCACGCTTACATCACGCTGCTAACGAACAGAAAGGAATTTGGTGAAGTTTATTGTGTTAGAAGACTTATTTAGTTTGTAATAATGACCATCAGATGCAAGATGTGTTGTTCGGTGCCTCAGTGTAATCAATATATAAAAGTACGAATTCATCAATACACATGCCAGCTTCTCCGCAGTTGCAAAATTATGCATTGTGGAGAACATTTCAAAGATTGGGGAACCTATTTCAAATTATATGTCTGTGTGTAGTAAGCACTACTCAGAAACCAATTAAGAAGGTAATTTCATATCAAGAAAATATTTTTATGTTCAATATATTATTTTTAATGCATTTTTTCATTCAAGGGAAATGGAATCCTAATGCAAAAGTTCATTTTGACAAAAGGCTTCAGAAAAGTACCTCGAAAATGGTTTTTTACAGCGATTTAATGTGCGCAAGACGCATTGAAAATGTTCTGTTGTGTCCATGAAAAGGCTTTAAAAAGAACTAGGGAGAAGGTAGTTTTGTGACATATCAAGGACATCTCGATAATTGCCGCCTGCGGCGGACATTGGCTGTTCTATAATAGTTCTATTCATGTGTGAACAGAACATCGCAGTGGAGGTTCAATGTCTCGAAATCTCGTACTTTTAACGTCTGTAAGATGTTTTTGTGCTCGCTGGGAACAATATGAGTTTCTAAATACCATTTTTCATTTGAGCCCTTCATATTAGATATACAGGGTGTCAAAGTTGGAAATTAAAAACTGTTTTTTTCAATCACTCGCGTATTCAATGAGATATTAATCTCAAAATTGGTACATTACTTCAGCACAAAGAGTTACATCGTGTGAGGAAAACAAAACAGAAAATAACTGTCAAATATTCAAAGTACTGGGGGTCAAGTACACACTTACCCCCATATTTTTTTTGTACGTGCGCTAATGACTTCCTATTTATTTTTCTTCAAGTGTTCAATCATTTTTGAGTATTTTTTATCTCTTGTAAAATTTCGATAAAATTATCTGTTTTTAAGACAATTCGAAAAGTACTGGTTATTGTTTGATGCCTATGCGGCTTACGGTAATCTCATAATATCGCGTGGATCAAATCTCACCTTCCTAATAGGAAACAAAAAAACAACTTGAAAACTAATGACATTTCGGTCCATTCAAGTTTTATTTCAGTAACCAGTGGCGTCCCTCAGGGAAGCATACTAGGACCTCTCTTATTTATAATTTTTTTTGATAGCCTCATGCAAGAATTTCCTCATCACTATGTAGCAGCATTCGCTGACGATGCTGTTGTTACGACTTCAAATGGCTGCCTGAAAATGCTATCTAAAATGTCATCTAGTGCTGTTAACCAAATGATAAACTTCTGCAAAGCTAAGGGACTTGTGTTAAATGAAGTTAAAACCGAAATGATACTTTTTAGCCTCACTGATTTGAATAAAAGTCTGTTGGTTAAACTCAACGACAGAACTATTGAACAAACGAGGGTCACTAAATATCGCGGTATTTTTATAGATGAGCATCTGACCTGGTCGTGTCAAGTTGATGCAGTATTAAAAAAAATGTCAATCTACTCATATGTTCTGTGGCAACTTAGGGATAAAGTGGAAGCTAATCTCTTATTACTTTATTATTTTGGATATGTTCAATCTTGCCTTTCTCAGACCTATCTGATTATACTGTTTCCAGAAACAATCAGTATTGTCTCAGAGAAAACCTGGATTGTTTGTTTGTATGTTCCGTCATTTGTTTTTAGCAAATTATTTATATATCTACTGTGTGTCTACTTTTTGAAGTCCTTGATTTTTAATTCAATTAGGGTACTTATTTTTGACATTATCCAATACTGTAAAGTCTATGGAAATAAATGTATTGTATTGTATTGTATTGTATTGTATTGTATTGTAATATAGCAAGTTAAGAATCACTGCAGAAGCAGTATCAATAGTTTCTTGTTAACCATTTTCAAAGCTGTTTTCATAAATTTCAGTTTGATATTTGCTGTCACCATGGGTTCTCAACAAGATGCATGTTGTCAAGATACGAATTCCACAAACTATACTAGTACTAATTATGACAAAACACTTTGACCAAATTTTTATTCATTCTTAATTCTTGTGTTTCCACCAGCGTCAAAAATAGTATAGACATCACCTCAGACCTCAGGACACAATGCTATTTTTCCTTCGGTGCTTTGTCGCACGAAAAAAATCTTGCATTTCTGTCCCTTGATGTATAATGTACTATTACGCCTTGAAAAGGGGTAAATAATGGTAGGTTCTAGCGCTAGTGGTGTAAAAATTCTTTTTATACATGAGAAAAATATGAAATAGGTAGGTATCTTACGTAAATTTTACTAGTGCCATCGACCAAAAAATTTCACTAGTGTGTACAGCCCCATTGCAATTATTTGTTTTATGGTTTACATTATAACCATCATTAAATTCGAGACCGTAGAACATTTGAGTCTTGGGGCCATTCGCCATTCGTGTTTTATAATTAGAGGAATATAGGGAGAGTAGGGCTATACATAATGAGGGGCCTGATATTATATCATTACTCATTCATTCAACTTTCTCAGCAACTTAGCAATGATTCTTAATTGATGAATATGCATTGTGGCACATAGCGTGTTTCAACTTTGGCTGTCTTGAACTGGATAAATACTCCAATTATGGCTGAGGGTGATGGAAGCGATTCCATACAGTCTCGCAAATATGCATATACTCACTTTGATATAGGGTTCTTACCCTTGATCTACGAGATGAGGGATTCTTTCTCAATTTTGTCAATGTTTCTCTCGATATATACAAACAAAATTGAGGTTTTTCTGTCATAAAGACCCTTCAATTATATGGGTTATTTGGGATCGCTTCATAGATGATCTTCATCCACAGTTTGTCCCTATCCCAATGAAACTTCCTATATTAGAGCACAAGGGTACACAGTAAATTTATGGCAGCAAGAACAAGATTGAAAGTGATGACGTTTATTCTGGGCATCATATAGGGCCAATAATAAGTACAATAATTGATTGTCAGACAGGGTGTGATCGTTAGAAGAAAACTATGTTGGCTTCCTATAATATCTAATCAAGATATATACATATATACAGAGTGCCTCTTCAGACTGGATGAGAAGGTAGATAATAATAATTATAATAATAATAATTATAATAATAACAATGATAATATACAAAAGGGCGGAATTCAGACGCACACAGTAAACGATGGTATATGAGGATGATCTTCAAAGGTATACACTACCTGTTATGGAAAAATATATACTACATTTTGATGTAATACCTTTGGATGTAAGAGTACAGATCATACAATAAAACGATGTCCTGCCCATTACCCTTGCCATTAACAAGTATCTGTTAGAGATTTTGTAAGTAATCGATCTCCTGAGAAATGGATATGGAGAAATTGACCAATATTATGGCCAGCTAGATCTCCAGATTAGACCCCCGTCAGCTAGGCGTATAACCTATAACTATAGAATTGCGACGAAAATGGGATATTATAGCAATTTGTTTCAGAAAGAAGGAAAAAAATCTACAATCATCAGACAAAACCTCGGACAAAACTATCATAATTTATATGGACCTATTTATCAAATCCGTAAAAACTTTGATATCTCTATATATGCGGAACATTTTGTGTTCAACCCCATTCAGATATACGACGGTGAATCAAACATCATCTTTATCTCATTTGACTAATATCTGATGATTTGAATGTTATCGAACAATTATTATACAGTCATAGTATTGAAATATTGTGATGATAATGATGTGCAGATGTGCAGATGATGTGTCTATAATGATACCGCGGCATTTGTTTATCGAGAAAGATAATAATAATTATAGGAAAAATTCACAATATTACATAAATGAAAAATTCAGAAACAAGGTACCAGAAAATATTTTACCTACTAACTAATCGAATATTCTCTTCCAGATCCTTTTAGTGAAATAAAAAAAGCAACTTCTCATATCAAATTTGATATGGGTACTTAGATCGCGATGCACAAATTTTCAATATCGGTGTACCACAGCTGAGTAAAATCATAATTCTTTTTCGGCATGTTTCGTAGCAGCATATAGAATGGGCAGAGAAAAAAATTTGAAGAAATACAGAAATAATGTTACCACCGTCGAACTGCTCGCGTGTGAATTCGGAACACCCTGTGAAACTCTGGAAACCCAATCAATGTTCTCCGCAATCTCCCTGAAACAGCTAGGAAGGATTTCAGTGACTCAGTCACGGTTGGAGTTGCACGAATAAACCGAGATTTATCTCGTAAAGCCAAACAATCTATAGCAGCCAACCAAACCCAGTTGACACCACGAGGATTATTGTATCTTTTTTCTATTAGGATGTCGATTCCAGCTCTCCTTTTCTTTCAAGGGAAAATATTCAAAACATACAAATTCCCTTGCTTTACAAAAGCAATGTGTTTAATGGAAATCTCATCGTTTGTAAAGTTTTCACATCTACAACTTTAATTATTTCATGTCAAACAGACAGACTTGACTTTCCTATCCATTGCTACATCGTTGAAAACACCAATGCTGATAGATCAATCAGAAATGAAAGAAAACTAGTGTTTTCGCGATAATACAAATTGTAATTGGCTAGTGATTGGTCAGGTTATCTTCAAATTTCAAAATGAGTGAAATAGTCAGTAGTAGTATAGACATGGACAGATAGTAAATTTCTTAGCACCTTGAACGGTTACTGTAGCAAGAGAAGAAGTTTACGTCGTTATTGCTGTAATCAAAGTGAAGGGTTGCTTTGTATTGTCGAACAACGAAAGGGAGGAAGGACTTTCGAAACTAAAAGACAAATGAGAAAGTGAAAGTAGGCCGTTCCTGCAATATATCAAGGGATGTCAAATCTGCTGCGGAATTCAATTTTGGACGATAATAAAATTGTCAATGCCTATCTACATACAGTGTTCATTGGATTGAGACTGCTATACTTATGAAAATTGGTTTCTATCGAGTAACAGCCTATTTGTCAGTAAATTATGATGAGTTTATGGACATAAAAGGTTCAAGCACTGCTGTATACTTATACAAAAAGCATAATCCATCAAGCATAATGTTGGTGCATGCATAATAAAATGGATGTTAATAATATGTATAATATAGTTATTTATATATCAGAGACGAAAAATATGGATTTATGGACCGTAGCATGTGAGTTTCCTTCTTTGTTTTTTGAGCTATATTCATGAAATTTGCAACCTTGTTTGTGCCACAGGAGAGAACCTTATTTAGGGGCTTACTCTGATTATGCTCACTAGAAGGACTTTCTTACATTTTAGGAATTATCTTCCGGTTTTCATGAAAAGTACATCAATTTTCGATATTGAAATGAAACACTCTGTATTTTATAGTTAGCGATTATCATAACGAATTCAACAATACCGGGTTTTATTGGGTTATTTCAAATGATTACGAAGATATTTGAGTTCGAAGTTTCCATGAGTTCAATGAGTGTGACGGAAAAAAAGTTTCGATATTGCGCCGTCACATCCATTGAGCTTACAGCAACATCAGTTGCAATTAAATAATGTTGATTGCCGCTTATCAATGTTGAAACCACGTCTAGGGTAGGTACTGCTGTACTAACCTTAATATAGATACATATATGATTGATTTGATAGGTAATTGAATATTTTGTTATCAGAACAGAACAGTACAGTACACACAACAGAAACTTTTAGTGTCTCACTTTCTGAAGATTTGATGATGTTTTTCAACATCGTTATATGATGTCACGGAGTACCTACCAAGTTTGAATGCTTTGCCGGTATAAAAACAATCATATACTGCGTTCAAAATGGACCTAACCTAACTTGAAACAAAAAAACAAACTTCTTCATCCTTGTTCGCCCTGTAATATCCTTGTCAAATCTGTGGAGTAAAATTCACCAAATTAAAAATATTCTCCAACTCAACTCCTATCCAAAAAATTTTGTCGATAGGACGATTCATCAAATTGAAAACAAACAGGGTCAACCACAACAAAATCAACCATCAATAACGACAAATATAATACCATACATTCCCGGCATATCTGAAAAAATAAAACGTGAAAACTGTGTTCAAAACTGAAAATACAATGAGATCAATTCTAACTCAAACAAAGCCGAAAAATGGAGAACAATCGTAAAAAAAATGTATTTACAGTATACCTTGTGTTTGTGGAAAGTTTTATACAGGTGAGACCAAGAGATCTTTTTCAGTAAGGACGAAGGAGCATAAGTACAATATAAAGGAAAGACACATCGACAAATCGAAACTAGCTGAACATATCCTTACTGAAGACGGACAACATAAGGCAGAGTGGAATAATATTAAAATCATTGGAAAAGAAGATAACACCAGAAGAGAAAAATCAAGGAATCTGCTTGCACGGAGACAATAGCATTGCTTTTTGTTCAGTTGATATAGATAGAACATGGTATTCACTACTGAAATTTGAAAATGGTAAATTTAAGATTAATTGATGAAAACATCCTGTAACTCATTTGATTGCCAACGTCACCAATTGTCACTGAGAACTGAAAAGTTTCAAGACAGATACGAATTTGCTATTCATATAACCATTTTTTATGTTGAAAACGGGAGCAGATTCGTTCCCGAAACGTCCAAAGCTTAGTGAAAATTCGATATTTTTTCTGAATACCTTTATTTCTCTTCTCCAAACCTTTTTCAATACAAATTGTCACTGACAAGCTAGTGAATTTTTCTTTTAGGCTCTCTGATAAGAACATTCTTCAAACACAGTAACATTCTGGGGCAAATCATCTGATTTATCCTTACTACACGTATATTGAAATAAGAGAAAATCCCAATAAATCTGGAAGAATGAAAATGTACCCACCTATTTTGTGAAGTTACAAGAGTTGACTCGACGTCAAAAACTTCAGTATTTACGAACGACAGTCATAGAGTAAAATCAATCTAACAAATTTCGAACGCAAATGAGTAAACTCTACTCCACAGAGTGCCTATTGGAATGCACCCCAGGGATTAGGATGTGTAGTTTTTGATGTCATCAATCTGAGCCAGGAGTTAGGAATGTTTTGACGTAGTTTTCATGTCATCGCTACCACGAATATCGCCCTATCACAAATTAAAGTGCCACTTCACACCCAGTCGTGCATAATTGCATTCATAAACGAAACTGTGAACTATTTTTCATCCATATGGGTATAGTCGTGCTTTTAAGAGAAAGAGCATTATTTTTTCAATCCGATTATTTGCCCAATTATTGGAAGCGACTTTTCATCAAACATAATTATCGTCATACACATGTTTCGAGAGGGTGAAATGGTCTCGAAAGAACATCTGTTCAAAGCAATTACATGTTTGAAGTTGATTACATTTATATTCGATTTGTATTCAAGGTTTTCTCACGCATTTAGTGCGATTTCTTGCTAGAGATAATGGAAGTAAAAGATGTTTCCAGAATTGCCTGAAAACCCCACTAGCACTTTATATACCTACATCATTACGGAAGTGTTTTCGCTGATGTATCATTCGGTTAAACTCTTCTCATGAATATGAAATTTGTTTTTTCTAGATTATGAATGATTCATGTCGTGCAATTTCATGTTCAGATCGATTTAACTCCGAAACTGGCCATTTTTTGTAAAAATAACTGCTATCAAAAAAAGTAAGTGCTGAAACACACTATGCTGACTTTGTTCAATTGTTCAAGTATTTCACGCAAATTACATGGTACACCCTATAGGATTCAATAACGTTCAATTCCACCACTCCCCCTATAGATCTTATCGCTGTGCATATTAGTTGCATAGATTAGTTGATAGCCGGTATAGGGCCATTGAATTCTGATAAAATAATTGTTTTTGGCGAATGCTCCATATTCGGATGTAATTATTGTTTTTGACGAATGCTCTTTTTCAATTCGCCAAATTTAGTGTTGTAAAAATACAATATATTCAATTTAATTTCTTGCAACTCAACAAAGTAATATTTATTGAAATCGCGCATGCTGTTTTTGGGCAAAGATGAACATAAGTTCACTCAAATATAGTAAGTCAATTGACGATATGTATATTGTTCCTGAAAAAAGCATCGTCTTTCGAAATGATGCAATGCAATATACGTATTCATTATTGTTGTTTGTATACATACATATTTTTTACGCAACAATAAAAATTCATACAGTGAAGGGATAAATACATTGAATTAGAAAAAAAAATCATATTTTTTTATCTTCTGGATACCATTTTTCAGGAAATATTCGGCGAATGTTACGACAGCTTGCTGTCTAGTTATTTTGCGAATGACATCATCTACCAACTCTATCGAATGTCATGAGCGAATCGACATATATTGCCTGCAAAAATAGTATCACGAGTTTTATCATTCGTTTGACTGTTTCATGATTAAATCAGACAACAAGTGATAATATATAAATTCGTGCTTTCAAAACTGACGTTATGAGTGCCGAAAATATGATCACTGAAGAACGAGTTTGGTTGTCCACGTGTAGTTCAATTCGACTCCTTCATCAGTATATAACAAGTCCGATGTTTTTTATTCAACAAATACTATCAGTGCAAGATGCAATACAAGAATAACGAGAAAATGAGTGATCCTGATTGGTTTTCGAACACAAGAGTAGAATAGTCGAAGGAAAAACTCCTTTCACATGCTAATTGAGTGCGCCAAATTACAGTTTTCTCCACTTAATCTAGCATTTTAAACTGTAGCTAATGTATGCATATATATGTATAATGATTTCTTCACCTGAAAGTTATTACATATTTTCGAAAAGTTTCTATTGGGCACCACATGTACGATTTAT
Source organism: Phaedon cochleariae (assembly GCA_918026855.4). NCBI lineage: Eukaryota > Metazoa > Arthropoda > Insecta > Coleoptera > Chrysomelidae > Phaedon > Phaedon cochleariae. The sequence continues at coordinate 2,527,879 of OU896709.1, read as the reverse complement.
TTTCCATCTTATATACCTACAATTATCATCTGGATTTATACAGGGTGGCATTGAAATAAGCGCAAATATTTCAAGCCCTTTGACGCATACTATCGAATGGTACCAATGAAAAATATAGGGATCAAACTAAAATTTAGGGGTAGACCCCTTTTTCCAGCCAAAGTTCTACACTGTAGCAATTCTTCGTTTTAGAGATACATTGATTATTCAAAAGTCATTTAATCAGTTTCAATGGAAATTGTTGGTTTTTAAAGAGTAACATAGATTCAAAATACTAATAGCAGTGGAGTCGAATAACATTGTACGCCACTGGTTTCAATGTGGTCCATATTTTCATCATATTGAACAATTAAAGACACAACTTTCTTCTATTTCATGTTACTTTTCTATCTGGCTCAGTTCTTGAGGAAACAATCAAAATTTGATTCGACCCCTACTTTTAATGTGTCCTCTCAACAGACCTATTGAAATTACTCAATAACGTCAATGGAATTGAATAGGAATATTCTCAGATATATTTATGAACACAAAAAAATGTATATATATTGAGAAAAACATTGAGAATTCGCATTCTCCATGTGATGAAAATATTAATTCTTTCTCGGTTTATTCAACAGAAAACAACTACTTTCCTGGCTATATGCCATGACGAATATTGAATTACATCTATTGAACACACACGATAAGAATTTGAAAACAAAATCTTCTGAAGTAGAGAATTTGCATTCTCCTTCATATAAAGATATGCATATAATATAATTCTGAATATTCAACAGAAAACAACTACTTTCCTGGCTATTTGCCACGTCGAACATTGAATTATATCTGTTGAATATCCAAAAACAGAGCATGAAGAATCAAAATAATGATGTATTATGATATAAAAATATTACTTACTAATATGTTCAGTATTGAAATGAAAATTTGAATGTATAGGAGAAGTATACTTGTATGAACTCTAATCTTCATGAGCTTGGAACTTACAAAAAATCATTCGTATCAGTGATATGGGAATTATATCTTTTACAAACAGGTTATATGACTTCATATATATGTGTTCATAAATATATCTGAGAATGTTCCTTTTCAATACTTTTTTTACCCAATCAAAAGGGGTTCAAACTTGAACGATGGAAACTTGTTTTTTCATAGAACTTAATCGCAGATTCGTGATTAGGTTTTCTCAATTCAGAATTTCTTTCCACGTGCTGTATGATGAATATCAATTTATCATGCATACAAAAAACGTTAATAGGCTCATTTTGAGACTTATTTGTCAGTAACCAACGAGACTGGAGCTCGTACTGGAGTATGCCGACATGAAAGCTTATGCCGTTAGATCATGAAAAAAAAACAATTAATAATACTCCAACTTCAACATCCTTCCTCCGAGCAAGTATCTCAAAATCTAAGCCAGTGAGGACACAAGACATTTTTATATAAACTTTTTTTCCTGAAATATGACATGGATTTACCTCCTTCGCATTCATTCATTAACACCCTGTACCGGGTGACACAGGGAACATGTAGAAACCTGTAATTTTTTCATTTGGAGAGATAAAAATTCGAAATTCTCAAGGGTTATATTATCGATGATGGCGCTTCCCTTGAACCCAAAGATAATTTCCTTCAACCATCTGTTTGATTGGAAGTAGACCCAACTTTTTTTTTTAAATGACACCCTGTATATTTCTGTAGCCTATCTTATTCGCCTTGAAATTCTCTATTCAATTATTCATCACAATTTGGTATTTGTTCGATAATTGGCTGTTAATAGTTATTTAACCAACTAGTGTATTAATCGCCTTTTAATATACAAGTTGGTTACGAAATTTTTCCGTCGACTATATTTCTCATTTCTCCTGCAATGAAGAAAACCTGGTTCGCGAATTCATCATTCATCCGGAAAGAATCACCCAGTAGCCTTGTTACTGACATTAGTGACATTTGACATTTGTCGAAATGATCAACATAGAAAATAAATTCCTTGTGTTAGAAAAACAGGGATTGAAATCGTGTCAGAAACTTGGAAAGGCGAACCCGTTAACGGAAAATCTTCGATGAAATCCATATTTTCGATTTAAATGCAGATTCCGTAAGTTATAGCATAAACAATGAATGCACGCGTTGTATGTTTGGTTGCCTATAGAACAATCGTGCATTAATAGACAAATCGTTCATTAATAGGGGTCATTAATGAACGATTTCATATACATTAAACTTGGTCGTTAATACGAGGTCGACGGAAAATTACATTTTATTGAAATGCATGAAGTTAGTTGTGGCCAGAATACAATGACATTTCGATGCTTGATAGGCTTAGAAATTTAAAAATCATTACTTAGACGATATTATCAGAATATTTTCCATACCCTCATCGGTCCCAGAAGATTTCCAATAAAAAAAAAATCATCCAAAAATATCTCATGATATTGAGAAAACTATATAAGATATATTTGCCATGTAGCCATAATATGATCATCCATTTGGATACTGAAACTGAAATTGTTGTAATAATTGATGTATCGTTCTAATATCGTGAGTTAATTTCGGATGATTTTTTTAAACTAAATGAAATTATTGACAATCTTCTGGGACCGATTAGGTCATGAAAAATGTTCTGATAATATCGACTAAGTAATGATCTTAACTTCATGTATTTCAATAAAATGCAATTTAACAGGCAATTGATGAACGAATATCAATTTATGATACGTAGTTGGAAAAAAATTGGTTCTATATACTTCCAATCAAACAGGTGGTTGAAAAAAATTGTCATTGGGTTCAAGGGAAGCACCATCATCGATAATGTAACACTTGTGAATTTCAAATTTTCATCTCTTCAAATACAAAAACTACAGGCTGTCACATGTCTCCAGTGTCACCCGGTATATACATAAATGAAAAATTGAAAAAAAAATCAAATTTCAAAGTTTGGGTTCCCGATCATATTATCAGAGTTTTTTGTATACAAATTCCTGTGTGGAATTTGAAACAAAGTCTGATAATTGTAACTAGATGGAAAGGTCAATGGGCATGAAAAAAAAACTGTGAACTCACTCTTTTCGCGTACGTATTTCGAAGATGGATAGTACCTATAGTACCTGCTACGTGAAACGTTCCTGAAAAAGGATCAACGCCGTACGTTCACGGACGTATCGTGCTTCCGTGCTTTATTTGTCGGCTTCATCGACTCGACAGCATCGAAAATTCGCGCCACTCGTGTTGGACAACATCTTAGTCCTTGTGTCCTAGCTCGTCGATCCTTCGAACGATGTTCGCGACAGACTGCGGCGCGAATCCTGCTCCTGCTAGTCCTGCTGTCCCCGCCAGATGCTCACACTCCGGACTCCTGCCAATTACTAGCGTCTAGAGCTAGGGCGCATCAAACAACCGCGAGCCATGAGGGAATCAAGTCTACAGAATATTTCCCTCATATCCCAGGGCCCAGACAGAACAGAATATTTAAACAAAGGTTGGTTGTGTGTACTTTGTAATATTCAAAATATTAACAAACGAAGGCTTTAGTACACCGTCTTATTACAAGCAAATTCTCAAACGTTTTCGGCTACAAGCCATCATCAGGAGTAATTTCTGAAAGTGAGAGAAGATTAGAAAATCTGAATTGAAGTTATGTTATAGGTTAATGAATCTGATAAATTATTATAAAGTTCTACTCACTTGTCAGAGTTTTTACAAAAGATCAAAACCTAAAAGAACATCATTATGTGCTCAACACTGGAAAAATCAAGTTTTCCGAGAAAACTAAATGCATTGTTTAAAATTATTCATTTCATTTTTAATTAATTGCTTCATCGGTCTTTTCATCAAATATAGAGACTGCGAATTCTCAATTCATATCTTTACATATATACCGGGTGTCCCAGTATACCTGTTCCAATAGATTATCTCAGCCATTTCGAAAGATGAAAATTTGAATATTACATGATCTACTACAATTCTAATAATTTGAAATTATTATTGAAGTCAAAATCGAGCTTACCAAAATATCGTAGCCTACTGCAATTCGTTCAATTTGAAATTTCAATTGTCGTTTTGTCCATCAAACCAAATTTAAAATACGTGTGAAACGGTAATCTTGAGTAGAAATTAAAAATTGAAAAAAATATACAGGGTGCCATTTGAAATAAAAAAGTTAGAGTCACTTCCGGTCAAACCGGACGTGTCTTTCATTTTTTGTTTTTCCCAGTTGAAGCTTCCTTGAACGAATTGAAGATCATGAAATTTTCAAATTTTCATTTTTCGAAATGGCTGAGATAATTCATTGGAAAAGGTATACTGGGACACCCGGTATATCACGTGAGATCAATTGCTAAAAGTGCATCCCAAAAACTTGGTTTTCTGTTTCGGGCCAGGAGCTATTTCACTTCCAGTCGCAGCTGCTTATGATGAATATAAGGCACAGATCCGACCGGTCCTGGAATACTGTTCCCATATTTGGAGTGCAGCACGTACCCAAACATACCCTGAAACTGTTGGATTCTGTCCAAAAAAGGGCAATTCGTCTCGTGGGTGATGCCTCGCTCACAAACTCACTCACTTCTCTGGAACACCGTAGAAAAGTTGGCGATCTGGCTCTATTTTATAGATATTTTCATGGACGATGCTCTTCTGAAATATCAGCAATTGTTCCTCCCTTGGCAGTCCCCTCGAGATTAACCCGTCGAGTTGAGGCTTCGCACCCCTTCGTGGTCACTTTGGAGACCTGCAGAACATCTCTTTCCAAATAATCGTTTATCCAATAACGAACAGCGAGGCTCTGGAACACATCGCCAAGGGAGGTGTTCCCCTAGGCATATAACCTCCAGAAATTTAAGAAGAACACCAATTTCTGCCTCATTTCCCTCAGTTCTCACGATGTTCTCTGAACATTACAGGATATCCCTTTTCGTGGGAACCAGAACATTAAAAAAATATATTCAATTTTTTATTGTCATAATTTTATCGGAGAATATTCCTTTTCAAGCATAATAAGGTTAATAATGATAAACAAATTATTAGTGTTTCACTGCAACGTTTCTCCCGCGCGAGATTATTAGATGCGCTCTATCTGTAGACGCTAGTCTGCCGATCGAGCAAACCCCGTTCGTATCACACGCGTTTTTCGCGCACGCGTTACCCCTGCCTCGATTGATAACATTTTTTCATTTCTTCGTATTCTCGAAAACGTCCAACGCAGGTCGACGATGCGATGATAATTTATTAATCGCCGAAGATCTCCGAAAAGTTTTCTCATTACTTTTTTGTAATGGATTTCTTTCACAGCGTTAGACGGGTTTTATAAAGGGTGATTCATTTAGTGCTTAAGCAATTGAAATTAAATCGCACACAAGATAAATTGTCGTCTAGCAAAGCTGAAAGAGCATTCAACGACAGCTAATTTTTTTCAAATAACGATGGTCATTGGGCTTTAGTTCCTTCATAAATCTGACGTGTGTATTTAGATCTATGGTTCCTTCCTGCACAAATTGAATTTTCTACGGATTCAAACACAACTCGTGTCGATAAAAATCCGTCAAGTCGATCCATACCTGTTGCTGCCAACGACGTCTACAAATTCGGGTTATCTCGAACACTTCTCACAGATCAAAATTAACAGATTTTTCACAGGATTTGCTCTTGGTGCATTCAGCACTGCGAACTCCTCTTCAAATTACCTACACGTAATCCACGCCGAGTTTTTTAACCCTCCAACTGAACAATGTCTTTGATACCTACTTGATGAATTTTCATAATTTCTCAACGTCCTTGTGCCGTTTAATGTTCCATGTTGTTTTGTAACAATCTATCCTAGAAAAGTGTCCAGAGAGAACGATTTTCACACATACATTGCTGCCTCTAATTTCCATTCAAGTAGTACTAGATGGGTTGAATCAATCATTTTCGTTCGACGTAAACTATTTTCAAAAATTCAAATCTCAATAATAGAAGCGTACAGGGTGGCTGGAATTCGAGGCTCATCATTGGGATCTCGTAAACCGTAAGAGATACAGGGTCCGTTATATAAATAGTGGCAAAGTTGCGCAATTTGAAGCTGATCAAAATGCCGCTTCAAAAGTTTGGAAATTCCGAATACTTCCGAAGATATTTGAAAAAAACCGAATATCCGCGATTTCATTTTCATTTTTTTCTGACTTTATTTGGAGTGATGTCAAAATGAATATCATATTAGCATTGCCACTTTTTCTGCTCTATCCAATGGCATTGATAGATTCATGATCCGACGTTTCGACTTCGAGGAGCCAAAAAAAAATGTTTCGTAACTAAAAATCTCTAATTCCAATTCTGAATCAAACGACATATATAATACTTTGCAAATATCCTACGTTCCGGACCATAAAATTGCGCAACTTTGCCATGATTTGACCGACCCTGTATCTCTTACGGTTTACGAGATCCCAATGATGAGCCTCGAATTCCAGCCACCCTGTACAGTGCAACCCATTTTAATTGAGACTGCCTCAATTTTCTCTTTTGGGGTATGGCTTTGGAGACAAGACACAAACTCATATAATTTTCATATTTCTGTAAGAAGAAAACAACGCCCTTTTCTTCTTACAGATCTTCTTCTTTTTATAAATTTGCTGATGATGAAGGATTAATCCTTCGAAACATGTCCTTTTGTCCATGACCTTTGGTCATTATTAAATTGTTTATGTGGTGGAGTTGTGACTGTAAGTTCTTTCACCTCTCCTGACAAAGATTTTGTATTCTCATCCATCTCGATACAAATACACAATCATTATTGAGTCTGTTGATATTGTTTCCACGGTATTATTTTTGAGAAATCTTGTGATTGGGGTTCAAGAGGGAAGAATAACTAATAATCCCTCGTCAATATTCCCACAGGGCATTGTTCTGCAAAAACCACAATAATACTTACATCATAATTAGTCGCTACGCTCGTGACATAAACTTGACCTTCGTCTTTGATATGTAAATTTATTTTTAATAACTGTTTTATCATAACTCATTTGACATTAAGAAAACTGAAAATTGAAGATACCTGTTTGATTAATTATTTGTCCACGACTGTTATATTTCCTCAAGCAAAACGAATGCCATGTTTCACACCAAAGAATGATGGCGGTGAATAACCATTATTCACTGGTCTTAAGTTCCGTATATGTTATATCGCGTACCCTAGGAACTCTAGATCAGTGAATTATGGTTATTCACTGGTGTGAAAAATGGCTACCGTTTTTCTTCAAGAAGTACATACATGTATAATGAATATTTTATACAAGAGTCGTGGATAAAATTTATTATTTTCTTGAAAACGAATCAAATTAGGATATGATATGTTTCTAGGAACTTTTAGTCCTAAATAATCAAGTCAAAGAATCAACATCTTCAATATGTAAGTACATGACATTTATGAACACCCTGTTTATTAGGGGGAACAGAATTGGGAAATCATTGCAACGATGATGTTTCTCCATTCTCTCTGCCTCTACAAGGTGATATATGGAAAAAATAAGAGACAAGATAGACATACGAAAAACTCCGTTTTTTATATCGAAAAGTCAATAAAAAATGCTTCTTACTCAAATGACGACTCGCTACGGGATTATACCATAACGTGGGTTGGACTCCCAATAAATCGAGGCTTCTTCATACTTCATTAGTATCGAGTTACAGTCTCGTATAGTACATAATCTGAACATGCTTCTTTACAAGAGATCCACACTATATCGATCCCTGTACGAATCCAAACATATACATGATGTTTTTTAAATATGTGTAGGATATTCAGGGCTGCGTAACTTATATTGAAACAAGAGAGAAAGTTTCTATGAACTATATTTATACGTTATTCTTCATCGAGAAACAAGAAACAATATGCGAAAGTTGAATGCCGCGATATATTTATTAAAGTTACAAGCAAATAACGGATGAGGATGAATATTGTAATACGAGGAGCAGCCGAGGATTATAACAATCCGTTATTTACGTATCGGCCGTGTATTTTTTTTATGTTCTAGTTCTCACGAAAAGGGATATCCTGTAATGTTCAGAGAAAATCGTAAAAACCAAGGGAAATGAGGTAGGAATTAGTGTTCTTCTTAAATTTCTGGAGGTTATATGCCTCGGGGAACTCCTCCCTTGGCAACATGTTCCAGAGCCTCGCTGTTGGTTGTATGAACGAGTCTTTGGAAAGAGATGTTCTGCAAGTCTCCAAAGTGACCACGAAGGGGTGCGATGCCATAACTCGACGGGTTAATCTCGCGGGGACTGCCAAGGGACGAACAATTGTTGATATTTCAGAAAAGCATCGTCCATGAGAATATTCATAAAATAGAACCAGATCGACAACTTTTCTACGGTGTTCCAGGGAAAGGGAGTGTAAAAGATCAAATGAAACAAGATTAGCTTGTTCACACAAATGAGTTTTAATCAATTCCTGTCAAAACTGACATCCATCCTAGAATCAATACTGAATGTTCACAACACTGAACTTAAACTTTACACCCTTTCACTAATGGTAGAGTTGATGTAAGAGTATAAATTATTTGAACAAAGTATAGTCTTTAAGATGATCAGGTAGTTTAACAGTTCTGCCTGAACGTCTTACTACTTTTGGGCTAATATTGCTGTTGGCAACACATTCCTCATAATCATTTATTAAATTCGGTTTCTCTGATTCCTCTGATGACTTTTGAGGACATGGTAAAGTATTCTGATGAGAGATTTTATCTGTCTAAAATTCAATTTCATTTTTTAGATCATATATCATGCACTTGAATCCTGAACTTTATTTTGAGACAACTTTAACTCAATACGATTACGTCTTAATTCGTTACCCCAGACCTGACACCATGTAAAAGATCAAATGAAACAAGATTAGCTTGTTCACACAAATGAGTTCTAATCAATTCCTGTCAAAACTGACATCCATCCTAGAATCAATACCGAATGTTCACAACACTGAACTTAAACTTTACAGGGAGTGAGTTTGTGAGCGAGGCATCACCCACGAGACGAATTGCCCTTTTTTGGACAGAATCCAACAGTTTCTGGGTATGTTTGGGTGCTGCACTCCAAATATAGGAGCAGTACTCCAGGACAGGTCGGATCTGTGCCTTATAGATCATAAGCAGCTAACTGGAAGTGAAATAGCTCCTGGTCCGAAACAGAAAACCAAGTTTTTGGGATGCACTTTCAGCAATTGATCTCACGTGATTCTCCCAAGAAAGGTTATTGCTGAAAGTAATACCAAGCATCGAAATGGATGTTTTCAAAGGTATGGTTTCTCCTGACAAGCTCATGTTGGGCACAGCAGAGATTATACACTCCCCACAGTGAGATCGGCTTTTCTAGAGAAAAGGCATGCTTGTGTTTTGTTTGCTATCTGGGTACGCTCGTGTTTCAAAAAACGATCATTTGAACGATTTCGAAATAAGTAATCATCGATATGCGTCGCGACACCGCCGAATGAAAATAAATCGGGAATCGCATAAGGATCGAAGTGTTAGGAAAATGTCAAAGAGTAACCGGTCCTCCAACTGTTTTTCTTACGAGCGATGTCATACAAAACGAGCAAATGCAAACATGGCGCTATTTACTCAATAAACTTCCCCGCTTTGACGGGATACTAAACCAGAGGACATAAAATAAATACATAATTCGAAATTTCGCAAACGGTCGGTGAATGACGGTTTCCCTTTGGCTTTGCTTGATCGATCCATATACTGGTAGTTGGAGGTGTCTATGATTCGAAAGATATACTATTTTTTCTGTGACGGCAAAAAAGTTTGGCATTTCATCTCTGTTGGCAGGTTATAAAATGTCACATTTCATGAATAACTTTTTCCCGTGGAAAAAAAGTGAGTACTTTTTTCCCGGATATATATCACATTTATATACACTGTTGATGGCTTTTGTTGTGCTATAGTTCCGAAAAATGAGTCAATAATACCGTCTCTGAGAAAGAACTGCAAGCCCTTTTATTTTCCATTCGACTTCGCGGTTACGTATATTACTAAACAACCACTAAATTCGCAATTTTTTGAAGTCAAATCACAGAATTGGACTGACAGAAGTGACATCAGATATTTGATTACTTCAAAAGAATGATAAAGATGCCTATACAACGCAGGTGTCCCTACTGTTAAAAACTTAAAATTTCACGTCGATAATTTTCAGATTTCAAAATGATGTAATATCTTCTCAATATTGATTCTTCCTTTCTTCTGTCACAGAAAAGAATTGTGTATTATACACGGGAAAAATATTAGATTTTAGCTCACGGTTTTTTGACAACACAACCTGGAGCTACAATAATCTACTACTTTTTTCCCTTGTATAATAAATAACTATTTCTACAAACGTCAAAAAATGACAATATGCGAAGTGACCCTTTTTTCATTTTCCTACGTTACCACGACTCCGTGCGCGAATTACAGGGTGAGTCATTGAAATGACACGTATCAAAGTTATACTTTTTCTTATGGGACACCCTGTATTTCATTGTATTTTCGGATTCTTCTTTGTGAGCTGATTTCATCAATGCATCACACTTTTGAGGTCTAGCGAGAATGATTACAGAGATATATAGGGTGTACGAAATCGAGATTTTTCAACTTTAGGATTTTTTGGGTCGAAACTATTCGTTATTGGTCAAAACAGCTCACATGTCCCTATCTTGACTTTTGATTTACTATCTACTGATATTTAATTTGAACGAATACAGGGTGGTTCATAATTCTGAATTTTGCACTACCCTCTGTATTCGTCACATCACTGATGGATATTTCAAGCTTCATATTTTTATTAGAAATCTTAGAATGAAGATATGAAAATCCAAATTTCAATGTAGGTTCTCTGAAGTCACCCATTGAAATTACTCAATAACTTCGGCTCAATAAGTACCAATATCATTATAAAATTCTGAGATTACGTCTGTCATGAAAATACAGGGTGATCATATAATAAATACGCAATCAATATGCATATTTCAAATGTGACAATTAAGGAATTGCTTCCTGAATCTTTTTTGAATTTATTCATGCATTGTCACCCACTTTTTTGTAGTAATAATTTTATTGTTTGTGTCAACCTCATTTCAATGAGTAAATGACATGAATGAGAGATCGTGAAGCTTCTATTCGATTAATTCAAAGATGACTAACGTTGATTATTACCATCGTTAATTTGAAGATCACCCACATCGCGTGCCTCCTGATACAACGATAAGAGTACACGAAAGCCCATAGGGCCACCTTCCATGTGCCTTTCTTATAAGTTCCATAATTTCATTCGTTTACTGCTTTTTATTGCCCCATTTCATTCGATTCGATTATTGTCCGCAAATCCACAATGATTTGTCTTGGAATATACAGCAGGGACGTTCAATTGAAACAGGCCCTAATTCATTTTGTACAATATTTCACTCTTGCGAACAAAACACAAGCGTGCCTAGAAAAGCCGATCTCACTGTGCCCAACATGAGCTTGTCAGGAGTAACCATACCTTTGAAGACATCCATTTCGATGCTGGATATTACTATCAGCAATAACCATGGGCGGCCGCCCCCCCCTGGATTTTAGCTTTTTCAGTCAAGACGCGATAAACTTAAATAGCAGAAATATCAAATATCAGCTGAGATCATCCCAAATGTAAGTTCATTAGTCGTTCGGTGAACTTCGCATTTGCCCGTCGGCCGTCGCAACCATGTGACTTCCTAAGGCGTTACAAACACTCGGAACGCAAGCACTTGACTCGAGCTACCCCACCACGCGATACGCGTTCCTTATTTAGATTCAGTCATAAGATCTCTGGAAACTCGGTTTTCCTCTGATAAAACAGCTGCGTTCTCTCTATCACAGTTTCATCCTGCTATCATTAGAGAGGGAATTATTCTTTGTGAAAATGAGTTGGAAGATATTTCAAACCAATTTGGAATTGATAATTTAAGTGCGGAATATTGCACATGGCAGCAAGTGTGGAAGGAAAAAGAGTTCTCATGAGATATGACTGAACTAATAAATAATGAATGTAATTTTTTTCCTAACATTAAAACTTTTTTGAAATTTTTTGTTATTATGCCTCCTACAACATGCTCGATTGAACGATCGTTTAGTACTCTCAAGAGAGTGAAAAGTTGGCTCAGATCAACTATGAGCGAAAACCGTCTTTCTGGACTGGCTCTCATAAGTATACACAGAATATACGTTGATAACAATAAGCTTGAAATAATTAATAAGGTCATTGATTTGTTTGGCATGGAAAAAAGAAATTTAAATTTCCTTTTTGACGAGTAGACTAGGATTGCCCTCAGTGCAGTATCTTTATTTTTCAATTTCATTTTTTTTGCTTTTATTTTGGTCGAAAGAAACATTGTTTTATTCATATTCTTTATTTGTATTTTATTTTATATAGGTATTTACCAAAGAGTTTTGATTTAGATTTGCTATTATTATATTTTGATGGGACATGTATTCCAAAAGGCCATCGATTTGGAATTTGGGTCTTTCAGCTTTTATTTTTGTGATATTTTTGTTTTAATGTAGGTGTTTTGTTTCGAAAAAATAGCTTTTTTTTTAATTCCTTGTTTTACTTATCAACTGACCTACCCAACCTACTTTACCTATATCCTCTTCACAATTTCTTCAAACCACACTGGTAGTGAAAATGAGTCGAAAGGGTTTCGATTTTACCTATTACTTATATCTAGTATAGTACAATTAATTCTTTAAATTTGAAAAAACCGCCCCCCCCTGGAATTTTTACTAGCGGCGCCCATGGCAATAACCTTTCTTGGGAAAATCACGTGAGATCAATTACTAAAAGTGCATCCTAAAAACTTAGTTTTCTGTGGCGGGCCAGGAGCTATTTCACTTCCAGTCAGCTGGTTATGATCTATAAGGCACAGATCCGACCTGTCCTGGAATACTGTTCCCGTATTTAGAGTGCAGCACCCAAACATACCCTGAAACTGTTGGAATCTGTCCAAAAAAGGGCAATTCGTCTCGTGGGTGATGCCTCGCTCACAAACTCACTCACTTCTCTGGAACACCGTCGAAAAGTTGGCGATCTGGCTCTATTTTATACATATTTTCATGGACGACGCTTTTCTGGAATATCAACAATTGTTCCTCCCTTGGCAGTCCCCGCGAGATTAACCCGTCGAGTTGAGGCATCGCACCCCTTCGTGGTCACTTTGGAGACCTGCAGAACATCTCTTTCAATTTCCAAAGACTCGTTGATCCAACGAACAGCGAGGCTCTGGAACACATTGCCAAGGGAGGTGTTCCCCGAGGCATATAACCTCCAGAAATTTAAAAAGAACACCAATTCCTACCTTATTTCCCTTGGTTCTCACGATGTTCTCTGAACATTACAGGATATCCCTTTTCGTGGGAAACCAGAACATGAAAAAAAAATTTCATATGAAGTTTTTTCCGCTGAGCGGAATCTCCCCTATGCTTTTGCCACTACAACTCTGAAACACGCTGTGTGTAGGTGCCAATATCTTCATCATTTTTAGTATTCATAAACGGTTCGCTGTCCATTATCGTTTTTAAATAGATTTCCTTTCAATATTTTCTACTCGATTAGAGTACCTATACTGGTCCGGACCCGGACGAGTATCGAATTTGAATTAATCCATAACCGGCTGATTTAGGTACCTCACCAATGAAACCTTTTTTTGTTATAACTGATGAATGTTTAGACTTTGTAATAACATTTGTCATTGAGTTTCACTTTCACTAGTTCAGTTTTTATTACCACACTTTTTTTAACTTGGTATATGTATGGTCACTGCAGTGTTGCTAACGACCAGCTAATCTAGCTTATTTCTAGCTTTTTCAATACTTATTATTTGTTCAAAAAAATAAATATATGCTTAGCTTATTTTAGTGTTGAACTTTATTTATAGTTATTTTTGTATCTAGAGCGCGAAATGCTACTTTGGTGATCGAGATCTCATTTTTTTAACAACATATTTCGCGCTCGAGTTGCAAACAACATTTTTTCTACAAACGTCAAAAAATATAGTTCTAAAGTAAGAATATGCTTAGCTTGATATAAAAAATAGTGTTGAACTGGCTTAAAATGCCTCCCCCTATGAATTTCCTTTCGTGCGCTCCAAGATATGAAACACAGTTATTGTTGAACATTCAGAAATAAATGATTTCGTGGATGTTTGCTCGATTGAGGACCATAAAGTTGTAATATAAATATCTCATATATTTTACATAACGATGCGCGAAGTAGGAACTTCGCGCATTATTTTGTGCAAGGTATCATGGTAACGTGTAGGAAACTGAAAAATAATGTCACTACGCAATTTTTGTTATCAATGCGCGGACCTTGTCATTTTTTGACAAATGACAAGGTTCGCGCATTGATAACAAATTGCGTAGTGACACTTTTTTCAGTTTCCTACATTACCATGATACCTTGCACAAAACAATGCGCGAAGTAAAACAGTGCGCGAAGTACCTACTTCGCGCATTGTTACGTAAAATATATGAGATATTTATATTTCAACTTTATGGTCCTCAATCGAGCAAAAATCCACGGAATCATTCATTCCTGTATGTTCAACAATAACTTTGTTTCATCTCTTGGAGCGCACGAAAGGAAATTCCTGTTATGCTCGTGGAATATCGTGCATACTTAGGGATGATAGGGGGAGGCCTCTAAAGCCAGTTAAACACTATTTTTTATATCAAGCTGAGCATATTTTTTCTTCAGAACTATATTTTTTGACGTTTGTAGAAAAAATTTTGTTTGCAACTCGAGCGCGAAATACTTTGGTCATCTCGGCTATTTTTAAACTCGGCTACGCCTCGTTACAAAAATCAGATCACGATCACCAAAGTAGCATTTCGCGCTCTAGATACAAAAATAACTATTCTACAAACGTTAAAAAATATAGTTCTAAAGTAAGAATATGCTTAGCTTGATATAAAAAATAGTGTTGAACTGGCTTAAAATGCCTCCCCCTATCCTCCTTAGATACGCACGATGTTCCACGAACATAATAGGAATTTCCTTTCGTGCGCTCCAAGATATGAAACACAGTTATTGTTGAACATTCAGAAATAAATGATTTCGTGGATGTTCGCTCGATTGAGGACCATAAAGTTGAAATATAAATATCTCATATATTTTTTCTACAAACGTCAAAAAATGACAAGGTTCGCGCATTGATAACAAACTGCGAAGTGATACTTTTTTTCAGTTTCCTACGTTACCATGATACCTTGCACATAACAATGCGCGAAGTAAAACAGTGCGCGAAGTACCTACTTCGCGCATTGTTATGTAAAATTTATGAGATATGTATATTTCAACTTTATGGTCCTCAATCGAGCAAACATCCATGAAATCATTTATTTCTGAATGTTCAACAATAACTCTGTTTTATCTCTTGAAGCGCACGAAAGGAAATTCCTATTATGTTCGTGGAACATTGCCCAAGTTTAGAATTTGCAGCTTCAAGATGAAACAAGTTATATTGTCTAGTGTGATGATCATGAATTTCGGAATTCCTGATTAATATAAAATTTGATTTAAGCTTTTTGTTGATGATATAAAAGGAAATTTTTAGAGTATTGATTAAAAAGTGCTCTTCCAAAGAAAATGTGTTTGTTTCCTTATACAGTTGATTCGTTGGAGTATCATATGGAAGACGATACAATACGTCAAAATATGACAAGGTTCGCGCATTGATACCAAATTGCGTAGTGACATTATTTTTCAGTTTCCTACGTTACCATGATACTTTGCACAAGACAAAGCGCGAAGTAAAACAGTGCGCGAAGTACCTACTTCGCGCATTGTTACGTAAAATATATGAGATATTTATATTTCAACTTTATGGTCCTCAATCGAGCAAACATCCACGAAATCATTTATTTCTGAATGTTCAACAATAACTTTGTTCTATCTCTTGGAGCGCACGAAAGGAAATTCCTATTTGGTATGCTCGTGGAACATCGTGCGTAACTAGGGAAAGGGGAAGGCCTTTTAAGCCAGTTCAACACTATTTTTTATGTCAAGCTAAGCATATTTTTACATTGGAACTATATATTTTTCGTTCGTAGAAAAAATGTTGTTTTTGCAATTCGAGCGCGAAATACTTTGGTCATCTCGACTATTTTTTAACTCGGCTACGCCTCTTTAAAAAAATCAGATCTCGATCACCAAAGTAGCCTTTCGCGCTCTAGATACAAAAATAACTATTGTTGAACATTAAGATATAAATGATTTCTTGGATTTTAGCTTAATTGAGGACCATAAAGGTTAAAATACAAAAATCTCATATAGTTCACATGCAGTGCGCGAAATATATATTTCGCGCACTATCGTATTTCGAAAGTACACTTTCTAGCCACATCTGTGGTTTAGCGCACGATGACGTGGTACCGTGGGAAACTGAAAAAAAAAGGGCACTTAGCATATTGCTATCAATGCTCAAACTTTCTCAATTCTTGACGTTTGTAGAAACATAACAGTATTACGCATTCTGAAATAATATATGGATTATTATTGGGTTATTGGTATTACCAAATAATGTTATACCCTAATGATTCTTTTGAATGAAACAACTGCCCGGATAATAGTGTCTTTATTCTTTACCTACATTTCTCTCATATATCACAGTTTTACAGCAAGTATCCAAAACAATAATGTCATTTCTATTCAGACCTGTTGTTATCCATTCATTCTAGGTATAATACTCAATCTTACTGATTTATACAATTTCATGTACCTATTCATGGGTTCTATATCTGTTGAAATTTGAAGTATTGTTTTTTGAAGTTGTCAATGTTTTTTAACGTTTGTCAGTGTCTGATTTTTAGGCTATAAATATTTACAGGTTAGTTGTCACTGCCATAATGACAATGTTCAATTTTGAGGTTGATTAATCAGTGACTTAATGTCAATGTTTAAAATATCAATTGTTTCAAGAAAAAATAGTTGAATGTGAGGTTCTCATAGGAATCAATATAGACCACCAGTAAATAATAAATAAAATACAGAAATGTTATACTGAAAGGAAATAAATACATTTTTTTCGGAAAATCTGTGTATCCTGACTCATTTGAACATTGTGCTGGTCATTTCGACCCGGATAAGGACATCTTTCGAGGGTTAATATCATTATAGGTGCGTATCTGAACATTTTGCTGGTCATTTCGAGCCGGATCAGGACATCTTTCGAGGGTTAATATCATTATAGGTGCGTATCTGAACATTGTGCTGGTCCTTCAAGCTCCTTTGAACAGTTTCGAAATATAGTTCACGATGATGACTAGGAGTAAATCAGTTAAACCTAGGAGCAAAACGGCTTCATCTTCAGTATTGGATGAAATAAGGACTGAAGATGTAGAAAATATACCAGGTACTTCTAGTCAGAATGAAAATAGGTGTCCAGATCGCAAAAGCAAGAAATCGTCGGCAACCAAGGCAAGTTCAGTCAGGCGTAGAGAATTAGAAGCACAGATTAAAGCCGATGAAGAAATGGCGCAGCTTCTAGCAAAAGAAGAAGAGATTATTGCAAGAAGAAAGCAAGTAAGTCAACGACTCCTGGAGAATAGATTATTATTGGAAAGGGTTTGCGAAGAAGAAGATTCTAAAGAAGGTTCGCAAGATGGGTCTAGCAGTCTATCAGCAGATGCCACTTTCAAAAAGGTCAGTAGTTGGTTAAATACTCACGAGGAGGAAAGAAAAATTAGAGTTCAAGAAGAACATAGAGGTTCCGATTTACCAATTCAAGATATAACACATCTGCTAGCAAGACAAAACATAGACAAAGATTTACCTATTTTCAGCGGGAATATAAGGGAATGGCCAAGTTTTTATAACCAATATATATCTACTACTAAAGTTTTAGGTTTATCTGATGACGAGAATTTATGCAGATTGAGGAAATGTTTGGAGGGCGATGCAAGACGTGCTGTAGAGGGATTACTATTATCAAGCTTGTCAATACAGTCCGTCATACAGATTTTGCAGAATAGATTTGGGCGTCCTGATCTCATCGTAAGATCTTTGGTTCAAGAAGCAAAACAACTTGCTATTGTAAGGAATGGTGATTTCAAAGGTCTGATTCACTTCACCGAAACTATTGCTAATTTAGTAATTACTTTAGAAGTCATGAACATGAAAGATTATCTCAATTGTCCACAGTTATTAGAGGAGATGATTAAGAAATTACCTTACAGCATGCAGTTATCTTGGGGAGAACAAGTGGTAAAGAACCAGGGTAGAAATTCATTGCAGGAATTCAAATGCTGGCTGTGGAGGAAGTCGGAGGCGGCAAGCTACACACAGGATCTGAATCCACGAATAAACACATTCAAGGATAATAAATACAAGAATACTTTAGTAACACATAAAAAAGATGAATGGCCAAGACAAGATACATGTAAGTATTGCACCAAAGCTCATAATATTGATAAGTGTGATGCTTTTTCGACAATATCGGTAGACGATAAATGGAAATTCATCAAAGAAAAAGGAATATGTTTTTCATGTTTGAAAGGATCTCATTTGATAGGAAAATGTTCTCGGAAACAACGATGTGGTATTAATGGATGTAGCAGATTTCATAACAGACTTCTGCATAACGAAAATTTGTCAAATTATAGGAAAGATGACAACGGGCCAACAGAAGTAAAACAAGCTGAGGAACAGGTTCAGGTTGTTGCTCACACGTCCAAGGATTGTATAAATGAAGTTCTCTTGAGAATAGCACCAGTAATTATCAAGTCACCATGGAAGAAAATATCAATATTTGCGCTTTTCGATGAAGCATCTACAGTTTCGCTCTTAGATGAAGATTTGGCTGATGAACTAGGACTGGAAGGAGACGTTACAGACTTGGGATTGAAGTGGACTGACAAACATTCTACCAAACGTATCAAATCGAGGAAAGTAGAATTTGAGATTGCAGGAGGTGAGAATATTTTTTATAGTCTCTCGAATGTTTACACTTTCAAAGGTTTAGATTTGCCTGTGCAGACAGTGAACAGTAAATATCTTAAAAATAAATGGAATCATTTAGATCAAGTTGATTTTGCTAGTTATAAGTCAGCTAAGCCTCAACTTCTAATTGGGCAGGATTACTGGGACCTAATCACTAGCAGAGAAGTGATAGAAGGACCCAGAAATGCTCCAGCTTTATCAAAGACAAGATTGGGATGGATTGTCCATGGTAATCTCCAGTTATTTCGAAACAGAGTTGATGATACAATAGTTTTACATATACATCAGCAAAAGGAGCTAGACGATTACGAGCTACATGAAGAAGTTAGGAAATTCTTTTCAGCAGAAACCTTTGGAGTCAGAATCCCAGAGAAGAAAATTCAGTCGAGGGAAGATCAAAGAGCAGAAGAAATGATGGAAAAAACAACAATAAGAGTTGGAAATCGATGGGAGACAGGATTGCTTTGGAAATATGATAAAATAGTTTTGCCTGAAAGCAAGCAGCTAGCATTTCAACGTCTTCAGTATGTCGAGAGGAGGATGAAGAGAGATGAACAGTTTGCAGAAAAATATAGGGACAAGATAAAAGAATATCTAGACAAAGGATATGCTAGACGAGTCTCAGATAACGAAATTGAAGTGGTGAAAGAAAGAGTTTGGTATTTGCCCCACTTTGGAGTGGTCAATGAAAACAAACCAGGTAAAATACGTTTTGTTTTCGATGCTGCCGCGAAAGTAGGAGGAAAAAGCCTGAACGACTATTTATTAAAAGGACCTGATTTGTATAATTCATTGATTGGAATGATTTGGAAATTCAGGGAAAGATTCTTTGCGTTTGCAGCAGATATTTGTGAAATGTTTCCACAAATCAAGATAAGACAGGAAGACCAAGCAGCTCAGAGATTTCTCTGGAGAAATGAAGAAACTAAACAATTGGAGGTATATGCTATGCAGGTTATGATATTTGGAGCAGTTTGTTCACCTTATGCTGCTCAGTATGTGAAAAATAAAAATGCACTCGTATATAAAGAAGAGTATCCAAGGGCAGTTGATGGAATATTGAAACGCCACTATATGGATGATTATTTGGATAGTGTAAACACTAAGGAGGAGGCAATCCAATTAATACATCAAATAATAGCCATACATGAAAAAGGTGGCTTCAAATTGAGAAATTGGATAACAAATGATGAAGACATATTTTCGAGCATATCCACTGAGCTAAGATGCAGCGACAAAATATTTGAAAAAGAAGGGTACCAAAGAATTTTAGGAATGATATGGAGTCCGAAAGATGATAAGCTGAAGTTCGCACTAACTTTTCACAAAGTAAAGAAGGAGATTTTAACGGGTGATAAGACACCTACAAAACGCGACATACTAAGGGTTATAATGTCATTGTTCGATCCTCTTGGATTATTGGGACATTTCATAATAAGGGCCAAAATTCTAATGCAAGATATCTGGAGAAGCGGAATTAATTGGGATGACGAAATCACGAGAAAAATGTACACAAAATGGAAAGCATGGATATCATACTTTGATGCTCTGCAAAACCTGGAAATAGAGAGATGTTACAATATTGATAATTGGAATGATTTTACTACAGATCTACATGTATTCTGTGATGCCAGCGAACAAGCAATTTGTGCAGTAGGTTACTTGAGGATTTCGAAAGATAACAAAGTAAGAATATCTTTGGTTATGGCCAGGACACAAGTTGCTCCGTTGAAACCAATGACTATTCCAAGATTGGAGCTTCAAGCAGCAGTTATTGCTAGTAGACTCGCTCTGACAATCAAAATGGAACACACGGTGGAAATATCAAGAACTTTCTTTTGGTCAGACTCAAAAACAGTGCTATGGTGGTTGAGATCAGAAGCTAGAAACCATAAGACCTTTGTAGCTCATAGAATTGGTGAGATACAAGAGAATAGTAATTTAGACGACTGGAACTGGGTACCATCGACTTTGAATGTATCGGATGAAGGAACGCGAGATGATAGAGATATGGATATAACTCATTCAAGTAGATGGTTCAAAGGACCCGAATTTTTATATTTAGCTCAAACTGAATGGCCAAAAGAAGACAAAACTGAAAAATTGGAAAATGTAGAATTGGAGTTGAATACTCATAGAATACTCGTGGAAACTGAGGTCAACGTGACAAGCAGTTTACCAGATATTCAGCATTTTTCGTCTTGGATCAAATTAATAAGATCAACATCATATGTGTTAAGATTCATTGCTTGTTTGAGAGCGCGACAGAAGAAAGAAAAATCAACAGAAGGAGACTTGAAAATAGAGGAAATACAACATGCAGAATTATTATGGTGTGAACGAGTACAAAATGATTGCTTCGGAGAAGAGATCCATGATTTAAAGAAGAATAAATTCGTGAGCAAATCCAGCAAGTTGTTTCAACTTTCCCCTGTATATGAAAATGGACTGATAAGAATGAAAGGAAGGACAGATATGTCTCCAGAATTGAACGAGGATACTAAACACCCCATAATTCTAGGAAAACATAGGTATACGTATCTGTTGATTGATAATTACCATAAGAAGTTCAAACATGCAGGACTTCAGTTGGTATTGAATGAAATAAGACAAAAATTCTGGTTAATACAAGCTAGAAGAATGGTATGGAAGGTATTGAAAACTTGTAATTTATGTAAAATCCGCAAAGCCCAACCTAGAATTCCTGAAATGGGCCAGTTACCGTATGATAGACTTACCAGACCACCAAGACCTTTCACCTACGTTGGTATGGATTTCTTTGGACCACTGAGTATAACGGTAGGACGAAGAAAAGAAAAGCGTTATGGATGCTTATTCACATGCCTTTCCATTCGCGCCATACACATTGAATTGGCGGAATCCTTGACTACAGACTCAACTATATTAGCCATTCGGAGATTTGTAGCTCGTCGAGGTCAGCCCAAGACAATCTGGAGCGATAATGGCACAAACTTGAAGGCAGCTGAGAAGGAACTTCGTGAATGTTTGAAAAATATTCAACCGGAGGCTGTTGAGAAGGAACTGTTGAGTCAAGAAATAGCATGGAAGTGGCTTCCACCAGCGAGTCCCAACATGGGAGGAGCTTGGGAAAGATTAATCAGATCGGTTAAAGAAACTTTGAAAATAATCCTAAAGGAGAAGTCACCTAGACAAGAAGTTTTATTGACTGTATTGATGGAAACTGAACATATAGTAAACAGCCGCCCTCTTACATATGTATCTTCCAATGGAGAAGATTTAGAAAGCTTGACACCCAATCATTTTCTCATTGGGACATCTAGTATTGTGAAATCCCCAGGTATATTTGAAGAAAAATTATGCCTGAAGAGGCAGTGGAGATTATCACAACAGTTCGCCGATCAATTTTGGAACCGTTGGATTCGTGAGTATTTACCAACTCTGAGCAAACGCACGAAGTGGTTTCAAGAAAAGAAGAATGTCGAAGAAGGCGATATGGTGGTAATGATGGACAACAGGATGCCCCGCAATAATTGGCCACTGGGAAAGATCACTGCTGTCCATCCTGACAAGAATGGAATTGTGAGAATTGTAGATGTCAAAACCAAGTGTGGAAGCTATAGAAGACCTGTGAACAAACTATGTCCCTTGGATTTTCTAGAAGAAAGTAACTATTCCTGAAGAACAGTTACTGGGAGGAGAATGTTGAAATTTGAAGTATTGTTTTTTGAAGTTGTCAATGTTTTTTAACGTTTGTCAGTGTCTGATTTTTAGGCTATAAATATTTACAGGTTAGTTGTCACTGCCATAATGACAATGTTCAATTTTGAGGTTGATTAATCAGTGACTTAATGTCAATGTTTAAAATATCAATTGTTTCAAGAAAAAATAGTTGAATGTGAGGTTCTCATAGGAATCAATATAGACCACCAGTAAATAATAAATAAAATACAGAAATGTTATACTGAAAGGAAATAAATACATTTTTTCTGTGACGGGAAAAAAGTTTGGCATTTCATCCCTGTTGGCAGGTTATAAAATGTCACTTTTCATAAATTACTTTTTTCCCGTGGGAAAAAAGTGAGTACTTTTTTCCCGGATATATATCACATATATATACTCTGTTAATAACTTTTGTTGTGCTATAGTTCCGAAAAATGAGTCAATAATACCGTCTCCGAGAAAGAACTGCAAGTCCTTTTATCTTCCATTCGACTTCGCGGTTTCGTATATTACTAAACAACTACTGAATTCGCAATTTTTCAAAATCAAATCACAGAATTGAACTGACAGAAGTGACATCAGATATTTGATTACTTCAAAATAATGATATAGATGTCTATAAAACGCAGGTGTCCCTACTGTTAAAAACTTGAAATTTCACGTCGATAATTTTCAGATTTCGAAATAATGTAATATCTTCTCAATATTGATTCGTCCTTCCTTCTGTCACAGAAAAAAATAGTGTATTATACACGGGAAAAATATTAGATTTTAGCTCACGGTTTTTTGTCTCCCTCCGCTACGCGTCGGGAGACAACACAACCTGGAGCTAAAATCTACTACTTTTTTCCCTTGTATAATAAATAACTATTTTTTTTGGAAAATCTGTGTATCCTGACTCATTTGAACATTGTGCTGGTCATTTCGACCCGGATAAGGACATCTTTCGAGGGTTAATATCATTATAGGTGCGTATCTGAACAATATCAACAAAATATAATACCAGTTCACGAAATTGCTTATGGAACTACCATAACATACATTTGTAGGTATAGACACAGCATATACAGTGTGGATCAGCCAAATGAAACAAATTTCAATATCTTCAAGACAAACAAAAGTATTGTAACACTCCGATACGTTAATTTTATATATTTCGATTTCAGAAATATTTCGAACCTCGCCCTTAAGCCTCTTATTGAAGAAAACGTAAATGCCTTAGTTAAATCGATTTTTGTTTCTAGAAGCCGTTATAGAAGTTTGGTATGCTAATGATTATGGGAAACCGATCCTGTATCTATAAGAACGGGAACGTTTCCTACATTCAGTTTTTTTTCTCAGTGAAGTTTAATGAAGAAAAATTGCATATTATGTATTTCTCGTTTTTTCCATATTCATTGAATTTGTTTAGTATTGTATATTGGCAAGGTAGGTACAGGGTGATTCACCATAAATGTCCCCCCCCCCCTCTAGCTCATCAGTTATTTTTGAACCGATTGCGAAATTTTAAATATTATCTAAAATGATTTTCGAGTTTTTTTCCGCTACATCAGAAAAAAACAAGGTGCTCGGAACAAACGATCTACAGAGTACTATTTGATTTTTTTAAATGGAACACCCTACTTTCCATTGTATTTTTAGATTCTCCCTGAAGAGCTGATTTCATCAATTCATCACACTTGGGGTCTAGCGAAAATGATTACAGAGATATAGTGTTTATTTCCTTCTTTTCTACTCAGATGGCGTTGCTCTCATATTGTCTCAAGGTTGGTAGAACTGATGATAAATAATCATCAGTCGGCGGTCTTAGGACTGCTGGCTGGAGACTGCCCTACACTGATACAAGTCAAAGAGCTCGAAACCGGTCTGTAAGTGTCTAGCTTGGCCTGACTAAATCGAAATCAATAGGTCGCGTGCAAGAACTGTCAGATGACCGACCCTGGAGGCAAAACATTGATTGTTTACAAGTGATCGAAATAGTTTTTCACAATTATTTTGGCATACGAATCGTATTTTTCCGCTATTCATCAATTCGCTCATGCCATCACATTATGCTGTTGTGAAATGCACAAAAACTGCAGCGGAAGACGAAGTAATCCGATTGGTACAATATGATTTAAAAGTAAGTACCTACTATAGTCACTCACATATAGTTTTCATTTTTGAAATTTGGTAATTTCTCTGATTTCTCATCGGAATTCTTTCTGCGATAGAAGCTAATAGAGATACATCTGAAATTTCTAAAATAATGCCAGAAAATTGGATTCATGCAATCAATCGGGAGGACTGGTCTGACATGCTGACGATCGTGTGTGTTGTAGACATTTTCAATCTATTAGCAGTATTAGCTTGTATTGCAGAAGTGGCAGAAGGCAGAAGGAATTTTAATAAGGAATGACAACATTTCATAATGATAACTATGTGAGATTACTATTTACCTGAAAAATCATATTCCTTAGTCTCTTGCTGCATAGCATGCGAAGGCATGCTTGAATTAATGAATAGCGCAAGAAACACGATTCGTATGCCAAAATATCGTGAAAAACTATTTCAATCCTTTGATTCCACTGTAACCAAATAAAAAAGTGAGGTTGTGTTTCAATAATTCACAGAAGAATGAGGTTGTGTTTCAATATTTTGCCTCCAGGGTCGGTCATCGTGCACGCGACCTATAGGCATTCGGGAAAGAATCACTTGTATCAGTATTCGTTTATAGCATTGGATGCATAGATTTCGGGAGGATGTAATTCAATGTTCTGCGTGGCATTAGCCAGGAAAGTAGTTGCTTTTCTCCCGAAATCTACCATTGTTGTTCATTTTATGAACATTGTGTGGAACTGACTTTGAGCATTTTGTATTTATTCAGTTAATAAATTCTTGAGTTACCATGGACTCCTTCCACATATTAATGAATTCTATCGAAATTTCCAGTGTCCCGTTTCCACTTTATATTTATATAAACCATTCGATAATATAACACAAAAAACTCATGAACTGTTCAAATATATGGAGTAACCCAGTACTGATAAGGTTAGGTAATACTTATTTTCATTACTGATATTATTTCACAGATCTATGTCCAACAAGAGATATTTACAAAATATACCCTAACAACACAGGGATGTCCTAGGTACGTCCTTTTTTTGTCCCGCGGTACAAGGACATGATTGGGGCATCCAGGGGATGTCGCGCAGTGGTTGTCCAGTAGACATCCCGCCCGGTACATCCCTAGGTTATCCTATTCGTGTCCCTGGAATATCTGATATCCATTCACATCAGAGTCATTGAATTCCATCAAAGTATTAGGTTGCATTTTTTTGAAAATGTTTGTATTTCTTCCGGAAAATAATCGTAATGAAAATAAAGAATGAAGTTTCAGAACTTCTTAAGAAATTAGCATTTTTCGCAAACAGAAATCGTACATGCACAATGCTCCTCATTTTTAAACACCTAAGAATGATATAATAATTATACCCAAATCCTAACAAAGTTGTATTTATTCAGGTTTCTGTAGTTAAGTCCTGATTATAAATCTGTTTAGTACATAAATCTTCAGGAGGCTCGATAGCCAATGGAGTAAGATGCGTGCCTGATAAGCCAAAGGTCCCGGGTTCAATCCGTACTCGATCTACATTTTTTCTTTTGTCGAAGGGATGTCCCTGGGATATCCTTGGGACGTCCTAGGGATATCCTTTCTTCGTACTTGGTACATCCCAGGGACGTACCAGAAGGACATCCCTAGGATGCCTCATTTTGTGGAAAGCGGATGTCCCTGGGACGTCCCTAGTATGTACTATGTCCCGACAGAGGATATCCCAGGGACGTCCTTGTAGAAAATAAAGGACGTCCCTGGGTTGTCCCTTGGAGGTATACGCGTTGTTAGGGTATTGAAATACAGAACAAACAACTACCCTCATTTCATATGAAAACAATATAATATAGGCACACTATAAAATAAAAATAATTTATACATATTTTCCAGTAAATGGCAACAGTTGATACAGGGGTAATCCTAAATATATGAGCTGAATTATTATTGAATAATATCGTAAACATTACTAACTTTATAAAAATAAGTTTGTATAGATGATAAGGAATATTTATAATATACAAAAAATAGAAATTTAAGGTATTTGGAATTTTCCGAGAATTACCAATGTCCCTATTTTTTTCCTTCAGCAAATTCGATAAAGTAGGGATTGCTATACAGTGTGTCCCACTTACCATGCTCACCATGGGTACCTATCTTTTTAACGGTGAGAGATACGAGGTCGGTTAAATGACACCAAATGTGGAGTTTGTCAAGGCCAACTATAATGTGAAAAAATATTTTGATAAAATCTATTCGTTTTTGTTTTATACGCAAAAAACAGATTTTGATCATTTTCATGTCTCCTCCGTAACTTCTTTATTTATGAAAATATTCAAATAGGAATTTCACATTCTCATGGCAGTTTTTCAAAGTGATTTCGAAAAAAATATGAAATTTATACCAAGTCTTCTAGAATTTGAGATATCAACACCAACTTTAGTTTTTCAAATGTAGGTCATAGCTCACTATGACTTAGTTACAAATAACTTTTTTTCCTCTTTCAGATGATTTGTTGCAGTAATAGTTTTGTGTTGATAACAACGGAGTTATCGTCATTTATACAAAAACAAAAAAATATTTGAAAGCCACCATCTTGAATTTATGAATTTTAACAAAAAAAATCATGATCTCCGACCTCAAAAACCCACGCTTAACAATTTTGAATGGAATCGGACCAAATCTTGTCCGCCATCTTGAAGCAGCCATTTTTTTTTAATTTAAACAAAAATTCCATAACTCCGATTAACTTGAAATTTGGCAGGTGTTCATAATTTCGGTGACAATACATTATGGAATTTTTGTTGAAATTAAAAAAAATGGCTACTCCAAGATGGCGGACAAGTTTTGGTCCGATTCCATTCAAAATTGTTAAGCGGGGGTTTTTGAGGTCGGAGATCATGATTTTTCTGTTATAATTTATGAATTCAAGATGGCGGCATCCAAATCATTTTTTGTTTTTGTATAAATGACGATAACTCCGTTGTTATCAACACGAAAATATTACTGCGACATATCATCTGAAAGAGGAAAAAAAGTTATTTGTAACTAAGTCATAGTGAGCTATGACCTACATTTGAAAAACTAAAGTTGGTGCTGATATCTCAAATTCTAGAAGAGTTGGTATAAATTTCATATTTTTTTCGAAATCACTTCGAAAAACTGCCATGAGAATGTGAAATTCCTATTTGAATATTTTCATAAATAAAGAAGTTACGGAGGAGACATGAAAATGATCAAAATCTGTTTTTTGCGTATAAAACAAAAACGAATAGATTTTATCACATTATAGTTGGCCTTGACAAACTCCACATTTGGTGTCATTTAACCGACCTCGTATCTCTCACCGTTAAAAAGATACCCATGGTGAGCATGGTAAGTGGGACACACTGTATATTTCCCGAAATTCGTGAAAAAATAAAATAAATGCATTTGTTATGGGGTATATACCTCAGTATCTACCGATTCAATGAGCCATGTGATGATGATGATGATAATGAATTTCATGATATTACTTTAAATCTAGACATCTTAATATCCTATAGGTAAACTTGTATGCATTTACATTCGCTATGATACTGATGGATGCTTTTGGATACGAAAATAATATGTGGTAAATTCAGCAACTTTTCTCTAGATTTAAAGTTCGCCCTAAAACTATTTTCATTCATATACAGATTTTTGTCCGAGAAGCACATTTAAGTACACCTGATTATGCAGGACTAGTCACAATGAAGCCAAAATATTAAATGCCTCTCAATATGTTCCAAAATGCATCCCATGCATCCTATTTTGGTCTCATTCTGACTCACCTTATATACATATCAAAACGATCCGAGAATAATCTTCCGGTTTGGGCATTTTGCACTGCCTGAATCAATAGTTAATTTCTCTATGTCGAATTCGGATCAAAGAAAAGCGCCGAGAATGCGAAAATTAGGAACACCACACCGCCGATGATGGTAACTGAAATAAAAAGGAATACATTTTCGATTGCGCTCATTTATTCTTGTGGAAGTCTCACCTGTCCTGACTGATATTTTTTGAGCCAGCATTCTACCACCCAACACTGCAATCCCTGTACATACCGAATGTCCCAGCACACCTCCAATTATCACACCATAAACATTCTGAAAAATAAATGATTAAAGAATGAATGAAATACAATAAATCGCAAATAGAATTATTTCCTTATATGCGCTTCCACCATAGAACGTCTTCTAAGGTTTATTGAAGATCTGGCAGCAATGCAAAAGTGATTGAAACTCTGGTGCTTCTGACTTTTCCGAAATCAAGAGCTCAGGTTCAGCTGTTAACTTCTAATAAATTATTTACAACAATTCCATGCAGCTTGATTCAATATTTTCAACAAAAATATTAATGAATCTGTGCCAATAAGAAAATCAGTTGTCTGTATAACCATGAAACTTGGAGTTAGGAGTATGAAATTACAAAAGATATTTTTTGACGTTTATAGATGAAATGACATTTACATTCAACTTCAGATTATGAAGAATTCATTATATAAGTAAATAAGTTCCTTGTGAGAATAGTAGATTGTTTTATTAGGATCAAAAGTGACACTTTGTTTGACAAGCGAATTTTGCATTTGCGAGGCGGAGCGTTTAGCGAAGCCGAGCGAAAGCGAAATTTGCGAGTCGAACAAAGTCACTTTTGATCCGAATGAAACATGCTATTTTTTCTGCAACCGAAACAATTAACTCAAATAAACATGTGAAGTAACCACCAATGCCGTGCCATATGTATGCAATGCAACAAATATTGACAAATAATCCATGTGGTGAGAATATTCTACCTGCATAACAGCAGGTTAGGTTTTCTAGGATGTTCGAATTGTAGTTTCAATATAAATACAACCACAGAATGACATATTTGTGTATGGACCAGGTGCTCTGATGGCAAATAACGCGCCAGTGCCAGCTATAGGAACAAGACGTGGAAAATGTTAGGTTAGTGAGCATATCAACAATGATAATAGTGATTATTTATTCTTCTCCATACTACACTGTGTTTGACTTGATAATCAAATGAAGCTAAACAATAGCGTTGTTGGAGGCAAAAAAAACTATTGCTTGCCGTGATTATTCAATAACAAGTTATCCATCCCGAGAATAACGAATGAAATACAGATCAAGCAAGTATTTGAATCTTGAAGGCTTTCCTGATAAAAAAAAAATACGTAACTGAGATGTTTATAATCCCAATACTAAACTATAATAAGGTGTATTTATATCTCCAGCATGGGTATAAAATGCCAAATCTGCTGAAATCGGAAACAAATCAGGTATGCGTCTCAACCCAAATAACCAACCGTCACAATGTTGTGTATTCTTGATGACGTCCAGTAGTTCCTAGGAGCTGAAGTTCAACTTTGTATTTTATTCAGCCCAATCTCAACCTAGTATTCTTTAAATGATAATATGTATTTCATGGTATTTTCCTGTTGAAATTTCTTAGGGAATACCACTTTGGCTTCACTTAAAAACAGAAAATTGGAGCTCTAGTGGTATCATAGGTGAAATGGTGGAAATCCAATTCAAATAAAGTCAAAAATTGTTGGAACTTTTTCTGAACAGTTACAAATAATACTGGCTTGAGAATGATGAACTTCAAAATTTTCAGTTAATACAGAGGTTGCTTCAACTCTGTCAGATGGTCAGGTAGTAATGTGATTTATGTGGAAGCATACCTCTCGGGCACCCAAAAGAATAGTTGTCAGCTGAGATCTGTCACCCCATTCTGCCAAAAACGTCAATGTGAAGGCCTGCAAAAATATCCTGAATACTTCATACCACACAGATCTCCTTTTGTTGCTGCCACTCTCCAGATCCACTACTGTTTCTCTTTCTCTTTCATGCTAAAATTGATAAAAACAATAGATAAAGCAGGTTTATAAAAAGTTCATTATGCATCCATATGTAACAATACATATTAAAATAATTCTCATTTCATGTTATATTTTAAGAACAATACTGTTGGGAATGATCTACTTGTCTCTAAACCAAATACATAACAAGTGACCAAACCTTTCAAATGCTCATGAAATATTCATTTTTGCAATATTAATATGTGTGCATCTATATTTCCAGACAGTTCGAAAATGATCTTTGTTACCTCTTCATCTCTTTGTCTGAGTTCCATCTGGACTTCTTCCAGCTCTTCTCTCCCATCAGTTTTGCTCATGTGGAAGCCTTCCCACAACATTTTCAACCCAAATATTGCAAACAGGGCAGTACTTATGTAATAAGTGTAAGTTCTTGGTATCACATTTACTAGCCAACCAAATACAGCTGAAAAAATTAAGTGGATTGATTTTGCATTTCAAAATGATTTCAATTTTTTATACCCTATGGACAATCCATAATTGGTACAGTATAATATTAAAATTAAATATATTCCAGGTTATACATATTGAGATTACATTCAATTTTAACTTGATCCATGACCACATATAATACATTCCCAGAGACTAATATAAGTTGGTTTCATAAATTAAAAATCAAGATATAGTTGAAATAATATATAATTCAAGTTTTTCTACGCATAGGGTTCCAAGATTATTTTGATATGCATCAATGATTTTTCAAACTGCTTCCAGGAAACCATTATTTGAATA
Source organism: Phaedon cochleariae (assembly GCA_918026855.4). Lineage (NCBI taxonomy): Eukaryota > Metazoa > Arthropoda > Insecta > Coleoptera > Chrysomelidae > Phaedon > Phaedon cochleariae. The sequence continues at coordinate 2,496,485 of OU896709.1, read as the reverse complement.
ATAATTATTACCTCAATAATAACCTTAATCAACCACTATCACCAATTTATTTTTTGAGAAAATCCACTGCTTTTATATATTTTTGGTAATAGTGCTGTATACATGCCTACCTTCCTGTACCAATTTGACAGCTTTCAGTTATAAAGAAAGAATATTATGAACAAAAACTGAATTTCCAGAAGACCATTTTGTCTGATATACATATTTTTTTTATAGCCAGACAAAATTTTCAAGGATAAAATTAATTTGTCTAGAATGATTTAAAGAATCAACAATATAAGTATGAAAGTTGAACCATAATTTATTATATTAGTTATTTGAAGATAATGAAGAGATTACCATTGTATCTATATCTATATTATCTCACAATTACCTACCAGATCAAAGAGTTTGCATTATATTTTTTCCTTGGTAGTATATCACTATTGTCTTCAAATTAGGTTATGCCACAAAATAATCTGTTGAAAAAAGGAGTTGGAGTTCAGGAACAAATTACATTCATGAGAAATGAACAGTAAAGCCCTTGTTGAAGCCTATATTATTTGTGCATCTCAAGAACAGTGGGCACTGAACATCAAGCATCTTTTAAAAAAACTAAGTGTGGAAAAATGGCTTTATAATAACTTAATTTCACAATTAATACTTAGGTAGTTGCAATGTAGTTGTTTTTTACCTGATAGAATTGTCATGAGAACTAAAGCTGCTATTGCTCCACCAAAGACTGTTAGTCGGGGATGTCTCATTGCCATTATAGCTGCTATGAAGAAAGTCTTGTCTCCTACTTCTGATACAAGAATAACACTGAGACTTGCTACAAAAGCATGCAGAAATCCTACATTTTCTGCATTGATGCTATTACTAGGTGTTGTATTGGGTAGAGACTAAAATAAAAGAAAAAAATGAATAATAATAAGGGAATTGATCTTTGATGAAGAGGCCATAAACCTTTTCATGTTTTTATGCCTGGAACTGGATACTTACCATTGTTGGCATTATCTCCTGGACTGCTTGAGGTTCTATTTCTGCACGAATAAAAAAGAGGTAACTAAGGAGTATGATGAGGTATTTTGAAAAACTGCTCACATAAGGAACATTCATCCTTATTGTGGTTCCCATTATTACCTCCCAATTTCTAAGGACTTTTATTTTTATATCATTATCAACTCACTCACGTATTCTTCACAACTTGAACAACTACTTATCTTATCATTACTGAAACTTGATTTGCTAATATAACATATTCGACGGTATATGGTATCAATTAAAATTATCTATCAGTCACAATTTGACAACACTTTTGTTATAAAATTATATAATGATGTTGATGACTGATCGACTAGTCTGACAGCGCTTGACAGTTAAGTATAGTGAGGTTATCATCTTCTTATTCTTCCTCTTTGATAACTTTCTGAGGACCTCTTTAATGTTCTTCTTATTTTGGATTCTTTTCTTCGTCTCTTATACAGAGTTGGACATCCAGTTGCAAGAGTCCTTATTTGGTTCCTGCTTCTTCTGGTTTTTGATTGTCAATGTCAAAATTGTCAGAAGTCATAATAATTGAATATTGAATTTTCTGAATTATTTTATTTTCATTTCCTATTTCTGCAGAGTCATACATAACGTGATTGTATTTTTGAACTCTGTAGTATTTCGTATTTCCTTATTTTGAAAATGGTAAGTATACAAACAAACTATATGAATTAGAGTTTAATGAATTCTTTCAGAGTTTCGCCCTTCCATCAGTAAAAGTTAAACCATCTGAACCAGACAGCTTCAATATAAAAGGGGGTACATTTGGCACTCCAGATTTGATGACTTGTGGCTTAGCATCTGCAAGATCTACTAGAGATGCTGCTCATCCAGTTGCATCTTCAGAACGTGAAGTAAGTAATCTCAAAATTAAAATGACAAAAAACATTTATTACCTATGTATTCCTATTAGAGTAGGTATAGTTGTTCTTTCTACAAATAGAACAAAAAGTGGTAAAAGTGCACTTATCATGCGATGGGGTTTTTTTCGAAAAATTTTTTTGGTACTTACGTATTTCCGTCTGAAAAACACGAATTTCATAATGAAAATGTGAACAAACCACTATTTATCGAGATATTTCAAGAAAAGGATCGAAATTTTGCCTTCTTTTCTGAGTTCTTTTCCCCCTTGTGTTGAATGCATTTACAGGTACTTGCTCTTATTATTTTGTCATTGGACACTTTATATACTCATGATGTACTTCACTGACACATTTTAAGATAGAAAATTCAACAGGAAATATGATTTTTAAGGCGAGTTTTTCCTATTTAGTGAGCAAGCATACCAGATGACGGCCATTTAATCCATATGCAATCCAAATACGAGATGTCAAATGTCAATAGATTGCTTTGGAATGACATTACACACGCCATTATTTCAAATGATATTCTTCCTTCTTTTCACTAAACATGGATAAATCACAAGAAAATCATATTTCTAGTTGACTCAAATAATAAAAAAAATGTGTCCAACATTTTGTGATATATATAAATTGTCCAATGATGGAAAAAGAAGGGCAAATTGTTCTAAATGTGATCCAGAAGACAGGCGGAAAAGATGGTGAAATTTGTAACTTTATAGTGAAATATCTTAATAAATAATGGTTTGTTCACATTTTCATTATGAAATTCGTGTTTTTCAGACGAAAATACGTAAGTACCAAAAAAAAAATTCGAAAAAAACCCCATCACATGATAAGTGCACTTTTACCCAAAAAGTGATTGTTCTCGTTTTTTTTTCAGTACAGGAATAATATTGATAAAATGAACATGACCATGTTGAGAAACACACAAGGTTTACATGCTCCCTTAAGAATAGCAATGGAATTGAAATCTGCTAAAAAGATTGGTAGACTGCAGTTTTTGCCCTCCTCTAACATCATGCATGACATTTTGACTGGCAGGGACTTGGAAGTGGGTCCAGAAGATGTATTCAATACTCCAGAGTTCCTAGAGCTATCTGGACAGCCTCATGCTATGGTTGAAAGATCATTGGGAATCTTGTAGAAGAAGTTGCAATAGGTTATTTTTAGGAGGTATTACAATTGATAGATTCTCTCACTTTTTTATATCAAGTTTTATTTCATTCAATATGCACAGATTGTTTCTTGTCTCAAATTCAATAAATCTTATACTACTTCTACCTACCCACATTTTTCTTTTGTTCTTGTCTCTTGATTGAATAAATACAAATTTTTTAATGGCACAAATAAACAATCAACAATAAAATATTCCAACAATTATGTTTCCTGCAAGGGTACTATTTTCTGTAGCCATTCATAGAGTCCCAAAATTTCATGCTTTTTCAGTTCATGCATCGTGTTCTTTATTGTTATAAAGTCTGCCTTTATGCCCAGTTGAGTTAAATCTCTGTAAGTTTTTTGGCCCCAAGAAATTGGCACCATAGAGTCTCGATCTCCATGACACATGTACAGGGGGATGTCCAAGTGTTTGGCATTGTTCAATAGTGCAGAATTGTTGTTGAGAAATGAGGATAATGTAAAAACGCCTGCCAAGCCTGGGACAAATCTGTAAGCAGTGTGTAGGGCCAGGGCTCCACCCATTGAGAAACCTCCTTGAAAAAAGTTTTGCCATTATTAGATTTCTCATTAGGTAAATATAGGTATTGTAGGATGATAAAATTTAAATTCAAATTTGCCGCCACATGTGCATGGGTTTAGTTTGGCAACACTGAATATTGTGTCAATGAAAGGACTGTCATTATTGTCAAGTGTCATATAGGAGACACTTGTTCACCATGACCTCATACCTCACTTGTTGCGTGATAGTCGATGTCGCAGGTTGTAACAAAATGGAGAATAAATAATAATGTTAGTGTGATGGATATTTAATTTTTGAATCTACATCCATCCTGAAAAGAGGGCCACCTTACAGTATTCATATAATCATAAGTGTAGACCGGGTGTCCCAAAATTTCTGGGACACAGAGCTACCGCATATATGTGTAATAGAGGTCAAAATAATTTGATTGAATCCAATTTATGTATGTACCAAAATGCACCGTTTGTCCATGACAAGAGTTCAAAAAAACATATTTTTGTTCCCTCTGTTCAGAAATGAATGGAACAGATTTGATGAAATTTGACAAAAGTGCATTTCAGAGGATTAATATACTCCCTTTATTCCGCGAGTTCTCTTCATCAGTAATCAAAGAAACCAAAAACAAATTGAAGAAGGATTGAAACTATACATTCATCCCTCTTTCTGTACATTCTTAAGGGCGGAAATAAATGGTTCTCAATTATTTTTTAACGAGAAGACAGATATCTTCAAATTGTTATACTATTGAAAAACTTCATACTCCCCATATTTCCGAAGAAAATGTTTCATTTAATAATGATAAAACGGATATATTCCCAATACAAGTTTGATAACATTGTTGTAATATAAGATTTAGTTGACAGTGGAAACAAAGGCAGAACCACGGACAGGACGTTTTTTATGATAAATTGTTCAATATGACAGCCACCTAACACCTTCATCAATACTTATTTTTATGTAAACATAGAACTCTTCTCACTATTTGTTTCCGATTCCGCTTGCTACTCTTCATTCCGTCTCACTGACAAGGAATGAAGTGGAATGACTGTTGACAGTTGTCAAAAAATTAGATTAGATTGAAGAAAAACGAAACTTTTTCAAAGTAGAAGACATTTTCATCAATAGGTTCGCAAGTTTATGATTCTTTTCAAATAAGACAGATTGTATTTCTTCATTCCCAGATAAAATAAATACTCTCGTTCCCAGAGAACCTTCTCCAATCACCACAATCACTGCTCAAAATATGCGTTGATTTTTTTTAACTCTAGTTATGATTTTGAAATTATTATAGGACCCCGAATAGATAAATATAACCTCTATCATCTATAATGTTGTCAATTGTCAATGTCATCAATTCTCTCTGAAGTTTCTCGTTCTATTTGTAAACGTCATTCTGTTCCCACCACCTTACCAGAATGGAACAAATGAAACGCAATTACTACTACTTCTCAAGGACAAATGGTACATTTTTGGTATATAAATAAAGTCCTTACCCACGACGATTCTATTAAGCGGAACATTGTCCTTTTTGGAAATGTCTTCTATCAGATTCTTGATAGCCTCTCCGGCAGATTCAAGAGTTTCCTGGTGCTCCGGAACATCCGGGGTGATGCTGTACCTGTCGAACCAAACATTGCTAAGCTGAAACCATAGAAAATAATGTACTGGGAGAGCCCCTCGACCATCGGGTCGGCAGTTTTACTTCACCCTGTATTGGCGTGTAAGGTCTCAGTGGGGCGGTGGGAAAATAGAACTTTATATGCGGGTGAGTAGCGGCGTCTCCTATCAGGAATTTCACCCAGTTCAGTAACCCTTGGCCTGTGTCTCCTGTAAATTTATAAATCATGGTGTTTTCATTACAAACAAAAGATTATATATTGTGAGAATTGCTTCAAAATTTTCAACATCAATTCCTCTAATGAAAAATATGCATCGTGAGATCCCTTATAAAATTTTACATCTTGCAACATTGCATATCAGAGTTCCACTTCCAATTTCCAATGTGAAGTTAAAGTTACGTCACACGTAGCCATCTCAGTCACACCTCACACCACACGTCAGTCCTTTGGCCTGTTGAGTTTTGAGTTTCTATTCTATTCTAGATTCTATTCTAGTCTAGATCCATGAACAAAATTATTGCGATATCACGTGAAACATTTTATTCCCATTTCGATATACATTTACCTATAGGTCATTGATGAATCATTCTACTGCCCTACTGGTATTATTAGATTCATTAGACAAGCCAAGGTAAAACATGCGGCATGCGGCAATAATGTCTACGCTCAAGAACTTGCCTGATTGATGCCTTGCATTTTTAAAAACCAGCCATTAAAATTTCCGTACCTGAACCGTGTAGGAATATGACTGATGCGCTGCATACTTTATTGCTTTGTTTGATTACATGAAGATTCCCGAGCGACATTGTTTGACTTAGGTAGTAAATCTTGACGACTTGGACTCCGTGGTTTCTTATCTTCTCGTGAACTAAGAACTAAGTATATCTACTACCGCTGCAGTGAGATAAGATAAGTTGTAAATCATACGCATTCAAAAGTGTCTAGTAATTAGTTTCCGTAATGTTTCGAAACACTTTTGCTGTGTTTCTCTTACCAGTCTTACCAAAACCAAACACCACTATATTAATTATTGTCGACACTGTTGCCAAACTATGTAGTGGAAATGGAAAGAAAACAAACATCATTTTAGACAGTGCCCTGTATCTTTATTAGAATACAATCATATCAGGATTTTTTTACATAGAGTTTTAAATCTAAACTCCCATATGTGAATTTTCATATAATTTATAAGAAAAAGGTTTCAGAACAAAAGATGATTTTCTACCTATACTGAAGATATATTGTATATTGTCAATCTGTGGTCACGTGTATACCGTACCGTATGGATATTTTGGTATGCTAACCAAGGTGATCTGACCAAAGTCAGACCAAACACCTTAGTTAACGCATGTTTACACCATATTTATACGTCCATGATACCAACATTGTTTTAATTCGATTATTATTTTGAGGTTAGGTTGGGGAACTTCACTTGAATAGGTCGCGTGCGTGCAAGATTACCGCGACCCTGGAAGTAAAAGTACGTAAAATAAAAATACAATGAACTCAATATAAATATATTGGTAAAATATTGAAAGACAACCTCACTCTTCTGTGAAACATTGAAAACAACCTATCACTTCTTTATTTGTTTACAGAGGAATCAAAGGATTGAAATAGTTTTCCACAATATTTTGGCATTTAAATCGTGTTTTTTTACGCTATTCATTAATTCAAGCATGCCTTCTCATTTTGCTGTTGTTGTACAATACACAAAAGATGCAGCGAGAGACGAATTAAGGAATATGACTTTTCAGGTGAATAGTAATCTCGCATAGTTTTCATTATGAAATTTTGTCATTTCTTCTTGAAATTCCTTCTGCCGCACTTCTGCAATATAAGCTATATACATATAATACTGCTAATAGATTGAAAATGTCTACAGCACATACACGATCATATTTCGTCAGCATGTCAGACCAGTCCTACCGTTTGATTGAATCCAATCTTCTTGCATTCTTTAAGAAATTTCACGAGTATTTCTATTAGCTCCTATTGCAAAAGGAATTCCGATTCGAAATCAGAAAAAATTATCAAATTTCAGAATGAAAACTATATGTGAGTGACTATAGTAGATACTAACTTTTGAATTATAATGTACTAACCGGATTCCTTTGTCTCTCGCTGCATTTTTTGTGCATTGTACAACAGCACAGCACAATGTGATGGCATGAGCAATGATGGAAGTAAGATATGGTGCGCGTATTACGTATTGAAAATTTCAGAAAAATGAATCGACCGCCTATGCTCTCAGTGTTCTCGAGAGGTCGAGTAAAATTTCTGAAACCAAAGCGCATCAGTAATTACACCATATATTACTTCCATCATTGCATGAGCGAATCAATGAATAGCCGAAAAACACGATTCGTATGCCAAAATAATTGTGAAAAACAATTTCAATCAGTTGTAAACAAAAAACAAATAAGAAAAGTGAGGTTGTGTTTCAATGTTGTTCCTCCAGGGTCGGTCATATGACAGTTCTTGCACGCAACAAGCACGCAACCCATATGTAAATGAAAAAAATACCTTCCAGCAAGATTAAAAATTAGCGGAAATTGGATGAAACTTGTTTTGCAGAATCACAAATAAACAACTGAAACTATTGCACTGAATTGAAGTCAAGGCGCTGTACAAAAGTAGATCAAATAAGCGTTTACACCGTCTTGGTCTATTTTAATCTGGTTCGCAACAAATTTCGGTACCAATCCACAAACCACACCAAACCAAACTGGTAACTTTACTAAGTGGACAGTTTATACCACACTGACCTCTATCATTAATGTATTGTTTTTCTTTTGCGGTGTACATGAATTTGTAATATTGAGACCAATAAATATCTATCTATCTATCTATCATTAGTCAGCAAACCAATAAGACACGTTATAAACGTGGCCAGTGGTATCATTTTATACAGATATAGTTCAGACCTTTCAGACTGATTTCAGTGTATTGAGAATAAGATCTTATACATAGGTATGCAATAATTTTCAGTTCCCACACAGATTTTCGTGGTTGATTGGAAGATGTTCGTCGATCAAAGATATGAATCTATCGAACGGACAAAATTCCCCGCATCGCGGCATCTTTAAAAGTCGCGGTCCACCTCCCGTCCAATTGTCATAAAAAATCTTGAAACCATACACCCCATTGACTTTGTGCAACTCCAGTATGGCGTACGCCCCGTAATTGGGGATATGAGGCTCGAAAACTCCGAGGGCGATCAACAGTTGCGCAATGTTGTTCTCGTGGGCAGAATACAGATGGATCTTTCTCGTCAGTTTGCTGGTGTCGGACATCTTTCTGCGGGCGTCCTCCAAGAGTTTGTGCAAAAAATAGCCGGCCGCCATTTTCCTCAGATTGGAGTTTCCCATCGAGATGTAGTATTCTTCGATGGACAGTTTGACGATGGTGTCCGGCCAAACGGCGTTCGTCCAAGCAGGCATGTCCAGACCGTATTCGCTCTCCGTGGACAAACCGAAATACAATTGGTAGAGGTGTTGAAATCTTGTCACGTTCAGGCCGCTGTGCTGAGAAACGTAGTCGAAGATTTTTTGGTATTTCTGGAATTTTCCCTGGATTCGGTTCGAGGCACAGTATTGTTCGTATATTTCCAGATATCTTGGACACAGGACACCCAACAATACCTGAAAAAATAGCCCGTTTTAGCATCCTAATATACCTTATTGAAATTATTGATAATCAGACAACAAATCTATTTGACAAGCCATAGCTTCCAGAATATTTGGTGTATCAAAATGAAATTTAATATTTATATATGGTATATAAAGAGGAACGTTTTCGCATGTTTTTCACTTCCGGTTTCAACGGAAAAGGCTTCTGTTTTAATTTTTTAAATGGAACATCAGATTTCAGTTTTTACGCCTACTCCATTTTTTTAGAGTCACTTTGAATAATGCATCTATAGGTGGCCATGATTGGACGTGAACTTATATCTAAGGACCTCAGGCGATGTCATAAAATTATAATAGCAAGGTCTTAGTGAGGAAAAAAAGTTGAAAAAACTACATTTCCATGTCTAACTAAGAAAGTGATTAGTTCAATCAATTATTCCTGCAAAATAAAAATGACACGATGGTTTTGGCTGGTACGTACATGATATATACATTTGGAAGGTTAATTAGACTGAGACCAAATGGGAAAGATAATGCGATGCAAGTTTGTGATGTTTCTAACTCTGAAAATACTGAGAATCGATTTACTTCATTCGGATTTTCATCGATCATCGCGATTAGATCACTCTCAAGCGGATGGCGTGAAATATACCTAGGTCCAGGCAGCAAAAGCGAGGATTTCAAATTTCCAGGTAGAAAGTATTGAATATATTTTATCTCTTTATATTTATTGAAGCGCACGAAAGGAAATTCCTATAATGTTCGCATTTCCTTTAGGTGCACTTCAGACCGGAAGTTTAAATGATATAAACAACAGAATTGTATTGAGAGAAAGAGCCGAAACCACAATTCATAAACAGGAAGAGAATCGAATAGAATAAACCGAGTTAGAACTAAGGATGTATGAAATCCTTCCAGACAGATTAAGAAAATATGGAGAATTTCAAGATACGTTTTCATGAACATTAAATTTTTCATTCCTCAAATACTGATCACTGTTTAATTCTTATTTTTGAACTATTCTTCCCTCAACCTAACTTTACCGATTTCCTGAATATTTCAGTGGAACAAAATCGAAAAATTAGTTGACATTCATATATACAGTGTGCAACTGAAATTATCAGTGATATAAACTGCTGGCCAGAAGCCATGTGGGTAGTTCCATGGCTGTTGACGAGCAGTGTATATCACTGAAGATGACCCCTTTTGGTCATAGAGTGTATTTTTTGCATATTTCTCGCATCTGCGAATTTCAGAATCCAAACAAGGATATCGCGTTCAAGAGTTTGGTACATATACAGTGGTTTTATATACCAGCTATTTTCCAAATTAATTATGCACTATTATACAGGGTGTATCTGAATAACACCGAAAAATTCAAGGGGTGATTCGTTGTGATATTTTAGGAAATAAAGTTTAGAGACTCCATTTCCCATATATTCGTTAGTAGGACGACACTTCACTTGTATTCCTTATCAGTTTGAATGAATAAGATCATATGAAGATCTCTAAAGTGAGTTTTCCTAACATTAAATTTTTTTAGATATCGAGTATTGGAAGCATGGAAAAAATTTATGGTCAATGGCCGATTTTGTATATCTTCGATAACATCCACGTGAGATGTGAGAAATCAGTGGTTTATGATTCATTCTGTGCAAAATGTATGATAAATACTATTCTCACCCTGTCTTGTGGTCTGGGGAAATAGTTGAACGGTATTGGTTGCCAAAAGAAATTGTCGTCGAACATGTCGTCTCTCCTAGGTGGAAAAAGTCCTGCAAGTACCAACTGAAGGGACATTTTTGTCCTGTTGTAATCCGTACTGATAGCTTCTACTATTTCGGGGTAATAGTATTGTCCCAAAAAATTGTTGTACCGTTTTCTTAGTGCTACTCCTATATCGTATTCCCTCCTTTTACCAATCTGAAACAACAACATGGATTATTTTACATTTTCATGTTGAAATCGGTAGAAATCGGTAGCTGAGTGGATCCCGAAACGTCCAAATATAAGTGGAATTTTATATTTTTTCAATAAACCCAGTTCATTTTCTTATTCAAACATTTTTCGGACGAAGTGTCACTGACTATCATTTATTTATTCTCTCAGGTTCCTAATAATGAGATTTTAAGAGCAGTGACATTTTGGGGCAAATCATCTGATTTTTCCTTTTACACGCGTTAGGTTGAAATTATACTAATATTTTCATTTATTGAGAAAATCCCAAAAATATATAAAATAGGTAATCTACCTTCTCGACCAACTTACAGAGATAAAAAAAATGAATTTCTCATATTTACGAAGTTTTATAATCTTTCAATCACTCACCCTAGTTAGTTGTCCAAGTCCGTAAGGGAAATACGTGTTGTTCAAGTATGGATCTCTAGGATATAGTTCTGCTTGACTGTCTGCTGTTCTGTTGCCATGTCTGAAGAGCTGCGATCAAGAATAAAGTAGGTATAAGTAATATTTATACCTTCGATTTTCTACCAACAGACTAGATTTTGTTCAAAGAGCATAGCAAAATCCATGATAATATATGAGTTTTGCGTGATGAGTATTTGATAGAATGTCATGCTCTTCTTTTGGATGTTCAACAGATATTATTCAATGTTCGACATGGCAAATAGCCAGGAAAGTAATTGTTTTCTGTTGAATATTCAGAATGATATGTGCATATACATATTTTTATCTGAAGGAGAATGCAAATTCACAACTTCAGAGGATTTGCGTGTCCAAAATCTTTATCATGTGTGTTCAATAGATATAATGCAATGTTTGTCGTGGCATATAGTAAGGAAAGCAGATTTCTGTTGAATAAACCGAGAAAGAATTGATATTTTCATCACATGCGTATTCTCAATGTATTTCTTCATATATTGTATATACATATATCCAATTTTCCATGTTCATAGTTTATCTGAGCATATTTCTTTTCAGGAGTAAATAGACTATTTTTTTTGTCAATTTACCTATGGTTACACGGATTAGTACATTATAGATCAAAGGACAGTAATGCAAGATGCTCGAAGGCGTTGCTGCAGTCATCTTCACAACTTTTTTTTATTTGAATCACATTCATGCCACAGATCACATCCGTGACTCGAAAGGAGAGTCCTACTGAAATCACAATGACTGCTATTATACCGGACCCTTCTGGTCATTTTATGATTCACATCATGATGCCAAATGAACCATACAGTACGTAATAAGCGACTCCTCATTCGACATCAGAATTGATCGATTCCGTTTGTTACATAAATAGATAAAAATTCACCTACATTTTGCGTCTCAAATCCTATAAAATGTGACGAATTTCGCGAATGTTTTGTAAAATGAAGAGCCTCCTGGCATTATCAATGATGTTTTCTTGTAATTTGCATTGTTACCTAGCGAGACAATGTGAAATCCAATCAGGGATGTTTGTGTTTACTGGGAGATCACATCCGTGGCTCGAAATGAGAGTCCCACTGAAATCACAATGACTGCTATTCCGGACTCTTTTGGTCATTTTATGATTCACATTATGATGCCAAATGAACTACACAGACATTCCGTTTGTTACATAAATGGACCAGAATGTGAGGTTCCAGTGAGTCTCTTGGTTATTAGGGAGCCTCATAAATTCACTTCCATTTTAAGTCTCAAATCGAATGAAATGTGACGAATATTGCGAATGTTGTGAAATAAAGAGTCCCCTGGCAATACCAATGATATTTTGTTGTAATTCGCATTGTTACCTAGCGGGACATGAATGTGACATCCTAAGGATGTTTGTGTTTACTGGGATCATGAGTATGGGAAATTGCTGAGCGAATTTCGATTGTTATGGCGAACTTACCACGTTGATGAGCTTCAAGGTGCCTCTTTCGTCTTCCTTGTGGGGAAATATGGTGTTGTATTCATCTTCGGTGAAATGATCGAATCTGTTGGAGATGTAGTTGTGATGTACGGTGCCGCTGACGAATGCCAACAGCGTCGCGACACAGATGTACAACGAAATCACAAAAAATCTCTCTTGCCGCTGCATCTTTCTCTGATGCGATGTAACGACTTGAATGATGAGCTTTATCGACTGCACTCGTTTCATATAATTATCGAGCAGGTTTCTTCTTCAGGGTTTTTCCGACACTAACGAGAATTATTGGACCACGGAAATCACACAATTTTGATACGGAATAAATATATCCTCAGAAATTTGAATATTTGAGGTATACAGGGATTCCCGAAATTAGCCCGCCAAACCTCACCAGCGGCTTCTACGACCGAAAATACGAAGAAAATTTCCAACGAACATAGTACAGTGCAGACTCGATAATCCGAACTAATACAAACCAAGGCGATTCGGATTACCAAAAAATTCGGATTACCGAAGCAGTTTTTTTTTAAATTTTTTATTACGAAATGCAAAAAAAAACATAAATACGAAAAAGTAACACTAAAATATGCATAAAAGTAAGAATATAATACCTACTAGTTTTTAAAGTAATTTGTAATTTTTGTTTGCTTAACACATCTTTGATTATTTATAAAGGCCATTTCTTTTAATCTTTGAAGTACAAGAATATCATTTAACAGAATATTATTTTCTTCCTTGCGTAATGTGAATCCCAGATACTAACAAAAGAACACTTAGGGGAATCCCTGAACATTTCACTCACAATTTCTATACGAAATAAATAGGCCTAAAGGTATAGGTTCGGATTATCCAGTACTATGAAATTCGGATTATAGAGTACTCAATGTATTAAAAATGCTTGTTCGGACTACTGAAGAATTCGGATTATTGAACGTTCGGATTATCGAGTCTGCACTGTAGTTGTAAAATGTCTCCTAATAAGGCTACGGCCCTTTTTTATCTCTTGGAGCGAACGAAAGGAACTTCCTATGATGTTTGAAGAATAGGGAGAATTGGGAGAGGAGGTAGGTATTGGATTTTTTTTAATTTTGGAGGTTATAAGGTTCTTGGAACACCTTTCCTTAGCGAAGAATTAGCTTCAGACGAACGAGTTTTGCTAGAGCATCATTCGACATAGTCCATTCAAGGTAGAAGTATCTATAGAGGGATGCAGGCAAAGATTACAGGTGAAATGTCTCCGACTTTTCTACGGTGTTCTGATGAGGTCAAATAACTAGTGAGTGTGGCATCACCCACCAGAAGAATGGATCTTCTCTGAATGGAATCTGCGATCATCAGCGTATGTTTGGGTTCTGAACCCCATGTGTGAGAACAGTATTCTAAAACTGACCGTATCTCTGTTTTGTAGATCATGAGAAGCTGTTGTGTAAATAGATGTTCGCACGGAATGAAAATTCGAGTTTTTGCGGTACATCAGCTTTCGCGATGGATCGGACATATATTTCGCCCATGAAAGAGTAATGCTGATGGAAATACCTTGCATAGATATAATGGAATGGTGGTACCAGCCATTGTTATATCAGTGAGGGTTGCTGGGCTGTGTGCACGTGAATAAATACCAAAGAAGGAAAGATTTGTAAGTAGAGGGCTTTAGCCATTTCCAAATCTCCCCCCAAGGCCAGAGGAGTGTGACCTTGGGTGGAGTGACCTTGGGGGGAGTGACCTTGGGGGGTGGCCTTGGAGGAGTGACATTCGGAGCGACCTTGGGAGTGACCTTGGGAGTGACCTTGGTAGTGACCTTGGGAGTGACCTTGGGAGTGACCTTGGGAGTGACCTTGGGAGGGATACGGAGGTTTCATCTCGGACAATTGTCGTGGTGGCCTTGGGTTGAGTGTATCCACTCTCGTGCGCATGTGTTCTTCTTCCCAAGGCTGTTTGATGGTGTAGTGGGGTGAGGCTACGCCACGACTCCCCTCTTCTATAAATCCGATTTCTGCATGCCCAGACTGTAGTCTTCCTGACATCGTCGATCGTTCAACTCTATCGTTTCTTTTCGCGAGTGATAAACATGTTGACCTGCGTTTGTGGCCAATCTTTCACTCGCAGTGACAATTTACGCCGCCACCAAAAAAAGTCGTGTGTGGGAAATCTCGATCCACCAATGTCGAAGAGGCCGCGGTTGGGTGATACTATTCATCAAGCATCAACGTCTGGCAACATGCAAGCGTGTACCGTTTGCAATAAAACCGTTCCAATCGATAAAATGGCTGCCCACAAAAGGACTTTGGAACATCGTTCGAACGCTTGCGTTAATTATAGAGATGGTGTATATGTTATCGAAAACGCATTCAAGTGTCGCATTATCAGTTATAGATTGGAATGTAGAACGGATGTCTTGGATTATAACACGTTCTTTACCGAAAATAAGGTGACTTTATCATCCCTATTGGGGAATATGCTGTCGATTCACCACACCATCAAGGTTAATATGGAAGTATTCGGTAGATATATTCTACAATCTCAGGATCTTCACGACATCAAATCCTTTGCGACACCGAATCACATCGTAGATTCATCCCTTGATTTGGATGCCATCATCGATACATTCAAAGACATCATCGTGAACCAAACAACTGAATTTGAGGAACGCGATTCCGGTGAGTTGAGAATGATTTGAATATCTGCATTATCACATCTATATAACTCAATTCTTTGAATAAATAAAACAATCACTTTTCCATTGTTACAGGTTGGGCTCTAGAGAAAATACTATTTCTCGAAATAAACATCAATAAATACAGTCCGCTGCGTGGGTGTTCCTACATCAAACTACCTAGTTTCATAGACAATAAGAGGGCGGTAGTGAATGTGGTGAATCAGGATGAATGCTGTTTTGCTTGGGCCGTGACGTCCGCCCTATATCCAGCAAGGACCAAACTTTGTGAGATATCTTCATACCCGCACTTCTCTACAGTTTTGAATCTGAGTGGTATAGAGTTTCCTATGAAAGTAAGTAAAATTCCAAAATTTGAAATACTCAATGATTGCTCCATCAACGTTTATGGGTTAGAAAGCGTAATAGAAAATCAACAAGTTAAATACCACGTTGTCGGCCCACTCTATTATTCGAAGAAAAGAATGAGTAAACATGTGAACTTGCTCCTTATAACGAATGATTCGGGTGAGAGCCACTATTGTTGGATAAAACATTTATCTAGATTGGTGTCCGCCCAAATGTCCTCGAACGGGCATAAGAAATTTTTCTGCGATGGGTGTTTGATACATTTTTCGGATGAGGCTAAGCTATTACGTCATCAATTGAGCGACTGTAATCACACATTTACGACAACACCAACTACAGCAGTCAAAGTAGATAAATTTGGAAATTCAGTACCTGAAAATATTTTGAAATTTGAGAATTTTGAGAAACAAATGATGGTACCTTTTGTTATATATGCGGATTTTGAATCAGTTTTGAAGCCGATACACACTAGTGAGCCGGACCCGAAGAAATCCTATACTAATAGAACATTTGTGCATGAACCATACTCATTCGCATACCTCATCAAATGCTCCTACGACAATTCCATCACGAAATTTGTTACATTCCGCGGAAAAGATGCGGCGAAGAAATTTGTATCTAGTATAGTAAATGATTCGAAAAAAATATATGACTTATATCTGAAGAACGTAGTTCCAATGAGAAAATTAACGAAAGTAGAAGAAGCCGATTTTGCTAATGCTACCAAGTGTGGCATTTGCGAAAAACCATTCCGGTTAGGTGATGTAAAAGTGAGAGATCACTGTCATTTGACGGGTAAAAAAAGATTTGGGGCAGCACATTCAGCATGCAATTTGAATTACAAAATCCCGAATTTCATACCAATTTTCTTTCACAATATGAGCGGCTATGATAGCCATCTATTCATAAAGCAATTATTTGATCGCGAAGAGAAAGTCGATTGTGTCGCACAAACTAAGGAAAAATATATTTCATTTACTAAGCACATTTTAGTTGGTGAATATTTGGGGAAAAATGGTCAAAATCATAATATCTTTCTGAAACTCCGATTCTTAGATAGTTACAAATTTCTCGCACAACCTCTTCAATCATTAGCCGGGAATTTGAATACAGATCAGTTTGTCGAAACGGCTAGATATTTTCCAGATCGCGAAAAATTCGAATATATGACACAGAAAGGTGTTTTCCCATATAGCTTCGTAACCTCCATAGATAAACTCGACAATCAAAATTTACCGACTAAAAATGATTTTTACGATAATTTATCTAATAGGCACATTTCAGATGAGGATTATCGAAGAGCTGAGCACGTGTGGAAATTATTCGAATGTAAAACGCTAGGGGATTATTCAGACGCTTATTTGAAATCGGATGTTCTTTTATTATGCGATGTGTTCGAGAACTTTCGGGAGGTTTGTTTGAAAACGTATAAGTTAGATCCGTGCCAATATTATACAGCACCCGGTTTATCGTGGGATGCTATGTTGAGGTATACGAAAATCGAATTGGAGTTGTTGACCGACATTGACATGATAAATTTCTTCAAAAAAGGCATAAGAGGGGGGATAAGCCAATGTAGCTTGAGGAGCCATGTAGCAAACAATCAGTTCCTTCCAAATTTCAATCCAAGCGAGCCTTCATCATTCATAATGTATTTAGATGCGACTAACTTATATGGGCATAGTATGTCACAACCGCTACCCACTTCCGATTTCAAGTGGTTAACTTATCAGGAAATTAGTGAATTAGATATTATGAGTGTTGCAGATGATAGCCCATGTGGGTATGTACTCGAAGTGGATGTGTACTACCCCCAAGAATTACATGATGTCCACTCAGATCTCCCTTTCCTCGTGGAATCCATTGTCCCTCCTGGTTCGACTTCTAAGCTGAAAAAACTGATTCCTAATCTTTTCAACAAAATTAAATATATCGTTCATTATAGAAATCTGAAACAGGCTATTGAAAATGGTTTGGTATTGGTTAAAATCCATAGGGCCTTGAAGTTTCTTCAATCACCATGGTTGAAAAAATACGTTGACCTCAATACAGAGATGCGTAACAAAAGTAAAAACAAAGCCGACAAGTGTTTATACAAGAATATGGTGAACTCAGTTTATGGTAAAACGATGGAAAATGTAGATAAAAGGAGTGATATCAAACTTGTTACCCATTGGGAGAGTATAAAATCGAAAAAGGGTGCCAATGTGTTGATAGCACTCCCAAATTTCAAAACCTGTAAGGTATTCCACGAAAATTTTGTCGCTATCCATATGGGTAGAGTGAGGGTACATTACGATAAACCGCTTTATTTAGGTTTCAGTATATTAGATGTGTCGAAAGTTGTTATATATAATTTTTTATATGAATGTATTAAGAAAAATTATGTCGAGAAATCACAGTTACTGTACACGGACACAGATTCATTGATATTGAAGATAGAAACAGAAAACTTCTATAATTTCATGAAGGAAAATATAAGCTATTTCGACACATCTAATTATCCTGCAGATAATAAATTTAATATCCCAATCACAAAATCCGTAGTAGGAAATATGAAGGATGAATTCCCGAATGACCCTATTGTAAGTTTCTATGGAACCGGTGCCAAA
Source organism: Phaedon cochleariae (assembly GCA_918026855.4). Classification (NCBI taxonomy): domain Eukaryota; kingdom Metazoa; phylum Arthropoda; class Insecta; order Coleoptera; family Chrysomelidae; genus Phaedon; species Phaedon cochleariae. The sequence goes on along the minus strand of OU896709.1, from coordinate 2,478,150 downwards.
GCATACTATGTTCAATCTTTGAGCAGCGAATTGAAGAAAGCAAAGGGTGTGTCTAGAGCAGTCGTTAAAAATCAATTAACTTTAGACGATTATAAGAAAATTGTTGAAAAGGGTGGTTTGATATTCAGAAAAATGTGTAGTTTCCGCAGCGAGCGACATGATATCTATACTGAAATGAGGAACAAAGTCGCCCTTTCATATCATGACGACAAGCGATTTATCATACCTAATACGGCTAAAACATTACCTTGGGGGCACAATGACATCGAATTTTATCAAACGAGCCCCGAACGTAATTTGCTTTGGTTCCAACAGGCGGTTGGTTCTATGGAAGCATCAGGCCATAAAGATAATTCCGATGATGGTAACCTGGATTACCTCATAAAAATGTTGATGGAACAATCCCAAACTTAATAGTGAATTCTATACCCAACTCTGAATTGATTGTAAAAATGAATGTTTCTAGATTAATTTCCTTCTTGTATTATATCCATTGATATTTTGCGCTTACAAATGTATTATATCCATTGTACATGTACATATTTATTGAAATGTATATTCTTGTATACTGCTATTCTATACCGCGTGTGTGTGTGTGAATAAATCTTTATTCAATTGAATTTTGTTTCCTTCGCACCTCAGATAATGACCTTCATGATACGTGGTATAAATGTCCTTGGAATGAAATCGCCCTTGGGGTGCCAATACCCACAAGATGAAAATAGTGTTCGCAAGTTAGCATGTAAGGTCACAGCGGTGGTGGTGGGAGTAGAGAGAGGGAAAATGCGGTGGGAGGTTAGTAGATAAAACCAGAAGTGCTTACAGTCACTCTTCATTCTGTTAGCAGATATTGCCTACAACCAGAATACCAACTTGTCCAATCATATACCACCGCATTTTGTTTGAGCCAGCCCGTTGCCGCCCCAAAACAACAACTTACGAGTAAGTACTAATATATTATATCATCATTGGTTTTGATACCATCCATATTTTTCGTTTCACTTCCTCTACAATGCTGATATATTGTTTCAGATATGTCTACTCCAGTGAATTTGGACGCGGCCTTCATCGAAGAGGAGGGTCCAGGTGTGGGGAGTTCTCCTGACTTAGGTGAGTTTTCATATCACCCATGCTGTAACTTTTTCGATATTTCCCTAATGCCTTGTTTCAGACATGTCCATAAGTGATCTTCCTATGGACCCAGAATTGCAGACCGACTCGCAAAGAAGGTGGCTCAGTAGGGAGATCGGCGAGTTCTTGAATGGAGAGGAAGCATGGGCGAATGACTTCACGCCTCGAGTACTCTGTGCGCCAGAAATTGGTGCTTCGTCACTGCCATCACCACCACAACAGTTTGCCAACTCGCCAGCGAGCGTTAGCGGCGCCAGCGGCAGTGCAAGTAGAAGACCTACTAAAGGGCTCAAATTGGCGTCTTCACCGCAGGCAAAGCTAACGCCGGCTAGCCCCACGCCAGTGTTTCAAGATGGTAGTGAAAGCGGCGATGGTGATGAGGACTTTATGCCCTCTAGAAAGGGTAAGAAACTTTTTTTGAGAAAAAAATCATCATCATTGCTGCCATCAATGTCATCGGCCAAATCAAGGCATACTAATTATCGAGAAACTTCTATGAAGAATAAGGGGGAAGCTGGACCTTCATCTATCCTTCATAAGTTTCTTGATGATAAGGGCAAAGCAAATCCCTACCAGGGTGGTAAGGTGTCGAAGTGGTATAAATGCCACAAGAATCAGCAGCACCCACAACCTACAAGAACGGTGAATGTGATTCGTGTAGATGTGGTGCACCCACCAACTGCTCAACGAGAAAGTGTTGCAGCGATTGATGTGGATGCGCCACCTCCACAAGAGCAACAGCCGACCGACGGTTGTGTTGTTGTTGGTGGCGGTACCGAATATAATGCTCCCGTTCACGATCGTATCCCGCCGCCTCCAGAAGCTCCATTTGAGCTGATAAGGAAATATGATGAAGCACTGAGGAAGTGGTATGCGAACGTGGATTCACTGATCGCAGGAAGTGAAACAAAAAGTCAGTCCATTTCTTCGGAAAGAGATGAGTTGCTTTCACGCCTGGCTGAAATGGATCTGCAGCTAGCAGCTGAGGAAAAATTTCGTCAGGACTGCGAAACAGAGAAGACTCGCCTCGAGCATTATAATCGGGCGAATGCAGAGTACTTGGGGTGAACTTAGTATAGGTCCATTGTAAATATGTGTATTCAAAATGTATAAATTATGTATAGTTGTATTATAAGATGATCGCTTCATTGAAAATGTATTCACCATTACATGTTACATGTATTGAATATTCCTTTGTAATACAATATGTATATGAATTGGAATTTTTCTTTTTTTACCCCACTACTCTCACCTCAACTATCTTTCACTCCACTACCCCCACTATACTCATACCCCCTCCCACTAACCCCACTATGTGCACCCCTCCCCATTATGTACAACCCCTCCTCCACCATATATTGTATAAAACAGCAGAACTCCTCTAGAGTTGTCAGTCTATTCCAAAACTTACAAATGGATTTGGTAATTGTAATGGAAGCAGATACGACCACCACAGACTGTGGGCGAACTAGGCCTTCAATGAGGCCTGTGAGGCACCTTGAGTCGATAGATGGGGGAGCGGACAGCTCTATAGATGTAGAGGTGCGAGGTGTCCGAGGAAGGGCGGAGTCACCTGGGCCCTGTGATTCTACAACGGCGGCCACTATCGTTATCGCCGATAGTGAGGGGGAGGAGGAGGAGGGCAGCAGCGTCGAGAGTTCAGAAGCCAGTGGCTCTGAAGAAGAAGAAGAGAGCGACGTCGAACCGCCTCCAAGAGATCGGAGGCCCCACATCTTTGATGCACATATCCGAGAAGATATGGAGATGGATACGGACGACGAGGAACTTTTGGACGAAGCTCTGAGGAATTATATACAATTTTAGTTTAATTTTATATATATAATATTTAGTTTATAGTATATTTTTTTTTTCTCAATAAATAGAGGTATTGTTAAAGAATATCTTTCGTTTTATTTAATTGAATATATCGAACCCAAAAAATATCTATGTGAAAAGTTTATCTGATATAAGTGGTAGTGTATAATGGCGTATACCCAGATGGCTTATTACCCCATAGTCATCTCTGATCTAGTCAGTCCATATTAAGCTACCGCATGAAGAAGATGTCTTATGAAACTATTGATAAGTTTGGACGTAAGAGAAGCAAATCAATGAGTTCGCTTCAAGGGCGGCCAGGTATCGGTTTCAAACTTGACGACAATGGAGATTATGACATGCAGGAGAAGCGTTTAACAAATATTGGGCTGCCATCTAGCGATAGAGATTGTGTGGTATTGGGACTATTGAATGAACGATTGGATGTGATTTCTAAGAAGATTGAAAAACTTGCTGTCGACAGTCTGAGGCAATTTCAAAACTATCTAGTTGCAACAAAAGTAGATGCAGCTCTTTAGAGGGGGGGGAGTGTTTTCCAAGCTCTAGGGAGGGAGGAACTAGTTGACTATAAATAAAACATCTCCTCAAATACATGCACCATTTTCAAAAGAAGTTAACTGAATCGTTCACCAGCTGATTGAAATGAACATGGATGGGCGAAATGTAACAATAGAGATGGTAATGGACGCCATTGCTCAGAGGCGCCAAATAAATGGTGAGATCCAAGTAGAGGCAGATGAAGAACGGCGTGAGAGTTCTGAAATATGGGATCAAGAAACCGTCGTATGGGATATTTCGAATGCCGACACGAGCAAATGGTCCAAGAAGAAGAGAAGAACTAGATATCCACCATATTCTACAGAGGCTCTGAGGACCAAGCCGAGGAACTTGGCGAAGAAAATGAGACATTGATGTTTTTTTTGTAATTTCTCTCTATTTAAATAAATGATTTGAATAAGCTTTAGTTGATTAATTTGACAAAGTATTGATTAAAGTAGTCAGACCACACAAACCACAAATTGAATAATTATTTTCTATTTGATAATAAGTGTACTAGCAGCGGTTAGAGTCAAATCGATTCTAACCAACGGAAAACCAAATATTATACACTCATCAAATACTCGATAATTATGTATCTAAAAAAATGTACCTACTGTACAATAATTCATAGATCGTAAAACATTATTCATTCAAATATGTAGGTTTACTATTCGAAAAATAAAACAATCTGCCTATGCCACATTATATCTAATTCACTGTATTAGTAATTGAATGTTCCGATATAGGTACTATTTTAAGGAAAATAGAAAAACCGTCTGACCTAAAGAAGCGCCCTGTGCAAGAGGAACACCCTGTACTGAAATTCCTTCCAAATATAAAGATTCGGCCAAGTAGTCATTCGCAACAATTGATTAATCGCACCAAGTTTGAAAAATCAATTCTAATTATCGGAAAACCAAATATTATATACTTACATCAAATATTCAATAATCGTGCATCTAAAAAATGACCCTACTGTACAATAACTCATAGATCACAAAATATTATTCATTCAAATAAAACAATCTGCCTATGCCACATTATATCTAATTCACTGTATTAGTAATTGGGAGTATATAGGAACTATTTCAAGGAAAATAGAAAAACCGTCTGACTGTACTGAAATTCCTTCCAAAAATAATTATTCGGCCATGTAATCATTCGCAACAATTGATTAATTGCTCGAAGCATAAAAAAAGTTAATTTTCGGGAAACCGAATATTATAATATGCATCAAATATTTAAAAATGTACCTACTGTCTAATGTACAATAATGCATAGATCACAAAACATGAAAATTCCCGCGATAGTTGGAACCTTCATTTAAAATTACCAGAAGAACATCGCGAAGTATAACGAATAAACGATTCTCAGATTCATCTAGTTACCTATAGGAAATGAATGGTAGTGTAAATTTAATCACCTAATAAAAATAATAGCGACCGTCCAAATATATTCAAGATAAACACACATTGAACGAACGGCATATTATAATGCATTAATAATCCAAAAACGTAACCCTAATTAACACAACTAATGCTCGCCTACAAGGTGTAGGTAATCCTTCAAATAAACCGGCCCTAATTGTCCTGTATTAAACCTAAGGCAAGCACACCGCCCGGGAAGGTACGTGACTGCCAACGCACTATATATCACAGGTAGCTAGATATTCCTATGCGATTTGTAACAACGCTAAAAGTTTTCTCGAATCTATAAATGTGGTTTCCTACCTCAGTTGGTTGAGCGGTTGCTATTCCAAGTGCGTTAGGGGACCACTTCGGAAACACACTAAGGTGATAGGTTGGAACGGTGTCGTTTCCGAAATTTTTTCAGTTCAGAAAAATTTGGCGATTTTGTTTTTTTTTGCAAATTTTTTCAACTTCAGCGGTACCGGTACCGGTACCGGGATTTTTTTTGAAAAATGGAATCGGGCGAGCCGTCGGATTTCAGGGTTAAATTTTGGACCAGATCTAGCCAGCGGATCGGGCTTGAGAGATCAAATCCCTCATGTTTGTTGATCTTTTTTTAATTTTTTTATTCTTCATTTCACACAAAAATCCTCAGAACGACATTACATTTTTCCCTGACCAGTTCTACAGCACTCAAAATATCGAAAAACCTACCAAAACAATTTAATTAAATATCTTCTATTCCATAGTTAACATACCGATAACGGATTGTATTTTGGGTTGCATAAATCGAAGGAGCTCTCGTAAGGCCGAAGGCCTTTTGATATGTACATACATACCAGTGAAGTACAGGTACTACTTACTACTGAGGATAATAATAAGAAGTAATTAGTTTCATGAATTTATTAAACTATTGTAGGTATCTCACAATATATGTACAATCAATTATATATATATATATATATATATTGATACCCGATGGGTTGTCACTTCCGCTATATTGGAGGGCAACCTGACCTCCGGGTCATAGAAATACTTTTTCTGAGGAAAAATAACGTATATATGCGTATATATACTCAATCTACCCGTTTTTCAAAAGAGGGGAAACGATTTCGAATTTGAAAAATTTCACGTTTTTTGTATATATATAAGATACAAAGTGACCTCCGCTGAATTTTCTATATACGCATCATATATTGAACTTAGTCACTTCCGGCAGTGCTGCCACATTTCTGGAAGTGACTTCAACCGAAACGTGTGAGGAAAGCAATATATGATAGAGAAATATATACGATAACTAGCTGACCCAGCAAACGTTGTTTCGCCATATACATTATTCGAAAAAAACATTCTTTCAGTGGAATATTTGTCAACACACTTCCATTATTTAAATTTTTTATTGTCTAGTTCTTTTCAGTTGGGCAATCTATCTCTTCAGTTTCCCAAGCAAATATTTATCACAAAGCGCGTTCGGTATATTGGATCCGCCATCTTGAATTTCCAAAATTTTGACGGAAAAACCATAATCTCCGACCCCAAAAAGTTCCAGATACAAATTTTGAATAAAATTGGATCATTATTAGATATCTCGTTCGCCATATTCGATCCGCCATCTTTAATGTTTCAATTTTGTCGAATGAATCATATACTCTCCGACCTTGGAAACCTCCAGATACCACTATGTTGAATAGAATCAAAATTACAAAAGTCCTCTGCCATATCGAATCCACCATCTTGAATTCTCAAGTTCTGATGAAAATATCATAATCAACGACCCAATGTTGAATTTTAGATTCAATAAATAGCTTACGACCGATTCCCAGACCTATCAGATATGCACAAAAATGTTCATGAGAATCGGTCGGGCCGTTTCGGAAGTGTTTGACGACAAACACAGTGCATGACATGAGAATTCCATAATATAGTAGATATTCATTTCACAGAGGTTGCTAGGTTCCATGCCCGACAGAGCAGATAATTTTTATTCATAAAACGAGTTGAAAAATTCCAATTTTCGTAGCCTCGCCCGGAGCTGATTCCGCAGGATTCTCGTTGCGTTCAAATTATTCGTGCTGCTCTTGAGGTGGCGTATGGAGTTAGTAACAAACACACACAATGGCTGAAGGACCTGTCGTGAGGTTAATAGTCAGTTGGTATGTACATACAACTAAGTATAAATACTACTACTACTACCACCACCCATTCCACAGTTTATCAATGACTTAATACACAACAGGAGTACTCGATTTTTATAGGTAGATATTGGGGTACTTCTACAAATATTCAATAATTTCTTCATTACCCAAACGTATTTTTTGCAGAATTTACTCAGTCAGCTTTGTTGTTCCATCATTGCACATGATGACACATGAAAATAGTAATAGTCTCTACTCATTACTGGTGAGGTAGGGAAATCAGATCGACCCAGCTCATCAACGGACAACTTGTCAATTCCCATGCTATCAATGGTCATCTCATCAACGACCCAATTCTTTAACGACTCAAATCATCATGGCGTCCACTTCATCAACACCCAATTCAGCATCGATCCATCTCATCAACGATCCATCTCATCAACGATCCATCTCATCAACACCCATATTTCGTCAACACCTAACTTGTTAACGACCCTACTGATCAACAACCAGTCATCAACCTATAGATTTCATCAATACTCATCTCATAAACCACCTCTATCTCATCAACCACCTCTTTCTCATCAACCATCCCACATTCAACTAACCTAATTGTTATTACATCAACACTCAAGTCAGCGACAAAACAAATCATCACCGACCCATATCATCAACGCACTAATTTTATCAACACCCATATCACCAACGACCCAACAATCGAACTTATCAGAGAGATTCGATTCACCAACTTACCAACTTCATCCACAGCCAATTTATCAACCTCATAACTGGTCAAGGATCCAACTGATCACTGAGTTTAATCATCACTAATGCAGGTCATCAACGAACCAACTCATTACCGACAAAGCTCATCGACGACACAACTCATCAAAATAAGTTCTCCTTCCATCAACACACAACTCATCAACCCACCTCTTTCATCCACACCTGACCCAACACAACAAAGTGCTGATTATCCAACTATGCAACTCGTTGTGTCGTTAATAATTTGAAGCGTTGATGAGTTGAAACGTTGATGAGTTGGAACGTTGATGAGTCGAAACGTTGATGAGTCGAAATGATGACGAGTTAGCTCGTTGACGAGTAGGGTTGTCAATAAGTTAGGCCGTTGATGTGTTGGGTCGTTGATGATTTGAATCGCTGATTATTTGGGACGTTAATGAGTTGAAACTTTTATGAGTTGGATCGTTAACCAGATGAGTCGTTGACTAGTCGAGTCATTGATTATTCGGTTCGTTGACGAGTCGGGTGTTGATGAAATGGGAACAAAGACGAATTTGGTTTGAGAGTTGATTTATTCATGAGTTGATTCATTGATGAAATGGGTACGTTGATGAGTTGGGTGATAATTGGTGAGTTGGATCGTTGGTGGAAAGGGTATTGTTGAAATTGGTAAGTTGATGAGGTGATAAGTTGGTCATTTGGGTAGTTGGTGATTTGGGTCATTGATGAGTCGGCTCGTTGGAGCGTTGCATATTGGCGAAATTGGTACGACGATGAGTTGGGTCATCGATGAAATGGATTATCGATGAGTTGTGCTGATGACGAAGTGGTTGTTGATGAAAGGGGTGTAATCGAGGGTGTAATGATGAGTTGGGTCGAGATCGGCCTTGGATTAATATGGATGTGTTGATGGGTTCGGTCGTTGATGAATTGGGTGCTGAAAGAATGGATCCATGGATGAGTTGAATATTATCGAAATGAGAGTTGGTGAGATGTTCAATGATGAGTTGGGGTCCACCCATTGTCAGTATCTAGAGCTGAATGATATAAAGATCTGCGGAATAGTACGTAAATCGGTCCAATTTTTCCAATTTCACCTTGTTTCTTCTTACGGAATCCTCGTCGTCTAACATTGCGTAGTGTTTTTCATCTCTTGGAGCGCACGGATACAAATCCCAGCAATATTTCAAAAAGATCGTGTGTACCTAGAATAGAGGATAGGGAGATGGATACTTCCTCCAACAAAGAATTTCAAAGTTCGTGGACCCGCATACTGTTCTCATTGTATTTCTATAGCGAAAAGTTGTTCGACATATTTTGAAATTAACGACTAAAGGATGTGCTGACTGGGCTTATTGTGTACGTCTGACTACTATTGCTGGTACTGGAACTGATAGAAGGTGGGTACGTTTGCAGTCAGCAACTAGTCCCTAAAGGTACCTCTCAGCAAGCCCCAATATGTGTTCAATGAGTAATGTGGTTCACTTAAGAGAGCTGGCTAACACCCTCCAGTTACCGTCCATCAGCTCCGGTCGTGTTTTGTAGGCTAGTATGATGTACTCACTACCATATTCTGCAGTGGCAGGCCTGCCAGCTACCTCGTTAACCGCCGTTAGAGGAGGCCCACTAAGCAGCATTGGCCCGCTCTCATGCTCAGCTGGTGGTTTTTCCACACTCACCTACATACACTGTCCCCTGATGCTCACAACTACATTATCTTGATTTCTTCCTGTGTGTTATGTGTAGACTTCGTTACTTACTGAATATGTATCATTTCAGTAGAAACACTGTTGAGTCGAACGCAACAGTGAATCGTCAGGACCTCGGTCAGGACTATCTCCAACCGATGCTTCAAAACTGAACAATATACAATTCCTAAATCAAACATTGAAGAAATTCCTTGCTTCAACAGCGATTCGAACACACGACCACGCCTTCTCTTTCAGGGCTCCAATACCAGCCAGGTAAATCAGAAACGAACGAAGAAAAAATGTTGACAACATGAATGTGGACTTGGCAACAATTCTCGAATGGGGATCCAATAACTTGCTAGATTTCAATGCAAACAAAACACAAGCATGCCTTTTCTCTAGAAAAGCCGATCTCACTGTACCCAACATAAGCTTGTCAGGAGTAACCATACCTCTGAAGACATCCATTTCGATGCTTGGTATTACTATCAGCAATAACCTTTCTTGAGAAAATCACGTGAGATTATATGCTGAAAGTGCATCCCAAAAACTTGGTTTCCTGTTTCGGGCTAGGAGCAATTTCACTTCCAGTCAGCTGCTTATGAACTTTGAGACACAGATCTGACCTGTCCTGGGATACTGTTTACATATTTGGAGTTCAACACCCAAACATACCCTGAAACCGTTGGATTCTGTCCAAGAAAGAACAATTTGTCTTGTGGGTGATGCCTCGCTCACAAACTCACTCACTTCTCTGGAACACCGTAGGGAAGTTGGCAATCTGGCCCTATTTTATAGCTATTTTCATGGACGATGCTCTTCTGAAAAATCAACAATTGTTTCTTTCTTGGCAGTCCCTCTGAGATTAACCCGTCTAGTTGATGCTTCGCATCCCTTCGTGGTCACTTTGGAGACCTGCAGATCATCTCTTTCGTTCTCGTTCATTTCCCGAACAGCGAGGCTCCGGAACACATTGCCAAGGAAGGTGTTCCCCGACGCATATAACCTCCAGAAATTCAATGAATTAAGGAATTGGACGAACACCAATTCCTTCCGTATTTCCCTTGGTTCTCACGATGTTCACTGAACATTACAGGATGTCCTTTTTCGTGGGAACCAGATCATAAGGAAAATCAAGTTTTTATAATTCGTTGAGTTCTACCCTTCATTTCTTCATTTTTTTGAATCAATATAATTTTTTTTGGATACCTGTTTGTATGTACCACGAATATTGTGACTCAATACTGATGGGACGTGAAACGAGCTTCAGAAATAATAACACGTAAGCTTACAGTGTTGCCGAATTTCGGAGGTCTCAATATGCATTCTGAATAACGGAAGTCACTTCGTTATACATGTATCTATCGTATATATGGACATGGAGCGCCACCAAACACTGACGTTAAACTCTCGAACTAAAAAACTTTTTTGGAGGTATGGGGTGGTCAAAGTGACCTCCGGAGAAATTTTCGGGAATGGCCTTCTGATGACATCTGCTGGCTATTGTGTTGAAATGAATGGGGATACGTTGTGACTTCCGTTTTCGGAAGTCACAACGTCATATATGAGGTGACAACGTATTACATGTGTAACGGTGTGGAGGTGACTTTATACCGTCTATCAATATATATATATATATATATATATATATATATATACTACTATTCTAAGGTATATAACTTAATGGGTTTATGAATTTGATTATGAATAAGTTGGAAAATGTAGAAAATAATATTAGTAATAAAAAAAACTAATTTCAATCCTAATTATATTTTTTGTACTATTCTAAGGAATATAACTCAATGGGCTTATGAATTTAATTATAAATAAGTTGGAAAATGTGGAAAATAATATTAATAACAAAAAAAAACTAATTTTAATCCTAATTATATTTTTGTACTATTCTAAGGTGTATAACTTAATGGGTTTATGAATTTAATTATAAAAAAGTTGAAAATAATATTATTAACAAAAAAACTAATTTTAAATTCTAATTATATTTTTTGGTGCTATTGCACACGACGCACATTTCCAGAGGATGAATTTGGTGGAGTTTATGGTGGCAAGTCTCGCAGAACATTCGCTGAATCTCCCACCAAGTTGTCGTCTGATGTACTGACGTCATCTGATATTCACCTCTATCAACGCGGTTTCTATACAGCGCGAAACAATCATGGCAAACGTTCTTAGGGCCCTGTAGTGTATCTAAAGTTACCATTGATACGGTACTACAGAAATTATCGTTTCCATCAAGATCGCCCATTTGCCTTACATCAAAAGGCTTGCTTCTAAAGCTCATACGACGGTCGATGTCTTCTTCTCCCCCAAACCCCTCGTCTGACTCTTCTATTTCCTGGAATATTGAAAGAATTCATGATTATTTCTTTATAGAGAAAATCATATATACAGTTAAATACGTGGTCTTACTGATTTTACAGCATAGTGAATTCTAGAAGGGATAGGTACTTACATCATTTCTTTGCCTGTTATTGACATCAATTATAGCAAGTCTGCGTAACCTGTCGGCGATTTTTGACATCTCGGTATCAAATCTTGCAGCCATTTCAATAGAAGGTATATATCTATATGTGATGTTTCTTATATGTATAGTGATTTTCAACTGAAGTTTAAAGAGGACGATTGCTCTTCTTATTCAGAATTTCGAGGGTGGGGCATCACACATTGACCAATACCGAACAAGAAAACTCCCACCTAGATGTAACTTTCTCCAAAAAAAAAAAGAGCGACGAGTGGGGGTCAGGAGGGTATTGAAAAGAGGAAAGGATGTGTAAATCTTCACAGTTTTCCTCGAAGTTTCACTATAAGTGCATTAGAGCGATCACGAAGAACAATTTCAACACTTATTACACCAATGACGTATCCAAAATCGTGGGACTCCAAGCCAATTGTAGCTGTTCGCCCATCTATTGTTGGAGGTTACGTGATTTGCCACAACTGTGACGTCGGATATCCTGCCAACCGCATAAATCCATGTAATGGAGTATGTCAGCAATGTCTGGCACGAAACCGCCAGAGATCTCCAGAAGCTCCCCGATTGGCGCATCCGGATTCAGGAAGAGGGCCGAAATGTCGAGAATGCTCGAAACGTCTGCGGAATACCAACATGGGTATTTGTAGAGATGTGTGCCGAGCCTGTGTTTCGACGGTGAATCGACTGCGTTCGAGGAGATGTCTTGTCTGCGATAGCTTCAGGAATGATTGTTGGCATGGAATTTGTGCAGGATGTTCTCATTCGGCATCATACTTCTGTGAAGCTGTTGGGTATTTATACCCAAATGAAGACCACCATTTCCGCGTTTGTTTTTGCCTGGGCTACGAAGAAAGAGTGTATAGGCAGAATTTGCAGCTACCACCACTCAACAGCTTTTATGGAGAGGAAGTAGACAGTTCAGACGAAGAAGCGTAGTAGTACATGTAGCTATTATACACATTATATTATATGAATAATAAAGGACTATTTTTTTAAATGATCATTTTGTTTTTTTTTATATTTTATCGTATACAGGGCGTTTTTTTCAGCACATATTCAGCACATATATAATACAGTCTAAGGAATATTTCCATGATATCAGATTTTTCTAATTCCCCTAATTAACAAGAAATTTCATTCCCAAAAATTGAACAAGATATGAGAAAAATCAAGTACGCCACTATAAAACAATTTAAATGATTGAACTCCGCGTGATTGTGCGTACTGCATGGGAATTTGAACAGAGGTGGCGTCAGATTTGCTACAGTGTAGAACTTCGAGTGGAAAAAGAAATGTAAAACTTCGAATCTTATTTTGATCACTAAATTTATTCTATTAGCGCCATTTGATAGTACACACCGAGCTTTCTCAGTGTTTAAAATATTTTTGAACTTATTTCAATGCCACCCTGTATATTGGGTTTGGGGATGGATAAGATTAGGAGAATGCAATAAAAAAAATTATATTCAATGCCTTTATTAGTTTTGTACATATTTCACTATGAAATGTTAATGTTTCAAATAATAGCCGATTCTTCGATCCAGGAGTTATGTTTTTCAGGAAACCCAAGCCATTTGACATATAGTTTGCTACCCTTCTTCTTTTTTTTCAAGACTTTCTCTACCAAGTATGTGTCAGGATTATTGGTTTTCATCAATTCCAATTCATAAAAGCACCCCCGGATAGGAGCGCCCTCCATATCTTCAAGTCTGTAAGTTCTAGGATCAGTAATATTTACTTTAAATATTCTGAAGAGTTCTGTGGAAAAATTGGCTGTATAGCCTTTCTCAAACACGCCCTTATACTTGCTTATGCGTACAATATCGCCTACTCGATATTTTGCCTTCGGCGCTATTTTTGGGTGACTGTAAGCTCGAAGCATGGTGGAAGGTGTAACTTCAGATGGCTTCATACCGATGGTTCTATGTACTCTGTTATTATATGCGTTAGTTAAGCGTCTTAATATATCGCGCCACTTGTATTCACCTCTTGCAGAAAATTCTTTGTATATCCAATTCTTCAAAGTTCTAATAACTCGCTCGACGATTGCAGCCTTCATTGTACTATATGTTGAATAGTGATTTATTTTATATTTTGACATCAAATTGGCAAAGTGTGAATTATAGAATTCTTTTCCAAGATCGCTTTGTATATTTTTAGGTACGTATTTGGCTTCCGACAATACTTTTTCCATTGCTTTCGTAACTTCTGGACCTGTTTTATTTTTAATCGGTTCTGTCCAAATATATTTCGAGTAGCAGTCGATGGTGAATAAAATATATCGATAACCGCCATTTTCTTTCGAAAAATTTTGCATCTCAGCCAAATCTATTTGCCACAAGTCTGCGAATCCTTTTATAACTGTTCTCCTTCTTCTGAAGTTTCGCCTTGCGGGTTTATGTAATTCATCGACAATTAGTCTTTTGGTAGCGCTGATCTCCATGGCGATATTTATTTTTCCACTGCTCGAATTTTCTGAATTGGTGTGATCGCTCCAAGTTCCTTTTATGCACTAATAAGGGGCCAAGTATTGTATCGTTATTATATATAGGCACATTCAGAATTAAGTGGGATGTAGGTTAATCACTCGCCAATTAATACACGATACCTTCTTCACGCAATTCTTCTATTATCGATATTATCTCATTATCGTGACCGGTGTGACCAGCCATTTTAGAACTCCACAATAATCGCAGGCGGTCCACCAATTCTTTGATATCATTCCAATAAACATACTCTTTTCGCTGTTTGCCTGCGAGTTTATCAGAGGGTAATGTTGGTTGCAATATACTTCCTCCTCCTTTTTCACCATGGTGCAATTGTTGATTCCTCATTTTATATGGTGTGCCTATCAGTGGTTTGATCACCTGCTGATATTTCTTCTTGGATTGTGTGCTATCATTTAACCCTTCCCTAATATCATAGTTCCTATATGGTGCCCTTGTATTCTCCAATAGGGCTGCGTATAAACGTTTATCTTGATCGTTAATGGATCTTGGCACATGTTTCATAAAAATCAACTTATATAGCTCAATGGTGGCCGGAAAAACCTTGGTTCGCTTATTTCCGCGCCATAATTCAATTTGACCTGCAGGAAAATGAATGTCCATGTTGCCCATCTTCAATTTTCCCGTTTGTTCATCAATATAAACACCATATGTGGTGTCATAATTAGGATCATGGGATACCAAATTATCTATATGTTTTTTCAATTGCACCTGTAGCTCGCTTGTGATTGTTTCGTCTACTGCTGTAGCAGCATCACTCTTGGAAATATGAGAAGAAGATGATGATGGCGGTGTTTCCAGTCCCGTTATAAATTTGGGCTGGCTATGCGATGTCAAAGAATCATTTCCACTGAAACTCTCCCGCGTCATGAGTTTTCTAGGAATCTTGGTGGTAGTAGTAGTGGTGCCGATTCCCCCATTTTCTGATACCGGTGTGGAATGATATGTAGGATGTGCTATTATTGATGTTGAAGGTTTCTTGTTTTTCCCTGTTGTGGATGTGGTAGTAGTGATTTGAGATTGATTTCTCGCTGCGGCTGCTGAAATAGCATTCAATGGCTTCGTCAATGGTTCATACACTCTCTCCAATGCCGTTTGGTTATCAATACGTTCGTTCTTGAGACTCTTGAACTTTTTTCTCACTGCAGCAGTCGCTTCAACAAGTTGCTGTTTGAGATTTATCTCAGAAGTCATCGTGCTTTTCTGTTCACTAGATGCGGCCATTGTGGTATCTGAAGATTGAATGAATCATGCTGCACCAACATACTAGAGATATATAAAGCTATCGAATCCTTTCCTATAACGCCCCTCATGTATTTCACTGTCCTTATCGATAACGAGAAACCCGTATCTATCCGTCCAACTCTGCGCGCACATATCTTGGAATTGTTTGAAAGTCACATCTGGCGATACGTGATCGGAAAAAATATGATGTAAATTCATGTCATCTTGTTTGAACATCACTATGAAGTTCGAATTGTCACGCAATAATTGCTTCCCAACTTTGGAATAACTCTGTGCCAGGAAGAAACAATCCACATTTTTGTGACGCCCCATTGAGAAATAAGATCTGATAACATCCTGTTTTTCACATATAACATCATCGAATATGAAAATGCTGTCAGGTTTCGCATCTGCCGGTTCAACTATGTCCACATTATTATTATACGTGTAAAATCCTAACCCTTTAATCGGTTCCATCACTTTTCGCAAGTACTCATACTTTGGTTGGTATAGTGATTTCGAATAGATATAAATATTGGCAAAACGTAAACCATTTTCATTGGTCAGAAGTGAAATCATAACATTGGTTTTCCCGCAATTCGATGGGCCAATTATCAGACCGCGAATAGTATTTGGGAAAAGGGCTCCATGTCGACGATTGGTATCAATACCTAACCCTATTTTTTCATCAAAATTGGCTACACTGAACGTTTCCTTTTGCTGAACAATCCGCATTGTGCGGTGGTTGAAAGATATATAAAGAAGCGCTAGCGTTGTGAAGCTCATTTATATTATGAAAGTGAAACGTAGCACATCGAAAACGAAGAAAGGAAAGAAAAGGGGTAGAGGCATTGTTAACACACTGATCAATAAATTACCGTTTGAATTGCATATTCCTGGTGGTTATCAATATTGTGGACCTGGAACGAAGTTACAAAAAAGGTTAGCTCGCGGTGATCCTGGAATAAATCAATTGGATAGAGCCTGCAAGGAACACGATATTGCGTATCTTAAGAATACAACCGATTTATCTGCTAGGCATTCAGCAGATAAAAAATTAGAGGAAGCCGCGTGGGAGAGAGTAAAATCAAAAGACGCTAATCTAGGAGAGAAGAGTGCATCCTGGTTAGTTACCAATATAATGAAGGGAAAGAGGCGCTTTGGTATGGGGTGTAATAATGGAGTGAAGAACCGACGAGTATCGAGAAGGAAGAGGAAGAATAAAGGGAAGAAAAAGTGTAGAAAAATTGCTTTCGGATCGGGTGTAGTTCAAAAAGTTCGCCGAGCACTACGTCAAATGGGGAATAAGAGAAAACTCACCAAAAACTTGACTAAAACATCACTAATGGCGATCGACGCTGCTCGAAAATTTGTAAAGATGGCTGGCGGGAAAAAAAATATCAAAACACCCCGAATCATACCTATCCCAAAAGTTGGCGGAATTCTTCCGCTCATACCCATTTTTGCCGGTTTATCAGCATTGGGGAGTCTGGCTGCGGGTAGTGCCGGTATAGCTCGAGCTATTCATTCAGCTAAAGAGAGTAAGGAGCAGCTGGCTGAGGCAAACCGTCACAATAAGCATATGGAGGCGATCGCTCTCGGAAAAGTCGGCAGAGGAGTCTATTTGAAACCATATCGGAAAGGGATGGGTATTTATCTCAAGCCCCAGCATTCAAAAAACTAGCCAAGTTACCTCGGAGAGCTCTTACAGACATTGATCTATTGTATTATATAGATAAAATGGCGGTGCCGCACTTTCGAGGTATTTTCATGAGAGATAATCTACCCAACTCTGGCCCACATCGCATAGAATCAGCAATACTGAATCTCGATAGTATTCGCGGTGATGGTACACATTGGGTTGCATATAAGAAGAGAAATGGGATAGTTGAATATTACGATAGCTATGGGGATTTGCCGCCTCCTGAGGAGTTGTTAGAATATTTAAGGAAAGGATCGAAGTCGGTTAAAGCCATCAAAATCAAGTATAACTATGAGCGCCAGCAGGATTTCAACACAGTCTGGTGTGGTCACCTGTGCTTGAAATTTCTCTCAGCTAACAGTGGCATCAGTGAAATAAAAGTTGCAAAACATGGATAGGCAGAGTATCAAGCGGATGGGACATGCATTATTGGCTTTTTCAAGATTACGCTCCTTACTGGAAATGAGTGAGAAACAGTTGGCTGATATGCCGAAAGAAGTACTCATCGGGTTGGCATCACATGAGATAGCTATAGTGTGGGATAAGTTACCGGAACAATTACAAAACGATCCGGATATAGCCAAATACCGATTTTGTGAAGAACATTATGGTGGAGAGCAGGAGGAGGGTGGCCAACATGCCAACATCGATGTGAATGATGGACCAGCGCCAAGAAAAATATTATGTTGTTTTTGTCAAGTGAAAGATGTAAATGTGGCAACTAATAATAAATTTGATATTAATTCTTCGCCTACCGAAAACCCGGGCATTCTTCATTGTTGCAGGCAGCAATAAGGTTGATGCTCTTAACGCTGCTACTGTATATATTGACGTTTGTTTTTGGTTTTCGCTGTTTTGTTTGTTTTCTCCATTCATGAGAAGTTATGTCGCAAACATTTACCATTTCTGGAGATCGTAGTATCCTGAGTGCAGACTTTTTTCCACCAATTGAGCTCGATGTGAGGAATACTTACGGTTTGGGGTTACACGGGTTCTATTCATACAACTCTATACTCAATATAGATGAG
Organism: Phaedon cochleariae; assembly: GCA_918026855.4. Lineage (NCBI taxonomy): Eukaryota > Metazoa > Arthropoda > Insecta > Coleoptera > Chrysomelidae > Phaedon > Phaedon cochleariae. Next base: position 2,459,712 of record OU896709.1, on the reverse strand, counting down.
ACAAATAACAAATTAGTTGTTTGGTATGAAGGGGAAAGCTTTCTTGTTGAAATACCACCAGGCGCCTATGAAATAGAAGAAATCAATAGAGCAATACAAAAGGCTATAGAAAGAGGGGTTCCGCTAAATGGGCGAAATATTGATGATGTGTTCTCTCTTCGTGCCAACAATAATACGCTCAAATGTGAACTCAAGTCCGAATTCTTGATAAGTCTAGATATTGCTACTTCTATAGCCAAAGTGTTGGGTTTTAAATCGGGATTTTACCGGCCCAATATTTTGCATGAATCCACTTTACCTGTGAACATCATAAAGGTACGATTGATACGGGTTGATTGTAATATCACCACTGGAGCATACCTCAATGGTGAGGAGGTTCACACGCTTTACGAGTTCGACGTCGACGTGGAGCCAGGATACAAACTTTCAAAGGAGCCGAAAAATATAATATATCTACCAATCAGTCCGACAGGGCGTCAGTCTATCGACAACATCACACTGAGAATTTTGGATGATAACGATCATTTAGTCGACTTCCGAGGAGAGAAGATTATAGTGAAGTTGGAATTGAAACAGCTAAATTAAATTTTCTACGTCGATTTGGAAGATGGGCTTCTGCTTTGGAAACCAATCAAAACGTGTATCGCTCGCTACTCACCCCACTATTCTGCACATTACCAATAAGAAGAAGTGTAAACGTGGGAAAGGATTCAGTCAAGGGCAAATCACCGGTCGAGGAAGACATCATAAGCTTTCTGCGAGCGACCTAAATTTTCTGAAGTCTATTGGGTTGAGAGTAAAACGACGAAGGATCAGAAATAAGTGAACGATGGTTGCCACAAGTTCTACTAGTTTACAATTGGAAGTGTTTGATGAACCAATTTTTGATCATTCACTAATTAGCCTACATGAGCATACATACAAACCATATGGTTCTCCATCATTCAAGAATTCCGATGAAATTAGGATTGCTGTCAATTTTCAAGATTTGATACTGGATATTGCTGAAAGCTACATTTATATCGAGGGAAAATTCATCCCGAACGATTTAGCAAAAACCTGCCATCTGTCCAATAATGCGCTCGCATTTCTGTTCGATGAAATCCGTTATGAAATGGGTGGCGAACAGGTGTGTTTGATTCGAAAACCGGGCATTACCACTACAATGAAAAGTATGATATCTTATGGTGAGACAAGCACCAAATTTTTAGACACGGTTGGATGGGGTCTCGATGAAAATAAACAGGTGATTCTAGATTCACCCAGTCATACATTCAGCGGAAAACTACCGCTTAAATTTTTAATGGGGTTTGCAGAGGACTATAATAAAGGAATTCTGAATATAAAGCAGGAGCTTATACTCATCATAGCACGCTCATTCAAAAACTCCTATATGGGGGAAGTTGATGCGAATGTGACGATCAACAAAATCGAATGGAAGATAAGGCATGTGATGCCGTCCGATAGGCAGAAATTGAAGTTGTTGAATCGATTGAATAAAAGTTCTACAGCAAAAATCAAGTTAGCATACAGGATGTGGGATTTGTATGAGTTACCGGCCATTCGTGAAACAGCTTCAGATATTTGGGCTATCAAAACAACTAGTAGCCTCGAGCGCCCGAGATACATCATTATCGGTTTTCAAAGCTCCGATAATACAGATGATAGATCCAAGGACGCTACGAAATTCATTCACGCAGGAGTGAATAATATTCGCCTTTACTTGAATTCAGAAGTTTACCCATATGAGCGCTGGAATTTGGATTTTGACAGAAAGTTAGATGCTGTGGCTTACTATGCATACGAAAATTTCCAACGTAGTTACTATGGCAAAGATATGGGTGAACCAATGATGAGTATTGAGGAGTTCCGAAAAAATCCGTTATTCATCATCGACTGCTACCACCAACCCGATGCGATGAAAACTTCTACTGTCGACATCAAATTGGAGTTTGAAACCCGCGAAACGAAGTTTCCACCAAACACAAAGGTTTACGCACTTATTCTTCATGACGCATATCTGACATATAGCGCATTAGATGGTTCCATACAGATGGGTGCTCCTTGAATACGATAGATGCGGATCCACTCCTCACTGACACCGCCACCGTCATCACATTAGTTATTAGATCTCTCTTCATGAAATTTATCATTACTCAATCTACTCGATATTGTTATTCATTGTAATCAATAAAATACAAATGTACTAAAAACTATTGTTTTATTTTTACATCAAAATATTATCGGCATTACACATTACGCGAAAATGCTATATAGATGCCCAATTCACCCCCTTTGTCCTCCTTCATCTTCAGTGTCTGGAATCACCCCCAAGTGGTATTTCCGAATCAGGCTGTTTGGTAGCAAATCGAAGATTTCATAAAGAAATTGTTCCAAGTCTTCTTCAACCATTGCTTCAAGGAATTGCTCCAAAGTAATGTTGCTGTATTCATAGCGGGCACATAGTAGAAATCCAATTTTATATTTTTCAGCTTGTTTGAGGAGGCGCTGAACTTGTACTTGATCGAAGCATACACTCATATCATAATTCCCTGCATGTAGTGTATCACGCTCCAAATCCATGAATCGACATTTCAACCTCCTCACAGCTGATCTGATATCTTCCGCCGTAGGCCAAAACTGACTAGAATAATTCATACACATTTCGGGAACGTGTGCTGCACAAGAGTGATCAATTCTGTAAATAAACAAAACATTCAGGTAATGGATCACGGTGGAAAAAATGTAATGCTTGATTCCAATGTATGTAGCCAATATAACACTCACCAAAAAAAGTATCGAAATCAATGATGATTAGCGATAAAGTGATGATGTTAATGTAAGAATTATTATATAATTTTTAAACCTTTTTCACTACACTATATCGAAAAACTAATTGAGGAAATATGAAACTATTTGTCAATTACACCCCCCTTGACATCAAACTTGATGAGAGCCCGCGTCTTTGCACCTGCAAATGAAGGTTCACTCTGACCCAAGTACGTTAAAGTATAAACGCCGTTAGAAAAATTGATCTCATCAACATCGCTTTCTTTCAAAAGGTCTACAACTCTTTTTGGTAACCAACATTTTAAGCTCACCTCAGTTTCTTCATCGTACAATATAACGGTGCCACTTCTACCGAATCGAGTCCCACATAACGATATTTTCCTGATTATAAAACTCTTATTCAGTGGTAGCGACGATATTAGAATTTGTTTAATAATTTCATTTTCCTCATTAATTCGACTATTGATTGCGACTAGATCAATTTTAGGAGGAGCCATTTCTATTTTTACTCGTCGAGTGAAAGAAGGAATAAAAAATATATGAATAATTGAACTTACGTAAATCTGATATCACACTTTATCGCACTTCCACTGATCTGACAAGATTGTTCAGCCAGCAGTATTTTCGGAATAACTATGCACTTGAAGATGGGGATTCTGTTTTTATAGAAACTCGGACATGGAATACCCCACTACACCACCAAACATCCTTGAGAAGAGGTACAAATGCGCACGAAAATTACTCCCCCCAAGGTCACCACGACAATTGTCCGAGATGAAACCTCCGTATCCCTCCCAAGGTCACTCCCAAGGTCACTCCCAAGGTCACTCCCAAGGTCACTCCCAAGGTCACTCCCAAGGCCACTCCCAAGGTCACTCCCAAGGTCGCTCCGAATGTCACTCCTCCAAGGCCACCCCCCAAGGTCACTCCCCCCAAGGTCACTCCCCCCAAGGTCACTCCCCCCAAGGTCACACTCCTCTGGCCTTGGGGGGAGATTTGGAAATGGCTAAAGCCCTCTACTTTTGTATTTCGTGGAAAATAATTTATTCAAAATATTCGTAGCAGAGCGCTTTCGACTGTTAAGTCATCATCAGTGCGTACTCGTCCATATAAATATCTTTGTTCCAGTTCAAAACTAACGACATTAAGGTGAAATACGTTACAAACAAATTAAAATGTGTTTCCCAAAAGGGGGTAAGGGAGTGCTCATCAAGTTCACTCCTTTTTCAACCTTGAAATATGTCGAACAGCTCTATATCAAAACTCTTTTCTCTATTGAACGGGAAAGCTCTGAAGTTCATTGCCTAAGGAAGTATTTCCAAGAACTTATAATAATAATAATAATAATAATAATAATAATAATAATAATAATAATAATAATAATAATAATAAACGCTTTTATTGATAGATAGCAAATAACAGGACATAGCAAGAAAAAATAATAAATCTCCAAAAGTTCAACAAAAATTCCAAGACCTACCTCCTCTCCCTTTATATTATATTATAGGGATTCCCTGTCGTGCGCACCGAACGTTAAAAAAATGCCCACACTTTTTTGTATGCATATTTTTCGACAATTCAATCTCGGATTATGAAAATCCACATCTTTTCACAAAAAAAGTGCTCTTGTTCCGTTATTAGCTATACAGGGTGTTTCCGAAATTGGAGCGATAAATGAAATTAGTAATAGAAAACAAAAAAGAGAACGGAAAAAATGCGTTTTTCTGAATTTGTCTGGTGAATAGGTCTGTGAATCATTGTGATTGCATGTTAATTACCGAGCTCAGGCGTTTGCTTTTGACGAGTTCCAAAACACCGGAAATGTCAATGATTTTCGAAATGTTGCCAGACATTCAGTAATAGCTAGATGATATGGTATGGTCAGAGCGCATTTGTTTCAAAACATATTTATGTAGTGATTCATCAGGTCATATAGCCATTTTATTGATCGTCCCAATATAAAATTTATAGACCTAGACATCCAACACATACATTCCTAGAAGTATATAGCCTGATCGTTTACTTCCGGAAAACTCGACTATTGTATATAATCAAGGACTATATACAATTTATTAACAATCGGAACAATCCGTTTGTATGTCAATACAATCGATCAATTTCATTTGGTAAAATATCGACTCAGTTTTCACAGTTATCTAACTCTATCAGCGTTTCCTCCTCTGTTCGAAATTCTCATATTTTTTATTTTTTTAAAATGCCCTGAATTTTGCATTTTCAAAATCTAGGTTTCTGGATGAATCTGGAATGGGTTAAAACCATTTTAAATTTAAACGATCCAATTAATATAAAACATTTCTGCATGTTAGGTTTATTTTCATCGCTGTATGTGAATATCTTTATAAGTTATCGCTTTCCTTTGAACGTGGACGTCATGATCATTAGGTATAGGTTTTTCACGGAATTCAGGAAAATTATTAATGCTATCGGAAAATACAGAGCGCGACATGTTGTTTTGATGGGAATTGGATTTGCCCGTTGTCCGAATAAATCGCAAAAATTCTAGAAATACATTTTTCTTTAACATCAGGCAGAATAGGTGTGATTTCTCTGCCTAGGTATATACGGAACAAACTGGTAAAATCAAAATTGACAATGATATTGGGTAAACACAAAATAATGGAATATTTGGACTTTTCGTGAATTTGAAAAAAAAACAGAAGAGGTGCACTTTTACTGCCTAGGCAGGAAAAGTTTGTTGCTATGCAACGTTCCAAGAAATTCTAAGGAAATTAGTAATCGAAATTGACACTGACATTGGGTGAGCACAAAATGATGGAGTTTTCAATAAAAGAATTACACAAAATTGGTTTATATCATTTGGAGAAAAAAATCTATGTTTCACACGGCAGCAAATGTAGATTGACTGCCTTCCTACAGGCATCAGAAAAATCCTGCTTAGGCAAAAACATACGCCAGAATGGCTCAGCATTCAATCTTGTCCTTTTCTGCCTAGTAAAACAAATAACTATTTTCTCCAAACAACATTAATAAGAAAGAATTGACAATTTGGACTGCGTCAAATTGAAACGAATTTGGTGAAAACATTATGTTTCACATGGCAGAAACGAAGATTCAATACCTTTTTCTCCAAATGACATTAAAAGTGGGTTTTTAATGATACTCAACAGGCAGAAAATCTGTACTTTTACTGCCTAGGCAGACAGTAGCTTCGTCAGGTGATATACTGATACAAAACATGTCGTGTGTTTGAGAATTTTGTGGAAATCTTATCGTTTGTGAAGTTTTTACATATGTTTCACAAGACAGAAAAGCAGATTAAATGCCTTGGCTTGTTTCCTAGCCGCGGCATTAAATCTTGTGCTTCTCTGCCTAGTAAAACAAATAACTATTTGGCTGGTTTCCTCTAGCCGCAGCATTGAATCTTGTGCTTTTCTGCCTGTAAAAACAAATAACTACATTTTTGCTGCCAACAATATCAATTTGGGTTAGTTTATGTTCAGTTTATATTCTTGCCTTGTCATAAGAAAAATAATGAACTAGATAGCTGGGAAGCTGGGATACCTGATACTGAAAAATCAGGATTTGGTTTTCCGTCAATAATTGGCCGGAGTTTCCTCTTGCATGGTGGAGATAAATCGTATATATTAAGATTATTGTGCGGTTATGATATCTTCGCAAATTCACAGAATCTGGGGAAATTTCCATTTCATTGTCTCAAGAAAGTCCCGCTCAACAGATATGTACTGTAGCTTTCGTGTTTTTTCACTTTTCAAGCATTTAACACAGAATCGTCATTTCAATGTTTTTCCGCTACTAGCTATAGAACCTACTATTATATGTACTTCTCTTTTACTACCTACCAAGGTAGTTCTCGTCATGTTATGAGCTACTAGTCAATAAGGACAATTTCATCAAACTACACTTGTCATATGCTGTCATGGTGACTAGACATCAATTATAATTGAAAAAAATTGCTTACATAGTGACATAGGCACATTTCAGTTTCACAAAACTATAACGATCAAAATATATTGCTAGTGGTAAAGAAATATTATTTACACCTTGGTAATAATAGTTATTTATGTATCAAGGGAGTGAAGTAGGCGTTTATGGCCAGTGGCGTGAATAATGGCCCGATGGCGCTAGCCGAGGGCCATTACACGCTGAAGGCCATAAACGCATTTCACGCACGTGATACATACAAAATTTTATGCACTAGTGGTTTATTTTGTGGCTTAAAAGTGATAATGACGATATATTTCGATAAACTAATATTACCCCGAATTTAATTTGTCACGTATAAATTCAGTAATCAAGAGAAACGTAATGTTCACGGATGATTTACATATAAAAATTTATCGTACGAATATTGCAATCATCGTAATTGTCAAACTCTAGAAGAGATTCATTTTTCAGAATGTTACAATATGCATACCCAGTATACCAGTATATATATATTCCTAATTTTGACGTTGTCAAGAAAGCTGATGGTTCTTGTATAGCAATACATCCAATAAACAAGCTGAATTGTCATTCTTTGACTGAAAAGTAAAAATTATTGATAATAATAATAGCGAGACTATGGAATGGGATAAAGAAGAAGTTTATGATATACCGCTGGATATATTAGAATCCAGGAAAATGATCATAGATTTTTCATGAATTGATATGTGGATATAGGGAAACTGAGAACAGCGGGCGGTAAAGTGCAACGTAACGCCCGCAAAACCGGGCGGTAACGTGCACTTTACGGCCCGCTAGTGCATGAAGAATATTATTTCCCCTCGGCTGAAACCTTGAAATAATCTATATTCCTTCCAATCTGAAGTGCTGATTGAGTTAATAACACACATGGTTAATGTACGAAAGTCGAATGTTATTTTTTGAGTTCAAAGAAATAAATTTGAATCCAAAAGAGAGCTGAAAAATCAAAAGTACACAGATACCATGTCGATAAAAAATCACGTTTTCGTATTTCTTGGAATACTTTGACTTTGAAGTAATTTTGTTCATAAAACACGTCCAAAAAAGGCTCACAATGATATTGTAGAAAATTTATTCCAAATCACAATTCACCATAACATGAATCCTTATCAGATGGAATATATTCTTGTAGAATATTCGTGAATTTATCTATCGGACAGAATTCCTCACAGGCTGGTAACCTTAGCAGTTGAATATCCTTACTCAGGTAATTTTGGTAATAAATCTGAAAAATAAGTGAGTACATATAATGATTACTGATTTGAATGTTGGAATGGTGAAACTTTCAGCAGTGCTTTACCTTAAATCCATATTCTTCGTTGACCTTGTGAACTTCAAAAATCAGGTAGGAACCATATGTTGGTATATGAGCATCAAAAACTCCCAGGAGTATCAGCATTTCTGCCAGGTTGTTCTCGTGCGCGGAATAGAGATAGAGTTTTCGGCCGTGTGTTTCGTTGATATTCTCAATTTTCCTTCGAGTATCTTCCAATATTTTCTTCAAATGATATCCTGGAAAATACACTGTTTTACCACTAACATTCTAATTTTCTCCTGAAGATGCACATATCCCCAGAATAAATTATTAATCTAACACTTCATCATGTTTTTGCTTATCATCTACAAGTATGTTATTTTACCCATAAACTGGGTGTCCGAATGCATGGCCTGTACAAAATCTCAGCACATTGCCGTGAGGTCGAAATAAGCCGATTTAACCTAGCAATTAGTCCAAAATTGCTCCGTTTACGAGATACCAGGGTGGTAAATTTAAAAAATAAGACTCGACAAGTACACACAAAGAAAGTATTTTGAAAATTCCATTTTTGCACTGCTCATTTACTGCCCCAATTACATCCACGAAGATAGCTTCAGCAAAAAATTTTGATCCAAAATAATTTAAATATTCCGGTGCAGCATCGGACACTAAAAATCGAAATATCTCGAAAAATGCTAACTTTATGGAATTTTCACATATATACCATTTTTGCTTGAAAATATTCAGAAAATTACTTTCTCGACAGAAAAAGTGAAAAACTACACTGAGAAAACAGTTATGGCCCATTGTAAACCATAAGAAGTGCATTGGGGAAGAGCCTTCTAATTGCCTCAGTGAAAAGGTGTTCGTATTCGTGGGTATCGCATCCCGAAGTGCCCTTAGCTACTGATTTTTGAAGTGATAGGTTCAGAAATGTTTATACATTTTGAAAAATTCGATTTTTATTTTTCAACTTCACCGCCCTGTATCTAGGAAGTGGAGGAATTTTGGACTTAAATAGGTTGTTTGAAATCGGCTTGTTCTGATCTCAGGAATATGTGCCGAAATTCTGTAGAGACCTTTTAGGGACACCCTGTATAAGCCAGCTTCTTACATGATAACTGAACAATGGTGTTAAACTATTTTTAGAATACGCTTTCTTCATTTTCATTTTCGACAATGCAGTGTTGTCGCTTCTACAAGAAAGTAGTAGCATTATTGATATTTCAAATGGAACACCCTGTATTTTATCTCATTTTCATAATAATAAAAATAATAAGACTTTATCAGGCGAATATTCTCCCTAAAGAGCCGATTTTGTCGATATATCACACAGATACAGGGTGGTTCAAGATTCAGAATTCTGATCACCCTGTATCTGTTCCGATCAAATATTAGTAAATAGACAATTGAAAGTTGAGATAGGGACATGTGAGCCGTTTTTGTCGATAATGAATAGTTTCGACACAAACAAATCCTAAAGTTGAAAAATCTCGATTTTGATTCAGCTCTTCAGGGAGAATCTGAATGACATACAGGGTATTCAATTTGAAATAACAAAGTTGTTGCTACTTTTCGATAGAAGCGGCAACACTGCATTGCTGAAGTTATTTTAAATGAAAAGAGCGTATTGTAAAATATGAGCATGCATATTTTAATGTATTTCTCCCGACTGATTCACGATATAGAGATAGTGTAAGCCATATACGATATACGTATCAATAAACAATACGGATCATAACGGGTGCCAGGATGAAGCCAAAAATATGAAACAAATGAATATCCCCTGCCCCTGGCAGTACTTGAATCCTACTTCTCGTTTCCATTCACATGACTCACCTTCGGCTAACTTGATTAGTTCTGTGGTGCCAGTTTGCACAAAATATTCTTGGATTGCCAAGTCAATGATGGTCTTCGGCCACACGATTTTAGTCCACACTGGTAATTTGTGTCCCCATTCTTCCTCAGTGGAAATGCCGAAGTATAGATTGTATACTTCGTAGAATGAAGTCACATTCAGACCTGTATTTTTCGAAATGTACTCGAATGTATCTTTATGTTGCTGGAAATCTGCTTGGAGTTTTGGTTTTTGGTTGTGTTCTTCGTAGAGTTGCACATATTTGGGGCAGTTGATTCCGATAAGAACCTATACATATGTCTCAAGTTAGAAATTTCATTATAATGTTGAAATAGATATACAGGATTGGGCAAACGTCCGAAATTAAATTAATATTTTTCGAACAAGTAACTTAAGAATAAAACGTTCGTGCTCGTGAATTGATTTTACTTCTTATTCATATATTCCGGTATTCCACACCATGTCCTGTTTTTTCTCTTTTTATTCCGTATGTGTTTTGAGAAATGACAAGAAATCTATTTCGAAATCGAAAAAGCGATGATTACCTTATAAGTGCTATTGGAAGGTGATCTTACTTACGTATATGCCTCGGTACCTATATGCATATTGATGTCAGGAATTCCAAGACGCTGGATTGACGTGATCGTATGCATTATGATTATATATTATTGATTATGTCATAATGTGCAATAGCTTTTCAAATAAAATCTGGACATTTTCATTTTACCTTGTGAATTCAGAGGATACCAAGGTTATGGTCCGTTTTTTTCGAAAACGAAGCAAGCTACAAAAAAATGCCAAGAGATAGAAATATTTTGCATTTTTAGTGGGTTTATTTTATGAATATTCGAGAAGAACCTAAAAAAATGACTTGCTCGATGAGTACGCCCCTGGAGATTCTGGATCAAATCTAATTTTTGTTTTTAATGTTCTGATTCCCACGAAAAGGAATATCCTGTAATGTTCAGAGAAAATCGTGAGAACCAAGAGAAATAAGGTAGGAATTGGTGTTCTTCTTGAATTTCTGGAGGTTATATGCCTCGGGGAACACCTCCCTTGGAGATGTGTTCCAGAGCCTCGCTGTTCGTTGGATGAACGAGTCTTTGGATAGAGATGTTCTGCAGGTCTCCAAAGTGTCCACGAAAGGGTGCGAAGCCTCAACTCGACGGGTTAATCTCGCGGGGACTGCCAAGAAAGGAACAATTGTTGATATTTCAGAAGAGCATCGTCCATGAAAATATCTCTGAAATAGAGCCAGATCACCAACTTTTCTACGGTGTTCCAGAGAAGTGAGTGAGTTTGTGAGCGAGGCATCACCCACGAGACGAATTGCCCTTTTTTGTACAGAATCCAACAGTTTCAGGGTATGTTTGTGAGCTGCACTCCAAATATGGGAACAGTATTCCAGGACAGGTCGGATCTGTGCCTTATAGATCATAAGCAACTGACTGGAAGTGGAATAGCTTCTGGCCCGAAACAGAAAACCAAGTTTTTGGGATGCACTTTTAGCAATTGATCTCACGTGATTTTACCAAGAAAGGCTATTGCTGATAGTACCAAGCATCGAAATGGATGTCTTCAGAGGTATGGTTACTCCTGACAAGCTTATGTTGGGCACAGTGAGATCGGCTTATCTAGAGAAAAGGCATGCTTGTGTTTTGTTTGCATTGAAATCTACCAAGTTATTGGATCCCCATTCGAAAATTGTTGCCAAGTCTATATTTATGTTGTCAACAGTTCACCCTCGTTCATTTCTGATTTGCCTGGCTGGTATTGGAGCCCTGGAAGAGAAGGCGGTTATGGAGGGTACTATCTGTTTTATTTAATACTTTTTGTAATAAAAATGATATCTATCTGTCTGACTCTAGAAGCAACGTTTATTCAATGACATGCTCAGTCACAATGACAATACAAATACAGTATGATTCAATCGCAACATCTTCAAGATATTAATACAGAATGATTCAACTGATCTAATACATATAACATCCCCTTTTTTAACTCTGAAATCTTTCAGGAATTTTTATGATTCTTTTATCTCTTCTAACAGCTAACGGTGCGTCTTGTATCTGCCTATTTTCATCATTTTCTATACCATCTAATCTTTTATCCAATTGTTCATTATTCATGTTCGGTTTTATCATTATTTCATTTCTTCTTATTGTATTTCCTTTGTCGTTTTCAATGTTATAGGACCGATCATCAACTTTGCTTAGTATTTTCCCTTTCTTCCATTCATTATCATCCATTTTTTCTTTGAAGAAAATATTTTGTCCTATTGTCATCTCACATTCTCTATTTTCTGCACCTTTATTGTAATTCTTCGCTATATATTCTTTCTTTGCATTTATTCTTTCTTGCACACCCTCATAGTCTGGAGTATGTTGATTCAAATCCCTATTGGGAATCTCGCAGCGTAACCATCTTCCCAACAAACGTTTAGCTGGACTGATATTCACCTTGTTTGGCGTGTTTCTCCATACCAACAACATTTGATAAAAATCACTTCTTTCTTCTACAGACTTCTTCATGAGCTGCTTAGCTATTTTGACTGCTGCCTCTGCTTTTCCATTCCCTTGTTGGTGGTGAGGGCTAGAAGTTTTATGTTCGAAGTTCCACTCTTTCTGAAACAGCTCAAATTCTTTATTAACGAAACTTCCGCCATTGTCTGTGATGACCAATTGAGGTGTACCATATCTCGCAAAATGTCTTTTACACGAAATTATGATTTCTTTGGCTGCCATACTCTTCAGTTCGTCCATTTCAAAAAAGTCTGAGAAATGGTCAACCAGAATTAGGAACTTTCTTTGCAAACCATTTATTGCTATCTCAAAAATATCCATACTCATTATTTGGAAAGGAAATTCTGGTGTTTCTACTGTCATCATTAGGTTTCTCTTTTGGTTGGGTGCGAATTTTGCACAAATTTCACATGACTTTATTTTTTGTTCTATGTCTGAAGAAATGCCTGGCCAAAACATACTTTCTCTAGCAATTTTCTTCGTGTTCTCTATTCCCATATGTCCACAGTGTAATTTTTCAATCATTTCCCGTCTCATATTTGATGGTATAAGTATTTGTGAATTTTTTAATAACAACTCATCTTCAATGATCAAGTCATCTCTGAAATTCCAATATATTTTCAGATCATCTTCTAGTGTTGTTTTTCGCTCTGGCCATCCTTTTCTTATTATATCAATCAGTTTACTGCACGTCGCATCCTTTTTTGTTTCTTCGACTATTCTTTTCAAAGTGCTATCTTGAAATCCTATCGTTCCAATATCCTCAAAGCTCCGTTGATTTTTCAAATTTGTCAAAGTACATATCCTATCAAAACTCTCTTCCTCTTCCATCCAATAAATATCCACTGCTTTTTCATTATTATGAATATTTTCTGGTGCTCTTGACAATGTATCTGCTATGATGATATCTTTACCTTGTTTATATTTCAATTCTATGTTATATCTCTGCAAACTCAAAATCATACTTTGTAACCGTTTTGGGACTTTCAGGAGCGGTTTTTTTAAAATATTCACCAAAGGTGAATGGTCAGTTTCTATAAGAACTCTTTTGCCACAAATATATTGGTCAAATCTCCTACATGCAAATACTATTGCTAGCATTTCCCGTTCTATTTGTGCGTAATTTTTCTGTGTTGCTGTTAATGTTTTTGATGCATACGCTACGGGACGTTCATCTTGAATTAAAACACACCCTAAAGCAAAACTTGACGCATCTGTTTCTATTTTTACTGGCCTTTCTATGTCATAATACTTCAATTCCGTTATTTCAGCAATTCTTTTCTTTATTTCTTCAAATGCCGAACATTCCTCATTTTCCCACCTGAATTCAACATTTTTATGTGTCAGTTTCCTCAATGGCTCTGATATATCTGCCAATTTTCTTACAAATTTGGACAAATAAGTTACCATTCCTAGGAATCGCTGCACATCACCGACATTCTGAGGAGCTGGCATATTTAAAATTGCTGAAGTTTTGATAGGATCTGCTTTTACACCACTATCAGTTAACAAATGACCGTAAAACTGTATCGATTTTTGGCACAATTTTACTTTTTCTCGGTTTAATTTCAAATTTTCTGTTTTTAGTCTCGCGAATAGTCTTTCTAAATTTTGGTTGTGGTCTTTCATCGCCTGTTCTTCTGACTCTCCTCTACCTATTATCAGTATGTCATCTGCTATCACGAATACTCCTTCTAATCCTTGGATTATTTCCAACATTTTCTTCTGAAACAATTCCATACTTGTCGAAATACCGAAAGGTAACCTCAGGTACCTATATTTTCCGAACGGTGTCCAAAAAGCTGTCATTTTACTGCTTTCTTCGCTTAGCTTTAATTGCCAAAATCCTTTTTTAGCATCCACAGTAGAAAATATTCTCGCTTTGTTTATTTCAGGCAAAATTTCATCCAAAGTAGGCAGCTGTTGTTTTGTATCTTTCAATACTTTGTTCAAATGTGTAGGATCTAAACATATCCGAATTTTGTCTTTCTTTTTTACTATTGTAACATTACTAACCCAATCTGTATAGTTTGTTTCTTCTGTTATTATTTTCCCTTTCTTCCATTCATTATCATCCATTTTTTCTTTGAAGAAAATATTTTGTCCTATTGTCATCTCACATTCTCTATTTTCTGCACCTTTATTGTAATTCTTCGCTATATATTGCTATCTATTTCTTTTTTAAGTTCATCTCTTAATGCTATTGGAATTCTTCTTGGAGATTCTCTGATTGGTTTACTGTCTTTTACAACTTCCAAATTCACTTCTCCTGAAAGTTTTCCTATACCTTGAAATATTTCTTTGAATTCTTCCATTATATCTTGAGTTGATTTATCTGATGATCTAGTTGTTTGGACTTCTTTACAATATTTTATCAATCTCAATTCTTCACATGCATTGGCTGATAAAAGTGGATCATGTTTGAATTCCACTACTTGAAATTCAAGATTACGAACCATCCCATCAGTTTTTATTTTGATAATTTTTGAACCAACTGGTTTTATAACAGAACCACCGAAAACCTTCAGGGTAGTTCTTGAATGATTCAATTTGATATTTTGCTCATCATAGATTTCTTCTAGATTCTTCAAACCTACTACATTGCAGGTCGCACCCGTGTCTAGTTGAAATAATACATCTTTTATAATATTTTTGTCTGTTATCACCTCTATCAATTGAGTGATTTTCGCATTAGTTGAATTTATCTGAAAAATGTGGTCCACTAGTTCTTTCTTCACATCTTGTGTTATTTCAATTTCTCTTATTTCTTTCTTTACTCTGTTGAAGCAAACTGATTGGAAATGTCCATTTCTATTGCAGAAATTGCATTTCTGCTCTCTAGCTGGACAGTCTGTCAGTTTCTTGTGCCATTGGTACCCACAAAACTTGCATATTTTATTATCTTCATTATAACTCCTTTTGTCAGTTTCTCTTCTTCTATTTTGGATTTTATGTATTTCATTGGTAATGGGTTGCATCTGTTTGAGCTGATTTTCAGCGACTTCCGAAGATTTACATATTTGTATCGCTTCTTCCAATTTAATATCAACTTTCAGCCATAATTTTTGTTGCATCTGCTTATCTTTTATGGAGCAAATTATTTTGTCAAGTAATAATTCGTCTTCCATATCTCCATACTGACACGTTTTTGCCATAGCTCTTAATTTAATGATATATGTATGATATGATTCATTCTCTTCTTGTTTGATTGTATTGAACAAATATCGCTCAAATCTCACATTCAATGCTGGTGCTAAATGTTTTTTCAAAACTGCTAACAAATTGTCTGCTGTTTGTTCTGATTCTTGGACATTTTCTATTTTATATAATATCTTGCATGATTCCTCCCCGATGCATGACAGCAAGAGAGCAATTTTCACTTCCTCTGATTGATTTGCTAAGCCTGTTATCAATAGATGGTTCAGCCACATTTTCTCAAAATATTCAATATTGTTCTTTATATCCCCTTCCAACTTGATTGGGGCTGGTAATGGCACTGTTGTTTTTGTTTCTATAGAATTTTGTTGAATATGTTTCAACTTTTCATTCTCCTTCACTATATTTGCTAGACGTTCTTCTGTTTGTTTGTTGACCTTTTCTATCTCTTGAGTTGTACTTTTAAGAATGTTGAATTGTTCCAACAACTCTTCGAACTTCTTCTCCATCGTGGATTCTTCAGTTATAACCTGACACCATGTTTTATTTAATACTTTTTGTAATAAAAATGATATCTATCTGTCTGACTCTAGAAGCAACGTTTATTCAATGACATGCTCAGTCACAATGACAATACAAATACAGTATGATTCAATCGCAACATCTTCAAGATATTAATACAGAATGATTCAACTGATCTAATACATATAACAATCCGTGGAGCTGTGTACTGGACATGAAGTTGTTCCAATAAATCGTTGATATGGGGTAGAAATAGTGTTGGTGCTATAATTGATCCTTGCGGAACACCAGCATTTATGATAAGAGAGTCAGATGAAACTTCGTCGACCACTACATGGAGAGACCTGTTTTAGAGAAAACTAGCTAGCAGAGAACATAGATAGGGAGGCATCCCATAAGATGGAAGCTTGGCGAGGAGTCCGTGGTGCCAGACTCGATCGAATGCCTTGGAGATATCAAGTGCCACGGCTGAGGTTTCACCATATTTTTCAATAGATTGCTGCCATATATGTGAGACGTAAGCGAGCAGGTCACCAGTTGATCTCTGATGACGGAAGCCATATTGCCTATCGTTGATAATTGAATGTTCCAGGTATTTCATGAGCTCGATGTTGATAGCTTTCTTCATGATCTTTGAAATAATAGATAGCAGTGCGATCGGTCTGTAGTTGCTAGGTAGGGTCTTTTTGCCTTTTTTAGGAACTGGTTGTACTCTTGCAATTTTCGAGTTGGACGGTAATATCCCCAATTTGTAAGAGTAGTTGAACAACTTGCAGAGAACAGGTGTTAGTTCGGTCCAGTAAATGCCTGATAATTGTAAACCATGGAAATTTCATTCATATCGACTTGATAGTTTTCAAAATATTAAGAAAAAACTCTTTTATTTCTGAAACACCCCGTACATCTAATTCTGATGAAATATATTATCTATAACATTTGAAAACAATTGGGTAGGATTGAACAAAAAGGTACATTCTATTATCAAAATAGGAGTAAACACTAAAACGCAATTTGCAGCACTAGCGTTTTTTTTCTCGAGTTATCCTGGTTCAAAAAACTTTAATGTTATTCTGGACTTTTACCCAACCTGTTCATGGATACTCACTTCATCTCTGTTGGTCGGTCGATAGTTGTATGGTACTGGCTGCCAATTCAAGAAATGGTTCCAAGTTTCGATGCCCTCGGGAGCAAACAGACTTGCCACCACTAACAGCAAGGAGGCTTTTGTCCTATTGTAATCCGTACTTGAAGCCTCCACAAGGTTCGGGTAATACACGTTACCCAATAGTTTTTTACTGTACCTTTGACGAAGTGCTTTTCCTATAGAGTATTCTCGTTTTTTTCCAGCCTATGGGAGTAACAATCATACTAAATCATTCCAAATATAAAGAAGAGAAAATTATAACAACCGATTTCCATTTTTTCCATGTTCAGAATATTCTTTTCTTACAAATACAAAATATACGTAAACAATAAGCATTTCGGCAACGAAGTTGCCATCCTGAGTAGAACTGAAAAGGAAAAAAATATTAGCTGAATCTTTAGTATCATTCAGAATATTCTCCATCAGAAATTGTATTGTATAGGAATTGACGATAATAAAAAAGTTTGGAACTATAAGCATACAGGGTGTAAATTTGAAAACTTTCAATGCGAATATCTCGCGAAATATAAAAGTTACAGAAATGACGCTTGGCAAAAATGCTGAAGAGTTAAGGGGAACTAGAACCACCATATTTCAGTGAAGGAATGAGTCACCCTGTCAGCGCAACACACCCCAACTTTGAAATTTCAAATGGCACTACCTCTTTTTTGATACCTCAAATGAACGGTCTCAGTCAGTAGTATTCACCTGTACAAGACTTTTTTTCCACCCACTACAGGGTGTACGAAAAACATTAATTCGAGGGTCTAAATTTGAAAACTTTCAATGCGAATATCTCGCTACATAAAACAGTTAGGGAAACGCCGTTTGGTACAAATACTACAGAGCAAGGGGGAACTAGAAACACCATACTTCAGTAAAGGGATGAGTCACCCCGTCGGCGCGACACACTCCATCTTTGAAATGTCAAATGGCACTACCTCTTTTGTGATACCTCAAATGAACGGTCTCAGTCAGTAATATTCACTTGTACAAGACTTATTTTCCACCCACTACAGGGTGAACGGAAAACATACAGTCGAATAAAATAAAATGCAGAATGCCGATATATTCCAAGAGATGTGTTCCAAATTGTTAGAATGGCATTTGAACATCGATTATACTATTGGTTACAACAGAATGGAATGCATTTTGAACATCTGATCAAATACAATATCCTTTTAACACAATTCATTTTATTTTATTCGACTTTATATTTTTCGTACACCCTGTAGTGGGTGGAAAAAAAGTCTTGTACAGGTGAATACTACTGACTGAGACTGTTCATTTGAGGCATCACAAAAAAGGTAGTGCCATTTGACATTTCAAAGTTGGGGTGTGTCGCGCCGACGGGGTGACTCATCCCTTGACCGAAATATGGTGGTTCTAGTTCCCCTTAACTCTTTAGCATTTTTGCCAAACGGCGTTTTTCTAACTTTTTTCTTTCGCGAGATATTCGCATTGAAAGTTTTCAAATTTACACCCTGTATATGGGTCGTAAATCTTGTTTCATTTAATGATCTCTACTACAATCAATGTAAATACTGTCTTAGTTTATCTAGTGATGTCTAGTGATAGAGTGACTAGTCCCAAAGATGTGTTAGGCAACACTTGATTCGTTCAACCAATTATATCTGAAGTGTTCTTTAAATCCTGTGCCAATACTTCGACGTGTTCGCCAAATATATTTTAGGTTACAGTCATTACATTACATTTCATTCCATAAATACCTGATTTATCATTAGTATCGATTTTATCTCTAGGGTTACTTAGAAGACTAGGAATGGTATTTTTTGCAGTAAAAGCTATACGTTCAGGCCATGCGATTTTCTTAAATAACATTCAAATTCTTCGTGACTAGGGCATCAAATGAAATCTTCACAATCAAATATTTCTTAGATGAAGTAACTTCTAGAGTGGTGGTTCACGTTTCACAACCCCCCTACACAGGGTGCTTGGAAATTCGACCGACAACGCTTGACAGGTGATTTCATAATTACTGATATACGGTCTTCGAATATTCAGTTCTCGCGATACAGTATATGTTGAAGTTGATAAGTAAAAAAAGTTTTTTTCGCAATAATTCAAGAATGATTGAATATTCTACATTCAAATTCGGAATATGGTTTAATCTTTGAATAGTCATGATTAGTATTTGTAACATACCAATTCATTACATTTTGCGATATCATTTTTCTAAACAATAGTTTCCCAAATTGGATGCGTTTGTTGCAATTTTGATCGAAAATTTTCGATTTTACATTTTGAATATTGACTGAATTCAACTTATATGAATAACATATATTTACCTATTCGAAAAAAAAGTATAGCTTCTTAGATACCTACTAATATACCTATACATAGCTGTGTATTATTATGATGAGTACTTACATTGGTCAGTTGTCCATTCCCAAATGGAAAATATGTGTAATTCAGATACGGATCTAGGGGATATAGTTCACTAGTTTGTGGAGTTCTGTTACCATGTCTAAAAATCTTAAACAGCACTAGGTTAAGGTTAGGATGGACTTATGATGTGAAGCGATATTTCTTCAATTTGAAATAATTATAAGTACATCATCTACATCTGTATACACTCACCACATGGGCCATAATGATGGTATCATCAGCTTCATTTTTCCCCCAAGTGAATGGATTCAATGCCACAGCGTGGCAAACAGGAGATAATATTGTAACAATTACCAAAACAGAACCGATTTTTAATGACATGGTGGTTCAATAGAAATTGTACGAATGATAACTGACTCTACTTTTTATTTAAAATTCTGGAAGGTTTTCGTATGCAAATTAACATAGTCTGATAATGGCGATAAAGATTATACACACTCTTTATTTTTATACAATATGAAATAGCTCATCGAATCTAGCATGAGCACAAAACAATAGAACATGGTACTAAAAGCTTACATATTTCCTGTTCTGATTTTTAATCCTTCTGATTGCCCAAGCTTCCCAAGCAATTACTCAGCATAAAAAAATCTGTATTTCGTAAACTTGCCTGACAAATTCAATTACTTACCGTTTTTAAATAAATTTTAGCGGATCCTTGATATTGCACTGTTTAAAATTCTCCTTATATCCTAATTTGAAAATTGGGTTAGATTATAATATATCTATAGCTTCGTATAGATAGATACAATATAAAAACTTCACATCCTATAACGAAAAGGTTCTATTTGAAGTAAAACTTTGTTCAATCTATTTCCATTATTTATTTACAGTGTGTACGATGTTCCTATATCAATATATAATATATATAATTGTTTCACCTCTTCAGAGCATGATCCTATATAGCCTCATTAAGAAATAATCTCATTAGTGTTGGCATTTATTTTTCGTCATATGAATTCTAGGAAAGTCTGATACCTGTGATAGCAGAGGAAAATATTATTTATTATTGTTATTCAAACAATGTTTTTCTATAGGGTGTCCCAGTGCTTTCAAACAAACAAAATAAAGTCCTCCAAAATGGTGAAACCAAATAAACATTCTGACAATTTTGACATTGTGACAGAATAAGATATATATTCTTTGGTTCCGAATTAACTGAAATATTTCACTTGAACTGAACTACATCAGTTATCATGAATTCTATATCGAATTGAAGTATACTAACGTTCGAGAGAAAACGCATATATATGTTGACTGGTTCAGTTCAGTTCTATTTTTTTCAGATAGTTCAGATCGAAAGAATATCACTAGAGTGGAATACGTTACATTTGGCATTTGTTGGTGCCAATTTGTTTATTGAATTCCGAACTCGAATGATCCTGTTTCAGTGACAACATGTATTTCACTATTTTGAAGTAATAACTAAAACTCGTTCGCTGTTGCAAACCGTTTTCTCCTCAGAACTCTGTACTCTGTACATTTTTTGAATAATTACTGAAATTCACGATATTTCATAACTTAAAAAACGTGGGACAACGCGTGAAGTCAAATACCAGAGTTATTTCAATCATTTGACTCCAAATTTTTATTGTAGGCTTGTTTTCAAGACTTCCATTGAGATTACTCAATAACCCCTTAGAATCATTTTGAAATTTTGGGACTTTCTGAGTCTCCAATCAATCTGAATTTGGGCACCATGAGAGCTTTTACAGGGGGGTAATAAATAAAAACAATCAATACTTCCAACTTCAACATCCTGTATATATCTTAAAAACGGAGCTGATATACAGAGTGGGCCAATGAAACCAGAACAAACCAATAGTAGTTTGAAAAAATCCCATTCAATCCAGTATTGTTTTCGTACTAATGTATAGTTCTATAGAGGCGGCTCGGTGGTCGAGAGCGTGAAGGCGCTGAGTTCGTATGGGGACTCCCACCGAGACATAGGTTCGAATCCTAGTTAGGCCATGGATGTTTGTGTTTGTATGTATACCTAACCCCGCACAAGTTTCGACTTAGGGGGCGTTTGGTCCCAGTGCTGGCACCAACGAGGTATGCAATTGAAAAAAAAAAAAGAATTACGCATTTCGTATAGTAAACAAGCCGTTTCGTTCACTTGTTCTTCAGGCCCATATGAACGATTTGGCCCACAGCACCCAAATTTTTAGGCTTGAGGGTACGAATTTCAGGGTGTGGGGGAGATTAATTCGGGAATATTTTTGAAAAATTGAAACAGAGACGATCCAGATGTCGATATCATTTTAGAATGAGAATTTTGAAAAACATTATGTATATTGAACGGTATCAGATATTCTGAAAATCACGTAATTGGGACACATTTCTCATTTGAGGGACGTTCTCTATACTGAAAATGTTCTATTCGACATAGATTAAGCACGGCCTTTATGACAAGTATGACGTACTGTATTGAGATGCACGATGTTCTTCGAACATTAAAGGGATTCCCTTTCGTGCGTTCCAAGAAATAGAGATAAGTGCATTTCTGAAAACATGTTCATGTCCAAATTGAAAAGACGAACACTGAATAGAACTTCTCGATGCTGACAATTTCACTTTTTAATGTTACAAGACAAAAATTTGATACGACATGCAAAACCATTGATTTTCACGAGATCATTATCTGGAAAAAAGTATACCTACTTCAGTTACGGTCGATCATTCGAAGCAAACTCCAGGTTAACTTACTGATTGTTTGAACACTCATATCTCCAATTTTTGTATCCCAGGTGGCATGGTAATATGATTCTCCGGATTTTTCAGCGTTTTGTTTTACATCCATACTTGCAGCCACAGCCCTGCAAGCCAACCAGATCTCGAATAGCTCACTCCAGCACGGAACCTCCTCCACACTCTTCCTTCAGGAAATGGCGAGAGGGACGGTGGTGATCAATTTCCAAGGGCCTTTCCTCAGATGTGTCCACTATGCGAACAGCAGTTCTATTCACATTTCGAACAAAACATCGTGAGAGGGCACGATTGCTACTATATTAGCGAATTTCATTCGTAAACCTGGTGGTGCAAATCACACAAAATGTGAACTGGTGCATTCCCAATGGAATTAATCATTCCAGAATTACGTCATTTGACAGGTTGCTGAGGGGCAAACATGGTATTTTGTCAAGATTTGTCATATAAAACCAGAATTAGTGGGATAATTTTCCTTGGAATCCGAGTTGGAACCAGAAAGAATTTCATAATTTTGTTTGGTGAACCTGTTATTATATTGTGGATGTGGCAGGACGGCCAGAGCATTGCTCATCAAAGGTAACCTATCAGATAGTTTCACGTGTTATAGAATGATCAATACGACATAGGTCGCGTGCACGAAGACCGACCCTGGAGGCACAATATCGAAACACAACCTCATTCTTCTGTGAATAAATACAACCTCACTTTTTTATTTGGTTACAGGGGAATCAAAGGAATGAAATAGTTTTTCACAATATTTTGGCATACCAATCGTGTTTTTTGCGCTATTCATTAATTCGAGCATGCCTTCGCATTGTGCTGTTGTACAATGCACAAAAAATTCAGCAAGAGACTTAAGTATATGATTTTTCAGGTAAATAGTAATCTCACATAGTTATCATTATGAAATGTGTTGTCATTCCTTATTAAGATTCCTTCTGCCTTCTGCCACTTCTGCAATACAAGCTAATACTGCTAATTGATTGAAAATGGCTACAACACACACGATCGTCAGCATGTCAGACCAGTCCTCCAGATTGATTGCATGAATCCAATCTTCTTGCATTATTTTAGAAATTTCAGGTGTATTTCTATTAGCTCCTATCGCAGAAGGAATTCCGATGAGAAATCAGAGAAATTACCAAATTTTAAAAATGAAAACTATATGTGAGTGACTATAGTAGGTACTTTACTTATAAATCATAATGTACCAACCGGATTACTTCGTCTTCCGCTGCAGTTTTTGTGCATTTCACAACAGCATAATATGATGGCATGAGCGAATTGATGAATAGCAAAAAAATACGATTCGTATGGCAAAATAATTGTGAAAAACTATTTCGATCACTTGTAAACAAATAAGAAAAGTGACTTGTGTTTCAATGTTTTGCCTCCAGTGTCGGTCATCTGACAGTTCTTGCACGCAACCCATAGTATAATAAAATTTTATTGTTGGAGGTTAAATCGGATAAATTGGTTTGTCTTTGTTTAGAACTTGTCCGCATCCTGAAATTCTTTCTTGACTTCAATTAAGATGGCTACAAGCCATCTTAACTTCAATTAAGAACAAAGTAGATGATTCATGATGGAAATAATTTTGAGCAGTACCTCTTCATCATTGAATTATAGTGCAAAACACTCAACAAAATTATGAATTCTGGGAAGTAATCTCTCCTTATTTTCTTGAAACCTCCAAATTTTCATCACTACTCGATGATGATGATTAGATTGCCACTCAATTTTGGTGTTTAAACCATGCATATTCAATGTTTCCGCCATTTTCAAAACTGCACTGACTTCGCATGACCTACTAGAGCTATGTGAACCATGTGAACCAGTTTTCCAATGGAATTCAAAATCCGACACCAGTTTTACCAATGGAATACGAAATATGCACTCAGTGCGAGCCAGTTTTACCAATGTAATTCGCTATAAGTCGTTTGTTTCCTGTGTACTGCAACTTCATAAGCGTTCCTTTTATGAACATCAAAAGTTCAGAAAAAGCGATACCCCCTCAGAAAAAACTCTATTCTGTCGGACTTCTACACTTATAGCAGGGCATGTATAGGGGCGAATTAGACAAATCTCTTCTGATAATTTTTTCATGATATTGTCATCCATATGATAGGTCTCACATCAATGGAGCAATTGAGTCTATTTTCTGGCTTTCTACAAATCAAGCATGATTTTTAGTATTCAAGACAACAGTAGAAAAAATTACTCGTCCAAATACAGACTCGTAATTTTTTCAGAGGCAGTTTTTTTCGTCAAATTGCGAGGTAATAAAATTCTTATTGAAACATGTCAAGTTTACTTCGACAAAAAAAGCTGTCGTGTAATAATAAGATATAATTGGTCTCGATAGTCGACACTTGCGCGGATTTTGGAAGAGGAGAACCTACATGTTTCAGTGGATTCAAAATTCCAGTATGGTACCCCTTGTTTTGTTTAGCCACCACCACCGCATTATTAGCAGGACACACAAGTCTTCCATAACCCTGATAGATGCAGCAATTGTCTCAGTTCAGTTTGGTTTTCTTACATTCAATACAATATTAGGAACCTATACCTACTCACCGAAAATTCAAAAACTACTGCAAACTGCACCGAATTCAGACCATTATCAGGATTTGTTCTTGACTGCTGAAGACCATTCAAGACATATTTTCAGAAAAAGCCAGGTCATTGTCGTTCTAGATGACAACCTAGTTAGGTAGTTAGTAGGCAAGCGTTATAATTCCTCCTCGCTTACTAGGTCGCCTACTAGGTTTTCATTTAGATCGACAATAGCCAGACACCTGCGAGAGGAGAAGCCATCAACAGTGCACCTATATATCCGGAAAAAGTACTCATTTTTCTTCCCTAGTAATTCAAGAAGTTACATTTTGTAATGTAATGATATTTATCGTACAAAGTTGTAGATTACAGCTCGAGCAATCAAATATTTTTCCGTGAATTATACACTATTTTTTCATTTTTTTCTGTGACAGGAAAAAGGAAGAATCGATATTGAGAAGATATTAAATTATGGTTTTTAACAGAAGTTACACCTGCGTTGCGAGCATCTTTTTGCAAGCATCTTTATCATTCATTGAAGTAATCAAATATCATCTGTCAGTCTAATTCTGTGTATTGATTTGGAAAACTTACGAACTTACTGGTTGTTTAGTAATTTACGTAACCGCGAAGTCCGTGTTATTGGCTTATTTTTCGGAACCAGTACAACAAAAGCCATCAACAGTATACAGTACTCACTTTTTCTCACGGGTAAAAATTAATTTATGAAGTACAGTCGTATTCAATGAAAAAGCGTACAAGTATTAAAGAGAGAGGATTTCAGGATCCTAGTTCTAGTTGTGTTAAACTGGCTCAGCCAATGCTTTGTGTTTTCGACAACCTATGACAACTTTACTGTCAACATTTGATAAGCAATCAGTCCCGATAGCCCGTTTCATGCAGAATAGGATGACGTTAATTTCTCTCTGTAAATTACTTGTACGCTTTTTTTTGAATGCGACTGTACATTTCATAACCCGTCACCAGAAATGTCAAACTTTTTTCCAGTCTCAAAAAAAAATATTGTTCATCAACTTTGACTAACCATATTAGCCCGCCGGTACCTTTTTATATTGAAACGCACACAAATATAATTGATTGTTTATTGTTTCAAGAACATTTCTCAATGTTCCGAATTGCTTTTATAAAAAATAATTCTATTTATAAATAGTAGCTAATTATGTCTAAGACTAGTTTGGGGGTACGAAAAACTAACTAAAGAATGACAATGGCAGAGTTTGTCGAATATTCACAAGTTTCTCAATGTTTCATGGTATTATTTTAATGACGAGGTATCGTAAGAACAGTTTCACTGAATCATTAAGTTCGCGCGTGATATGACAATTGTTTACATTCGTCCATCTATAACGACCTCAAATATCAATCTGTTAATTCATTAAACATTCAGCCTAAATCTCTTGTATTCTTCCAGTTTGTCCATTTTTGTGGGGCATTTTCCTTCTTTCATCATGTAAGTTCCATACTCGCAGATGGGAAGACCACATTCGCCGTCTTGAATGCATCTGAAAAATAGTCATTTATACACCAAGGTAAAAGAATATCATCATTACCCAGGGACCAAGATTATATCCCGAGGCGTCAGCCGAGGGGTATACTCGTTTGGCAAATAATATAATTTTCCCGTTATGGCCGATAAATGGACTCGCTCGAAGGAGGGGCTAATGCGATACGAAGCGTAAGGCAACGTCGCAGTTATCTTCGTTAAAATACCCATGCACAGAATGCACACGGTTTCCCTATACGAAAATTATTTTTGCCAGGTTGTATAAAGTGCTGATAATAATTCTTCACTACCAAAGGTGTATATTAAATTTTTTTCACCACTAGCAATATATTATCTCAATCATATAATTGTAAAAAATATTATGTGAAACTAGCGAAAGCTAAATAAATCTTTGAAATCAAATCATAATTCTGTGAAACTGAAATATATGGACCTATTATCACTGTGAAAGCACCTCATTTCAATTCATCTATAGTCTATACTAATATTATAATGAGGAAAGATTTTATTGTTTGTTTGTTTGTATGTATTGAATAGTCTCCGAAACTATTGAATCGATTTGGCTGAAAATTGGTGGGGAGGTAACTTAGAACCAGGAGAAGGTTATAGGATACTTTTTATCCCGGTACCATTAGGAAATTCAAGATGGCGGATCAAATATATCGGACGAGTTTTGTAATTATGGTTCGATTCTATTCGAAATTTGTATCTGGGGGTTTTCGGGGTCGTAGATCATGATTCTCTCGTCATAATTCGAAAATTCGAGCGGAATTTGGAAATTCAAGATGACGGAACCAATATGGCGGACGAGTTTTGTAATTATAATCCGATCCTTTTCAAAATTGGTACCTAGGGTTTTCGTGATCGGGGATTATGATTCCTCCGTCCAAATTAAGAAATTCAAGATGGCGGATCCAAAATGGCGGATTTTGTAATTAGGATCCGATTTTATTCAAATTTGGTATCTGGTGGTTCTCGGGGTCGGAGATTATGGTTCTTTCATTAAAATCAGGAAATTCAAGATGGCGGACCCAATATGGCGGACGAGTATTGTAATTATGATCAGACTCTCTTCAAAATTGTTATCTGGGTGTTTTCCAGGTCGGAGATAATGATTCTTTTGTCAAAATTTGGAAAGAGCGGGATTTGGAAATTCAAGACGGTGGAACCAATATACCGAACGGGTTCTGTAATTATATACCGATTCTATTCAAAATTGGTAAGTGGGCGTTTTCGAGATCAAAAATTATGATTCCTTCGTCAAAATTAGGGAATTCAAGATGGTATGTTCCGATTCTATTCAAAATTTTAATACGGCTTTTCTTCATTCACATACCTACATAATCAGAGTAGGAATGGTAAAAAACTTACATCCTGGTATTCATACTCAAGTGTTCTCTTCCTTTCTTCAAATGAATGCAGTCTTCATCTTCTCTCTCGCAATCGCAAGTACATCTTTGTCCAAATCTAGGTATGAGAAATGGTTTCGGGCAGTTGCACCTATAACAATCAAGGAGATAAAATTTAATCATTTTTGGAGAGGAGAACAGGAGTAAAAACCTCGAATAGATAATTTAAAACGTAAATCATAGTTGAATTTTTTTTGTGCTTGGGATATTCAAATATTTACTCCACTTTTAGCACTTAGGTCTTATAGGTTTCAGTTAACTGTGACCTCTTGTCTACTTATACAGGGTGTTTGGTGCACCGACGTATGTCTCAATGGGGGATAGATATATAAGTAAATTTTGAAAATATTTGACCTTATATACTATCATACAAAGTATTACGAATTTTGAATTATCATTGTTTTGTCAGCATTCCATCTGATCGTATCTATCTTTCTTGAGAAGTTAATTACGTATTTCATCGATATTGAATAGGTACGTAATAGGATCTTAATGTGAAAAAAATAATCAATTTTTATCATCTGAATTCAAATTCATAAGCGATGATTTCTAGAAAAATGTAACACTTTGTATATTAGTAAATATGATTCAATCTTGAATAAGTTAAAATTCAAATTATCGACCACCTCCTTCTATATAGATATACTTCGATGGACCAAAGACCCTGTATATTGTGGGGTCGTAGTGTTTATAACCCAGTTATGATGAAATGTAAGAGAACATTCAGGATATATTCCAGGAAATGATTTCAACCGATGAGGACGATTTCAATGGCATTGTTGAGACACAACACGAATTTAAATTGGTCTGGGAAAAATAGACGTCGACAGGACGTCCCTGCAACGTCATGAAACTGACGTTTTATTTTACCCATTCAAGTGACGTTCACTCGACGTCGAGATGATGAAGTGATTATCACGTCATAGAAAGTACGTCATAGTGACGTCATAAATGGGTGTGTGACGTCTCTGACGGAAAATCACCAATTAGGGACGTCACAGTGACGTGATCATCCGTCATCTGGTTGCCTGGGGTGAAATGTAAAACCGGCCATGCCCATTACTCACCTTTCCTGCTCGTTTGAAAGTGAAGGTATGTTATTATGACTTTCGGCGGACTTCAGCGTGATTCCCATATTCTCCACCGTACTTTCCGGGCTCGATATTTCTTTGCATTCACATTCCGTGTGATTGTATAATTCTAATTTCACTATCTTGTTTTGTGAAGATCCCACAGATTTGGCCTGAAAAAAAAAAACAGCAAATGATGGTATTTTCCGAAAATAATCTAATCACATTTTCTGGTTTATTGTAGCTTATAGTTCAAGATAGGTCAATTGGAGTATAAATAGTTCTAGGAAATGTTTCGAGTTGGCAAAAGTGAGATGCTAGTTATTAGATGTGTTTAGTGTTATAGTGTTGTTGCTTTATTTCAACCTCAGTGATTTTAATCGCGTCTCGCAAAATGCACTTCTCGCTGTATTCTCAGAAATAGATGTGACATCATTTATCGAAAACTTGGAAATGCTCATGATTATATTCATCATTATAGAATATAAATAAAAGTATTTAGCGTCTGGCAAGTAGAGGATGAGGAATATCGAACCTTTATACCCTGTCTGGAATTATGATCCGGTATTGGGTGTTCATTTCATTCACCCTCACCCTTATTCCTGTATCTGTTTGAAGAGAAGATGATTCAGACCAGACTCTATTTAGGTTTCTCAAATTCCCAAAATGTTGTATCATAACTATAGGAAAATAAGAAGGAATGTTTCACCATCACCAAAATCATCTATTTCTAAAGATAGGAATCATGATTATATTCGTGATCCATTTCAGCATACCTAATGGGATATCTCCCATTGTTATAAAAGATAGACACAGTCTTTTTGGAAATATATTATCTAGTACAATATAGTAAAGTCTACAAATTCAAAACAGGTCTTCGAGTAAAACATAATTTGATGTCTACAGGATGTTTTTTGAAAGCAGGGCGCTACATAAATTATGATTTCTTTAAATAGAACACTCCGCAGTTTTTCACATATTTTGATTCGTGATTATCTTATCTACACAAACATATCTTATTTTTAG
This sequence comes from Phaedon cochleariae, assembly GCA_918026855.4. Taxonomy (NCBI): domain Eukaryota; kingdom Metazoa; phylum Arthropoda; class Insecta; order Coleoptera; family Chrysomelidae; genus Phaedon; species Phaedon cochleariae. The sequence continues at coordinate 2,429,789 of OU896709.1, read as the reverse complement.
AATTCTTAAGCGGCATTGCCAAGTTGATTGGAATCATTCCTTCAAAATATTATAATGCACATCAGAAGATGATAATAATATGCCTGCTGATCTTCGTTTCCAAATTTTGCGTCAGGAAATACATATAAACTTCAATGATACTTTGACTATCGCTTCTGTGAGATCATAATTGGAACGAGATATCGTATTTTTTGAATTATTTTGCGGCATTCTCAAGTTAATTAGAATTATTCTTTCAAAATATTAAAATATACAGAAGATGTTGATTTCAATACACAAATTAAAATTATCTTGATCTCTACAGGATGTTTTTTGAAAGCAGGGCGCTACATGAATTATGATTTCTTTAAATAAAACATCCTGTATTTTTTCACATATTTTGATTCATTCTATCTTATCTACACAAAAAAGTATTATTTTTAGAATTCTTTAGCGGCATTGCCAAGTTGATTAGAATTATTTCTTCAAAATATTATAATACACATCAGAAGATGATAATAATATGCCTGCTGATCTTCGTTTCCAAATTTCGCGTCTGGAAATACATATGAACTTCGATGATACTTTGACTATCGCTTCTACAAAATCATAATTGGGACGAGTTATCGTACAGGGGGAAACCGAATGACGGATAAGAACAAATTTAGAACAATTTTAGTCATAGATCTTTTCCACACTACGTGCGACAACTGGACACCTGGTATGTCTTATTAGACCATTATACTGGAATGGATCAAGAATATCATCATGATTCCTATTTCCTATCATTAAAAAAAGATGATCTTGGTGGTGAAACATTCCATATTCCTGTGGCTATATTATTATTATTACTGATGGCCAAAAAGTTGCAACATTGTAAAGTACATCATTGAATGGATTGATAATCTATACGAATCTATCATGCTGTGCAGGGTCAGTTTACAATAAATATAACTTTATCGCACTAATTTTATGTTGTGAAATAATAATTGCCCGTTTAATTGGCCCAACATACATTTTGAATGGGAATGGAACAGTATCTTTATGTGCGTATGTAATATTTGTTCGAGAATCTATAATGATTGTGCATTAGTTTTTTATAGATCATTATCATCATGTTTCAGTTGTTTTTCCTAGCTCATCGAACAAAATAGGAAGGATATTGGATAATTGATATTATGCAAATAATTGTTACAATGTGCTTGAAACATGAGGAAAATGGGTCAGCCATGTTTTTGTTGTCACAATTATTACATCCGATAATATAGAATCGGTCTAGAAATGTTTTCATGCTGTGAAATACCATTCGTCAGGTTTCCCTTCCCATGCGCTGCCTAAATGCAGTATGTATTATTATAGATGATCTGATCGGATTAGACAAGTACATACAGGGTGTCCCTCCGGGAACTGCATCGATCAATATACAGTGTGTCGTGTGTCCCACTTCCCATGCTCACCATGGGTATCTTTTTAACGGTGAGAGATACGAGGTCGGTTAAATGACACCAAATGTGGAGTTTGTCAAGGCCAACCATAATGTGAAAAAATATTTTGATAAAATCTTTTCGTTTTTGTTTTATACGCAAAAAACAGATTTTGATCATTTTCATGTCTCCTCCGTAACTTCTTTATTTATGAAAATATTCAAATAGGAACTTCACATTCTCATGGCAGTTTTTTAAAGTGATTTCGAAAAAAATATGAGATTTTTACCAACTCTTCTAGAATTTGAGATATCAGCACCAACTTTAGTTTTTCAAATATAGGTCATAGCTCACTATGACTTAGTTACAGGTAACTTTTTTTTCTCTTACAGATGATATTTCGCAGTAATAGTTTTGTGTTGATAACAACGGAGTTATCGTCATTTATATAGAAACAAAAAATTATTTGGAAGCCGCCATCTTGAATTTATAAATTTTAACAAAAAAATCAAGATCTCCGACCTCAAAAATCCCCACTTACCAATTTTGAATGACAATACATTATGAAATTTTTGTTGAAATTAAAAAAATGGCTGCTCCAAGATGGCGCACAAGATTTGGTCCGATTCCATTCAAAATTGGTGAGTGGGGTTTTTTGAGGTCGGAGATCATGATTTTTTTGTTAAAATTGATAATGTCAAGATGGAGGCTTCCAAATAAAGTTTTGTTCTTGTATATATGACGATAACTCCGTTGTTATCAACACAAAACTATTACTGCGACATATCATCTGTAAGAGAAAAAAAAGTTATTTGTAATTAAGTCATAGTTGGTGCTGATATCTCAAATTCTAGGAGAGTTGGTACAAATTTCATATTTTTTTCGAAATCACTTTGAAAAACTGCCATGAGAATGTGAAATTCCTATTTGAATATTTTCATAAATGAAGAAGTTACGGAGGAGACATGAAAATGATCAAAATCTGTTTTTTGCGTATAAAACAAAAACGAATAAGTTTCATCAAAATATTTTTTCACATCATAGTTGGCCTTGACAAACTCCACATTTGGTGTCATTCAACCGACCTCGTATCTCTCACCGTTAAAAAGATACCCATGGTGCGCATGGTAAGTGGGACACACTGTATAGAAAACCATAGGTGGGTCGAATTTGAAAATTTATGAGTTCACTATTGTTGATAAGTGCTATCCGGCGAAAATATTGTGAAGATTGTGGCACTTCCGGTTGTACCGGAAGTGGACCCCAACTTCGTTATTTCAAATGGAACACCCTGTATATTATCAAGGTTTCAGATTTTACGCATGATTCTGAACATGCTTCATGTATAATGTTCTATACCCGAGTCTAACCGTTTTCGAAATATTTCAAATTTTGTTGAAAATTGAGTTTGCAGTCCGATTTTTTGTTAATTTCTGATGGACATGATCATCTATTTTCGATTGTGTATCGATTTATTCGTAGGAGAGGACTCAGTTCAGTAGAATTCCGATATCAATTCGATTACAGTTATACAGGGCGCTTCTACAGAAAATGATATAGATCCGGTTGAAGAAATTACTGTAAGTCAGTTTTTTCAAATGGAAAAAATGGAATTTTCTATAATTCGTTTAACAGTATTTTGTGAGGGCTTCTAGCTGCTTCTGCGGATACCGAATAGCAAATATATCACATGTTCTTGAGATATCCCTATTATATTCGCCATAAAATAATAATAAATAGATTTAAGTAATCTTCATTCGAATAATTCAAAGGAGCCGGCATGATTGATTACAATGACATTTCCGTGGTAGTTGATTGTTTCCAACGCAATTGCGGACGCCATGGCCAACTGAGAATGAGTAAACTCAAGAATACGAGATTTTCTGGAACTGAGACATATTAATTCGCCAATATTTCGAAAATTGTTGAGTGTAGGCATAAATAACCTAATTCAAAGTTACTCTCATTTTCGATGCCGAATCGAATGAGAATATAAAATGGGGGGGTTTTCATTTGAAAAAAACTGACTTACAATAATTTTTTCAACCCGATTTGTATCATTTTCTGGTGAACGCCCTGTATAACTGTAATCGAATTGATATCGAAATATTACTGAACTGGGTTTTCTCCTACGAATAAATCGATACACAATCGATGATAAATGTTCATGTCCAGAAATAAAAAAATATATTTTTCGGTCTGCAAACGCAATTTTCAACTTAAAATTTGAAATATTTCGAAAACGGTATAGGACATTATACATGAAACATGTTTAGAATCATGCGTGAAATCTAAAACCTTTATAATATACAGGGTGTCCCATTCGAGATAACGAAGTTGGGGTCCAATTCCGGTACGACCGGAAATGCCACAATCTCCAAAATATTTTAGCCGGATAGCACTTATCAACAATAGTGAACTTCCGAATTTTCAAATTCAGCCCACCTATGGTTTTCTATATATTGATCGATGCAGTTCCCGGAGGGACACCCTGTATAGTTATAATCAACGAGAGGGACGATGCATATTACATATATGTATATCAATTATTGATGTGGTTATTATTCATATAGCCCATATAGGTCATTTTAATAATCATTTTAATTGCACCGAGTAATGTGTACATTATTTGATCCATTCAGAAACGAGTCATTGATCTTGAATCCAAATCCTTCGACCCCTATCGAATATTTATACAGGGCAATTCGGGATATGACATATATCCTCGCATATATCTCTTGAATGGTTGAACTTTTGGTTCTGATTTCAAATTTGAGACCACAATATATTATTCACTTAATACTTCAATATACTCTATGTCACCATGCCATTGATGCTGTCAGATCTCAACACAAAATTAAGGTTTGCCATTATATGTTGTCATTAGTTGACAGCATTTATGCTCATGAATAGAAATAATGAAGTGACATAGTGTGAAAAGAGGGTTTTCGACAGTGAACTAGTTAGGGATAGTAGGTACTTCGAAATGATAAAATAACATTTTTCACTGAAACAGTCCATTGGGCCGATGATCCAGATGCATTTTTATACCATAAATTTCAAATCTTATATGAATCTGTGAGTATAAATCAAGGCGTTCAAAGACATTGTTGCGTGCCTGCGAATTCTCTGCTTCCTTCAGATAGAATTCTATAAATCGTCGTCGGAATTTATAGAAATAAAACACATTGCACGTTCTGGCGCGCGCTAGACGATATGTCTTCGTATACGTCTATTTCCTGTCGAATTCGAATCTCGATATCCTCTCAATGAAAAAATGTTGCTCGCTGTTTCTTTATGTCATTATCTTCATCAGCCGCTCGTCTTGAGAAATAAGCATCTGCTATCTGCTAATGAGATCACAACTTGGCGTTTCTTCATCCATTATTCACGGGATTATTTAACAAATTCGTAAACATTTTCAATACTACTTTCTCACAATTCGAGAAAACACAGCTGATTTCCATAATACAGAGTGATTCTAAATTCGAAGTAAATAGTTCGAGGACGTATTGTTGGGATCAAACTAGTGTGAATACTCAAAGGTTCAAGCCACAAAATTTGCGAGGTAGTCAAATTTCTTGGTGGGATATAGAACAGTTTTCAAAGCATTTTTATCGGTACATTTCAGAACGGAAGATTTGATGTTGAGGAAGAGGATCGTATTGAGTATCGTATTGAGAAGAAGATCCGAACTCACAATTTATAAACTGAGCGAGTATCGAAAAGAACCTTATTCCAATTCAGAACCAACAAGAAACGAAAAACTTGCAAATAATGAAATTCATTTCGAACATATTTTGAAAAAAGAAGACTTGATAATCGAATTTTTAGAGCAGGAATATTCAAAAATCCAAGATTTACCAGTGGAAGAAAGTGAGGAATTCAGGAAACAGATAGAAGATAAAAATAGAAAGTTGGAAAATAAGTTAAAGCAAAAAGATTCAGAAACAGAAGTCAGAGCAAAATTTAGAACTATTACCTAAAAATTATTTATCAGTTTTTATACATTACGAACTTTTGTGATAAAAAAATATTCAACTGAACCTACATATGAGAGACATTTCATAAAAATAGTATATGTATTTCGTTGGTATATATGTACATACCAACTTGATATCGACCTCCATTGAGGTCCTTCAGCCTTATCATTCAATATTTCGAGAAGAAATAATTTTCTAATCAATTTACCGTACCCTTTTACCCACTCATACAAAAATCAAAGACAGAGAAAGATATATGGATGTACTCTTCCCAGGACGTGTGGAGGAAGGAAGATGCGAGGATCTTTTATCCAAGCGAAAAACATATTCTTGTCCTTGTCTGGCAAAACATATGATTTGCTTCAAAATCGTTTGTAGTTATGTTTGTTTGTCACTGCTTGTCTATAGTGTCCGTACTCTAATATATAAAAAACGCGAGAAAAAACGTCAACTCTAGTGTATATTAGTGTTATTGAGTACAATTCACTTGTCATAAGTTTTTGAACTGTTTGTTCTATAACAATCTACAATGATTCTGTTCTTTAACGATTTCATTTCGAAATAATCCAGTGATTATTCTTGCCAAATCACAACATTCGTTCAAGATTATTTTGCGAAGTCAAAAATCAATACCTTCACAGACATTGCACTCAATAACGACATGTATCAGGAACATTAATTTTCACAAACTGATGATAACTTGAAAACAAAACCACTTTCTCTGAAACCGAGTCTGAAACAAACATAATTATACAATTTACGGGTTTCCCTGTACATACGCTTTTTGACAAACACATCATATCAAACGTTATACTCACATAAAAATACAAGGGAACCAAAACTCGCCTCTTATGTTGACATTTAGTATGTCTTCTGCAGCATCCAGAATCCTCGGCACATCTATAGAGGACGGTGCACTGGGGCGTATATATTTTCGAACTATCCGGGTGTTCTTGCTGAACCGGAATTACTCTAGGCAGAGGAGTCAGGCATTTCGCTTGCTGATTCACTCTCACGTAGTGCTCCAAAACTGCATTTATTTTCAATTCTACAACAAAATATTCCTATTCAATTCCTTCGCAAACACTAAAAACATCGAGAGCTCATTTTTGTTTCAGTGAAATATTTGTCAGCGTGGACTACTTTAGATTGAAATTTTCAACGTTATACCTCAAACAAATTACAATTTTGATTTGATTGTCTAACTTGAGATCGGTAGATGTTTCATTGATTGTTGTTCGTTTAGATAGATAGAGATAAAAAATATAATACATTAAATGAGCTCAATAACATAGCTATTGGACAGGTCAAAGGCTGAAACTAATTAAAATTAAATATAACTAATAATATACTAAACACCAGATACACAAATTCATCACATATATACACGTTACTATACAAGACTATTAAAAAAACGAAGATCTAACCCCACTTCTGAAATCATTTCAGATATTCATAAAATTCAGCTATTGTGTATGGGCTTATTTCTAAAAGTAACTTGCATAATATTTTCTTGAAGCAATGAACTGAGTTGATATTTTTCAAGGCATCGGGAAGAACGTTATATAATCTCAGTTTCTGAATTTTATATGACTTCATACAAAGTGTGATATGAAAATCATTTCTTGATCTCGTATTATGTTCGTGAAAGGATCGGTTTCTTGTAAAAGAATTTCTATTCCTATGAACATAAACTGAGAGTTCCAAAATGAAAAGTCCAACTAGTGGTAAAATTTCAAGTTCTTTGAAAAGGCTACGACATGAGAATGTAGATGATACTCCTGCAATCGATCTAATGATCCTTTTCTGAGAAATAAATAGTTTGGTAACATTTTGAATTCATTGATTTGCTCAGGTCACTGCAGTGAATACTAAAAGAGAATATTGTTCATGGTTATACCTGAAAATGTAGTACTTTTTGAAGTCTCTACTTTGGTATCATTGAAACAAATTATGATTTTGGGAAGAAAAATCAAACTGGTAGTTTTTGTGGGATTCCGAAACAAAGAGTTATCACTTAACCAAGTACATAAGATAGACGTTGTTCGGTTCATTTTATCTTGAATTCCTGCTTCATTTTTACTTGTGGATAATAATGTGGCATCGTCAGCATACACGCATGTGAATGCTTCCGAAATAATTGATGGTAATTCGTTGATATACAATATTGGACCTAAGATTGATCCTTGAGGAACCCCTTATGCAGAGTATTCGAAAAATATGAAGATCTGGTATTTTCATCAACATACTGGATTTTTATGATATACAATAAGAGGTAGGTGCAGGTATGTGAATCTTTTCTCAACGATGACGTAAATTTGTGGCCACATTAACTTTCAACATCAGATAAGAGTTTGTTTTCAAGCCACCTAGGTATTATTTATTTTATAATAATGAGCTGATATTCCCAGAAAGAACATAATGTAGCCATTATCAACAATATAAAATGTAAATAAGCACTTGCTACCTTTTCATTCTTAGCTTAGATGAGTTTCCAGTTTCTACTCGATTTTGAATGAAATCAATGATTCGAGAATTTTATATCATTGCATAAATAACGGTTTCTTCTTTATAGATCCAGCTTTCCATATATGTGCAAGTACCTAAAATGTTTCAACAATTTAAGACATTTTTTATTACGAACTTGAGGGTGGATCTTGTCAGGAATACGAAAATTTTTTTGAGCTAGGATGACAAATGAATAACTTAGTTTGAAATAGATAAATAAATACCACGTTATGTCAAGTAGGTACTTAAAATTATAGATGACGTTCAAGTTATACCATTGTTTTAAATGAAAGCCTAGTCGGCGAAGTATAATATTATCTGTTTTTTTAAAAGAAAAAAGAATCGACGATATTGTGAATTAAGTTATTAGTTGCGTTTATTATCCGATTCCGCCACCAAAATCCCTTTATATTAATGTATCGCTTTATTTGCAACTTTTCCGATTCCGGTTGCTACTTCTCATTTTTGCAAACGTCATTCTGTTCCCAACACCGCTACCAGAATGGAACAAATAAAACACGACTATTTATTCGATATCCTAAGTCATAAAATTGTTTGTACTCCTGTCGATATCCACCTTTTTCGTCATACTTGTGAACACAAATTTTCGCTGATGATGAAGCTTTGAAGCTTCGAAACATGTCCCGCCTAGTGAGTCAAAGCGACAGTACGAGTTTTCATACGAACGTTTCTTGAAATGGTGTGATCAGAAAAATGTCAGTGGAAAGGAGGCCAGTGAAAAAGTGTTTCTTGCATACTTTGAAGAAAAGTCCAGAATATGGAAATCGTCAACGCTTTGGTCGAATTACTCTATGTTAAAGTCGATGATGAACATAAATGATCATGACATAAGCGGATATCACAAGCTTGTGGCTTTTTTGAAGCGAAAGGGTGAAGGATATCGACCGAAAAAGTCAAAAGTATTGACAAGAGAACAAAATCGACAAATTTCTCGCAGAAGCCCCAGATGCAGAAAGTTGCTGCGATTTTTGGTGTTTTTGGAGCCTGTCGTCGAGAAGAACTGTGCGATTTGACATTAAATAATATCGAGGATTCCGGAACTTCACTAGTTGTGCATATACCAGTCACAAAAACTAATGTGCAACGCACCTTTGTTGTAAGTGGTACATTGTATATGCACTACTACAAGAAGTACACAGCCCTTCGACCAGTGGATATTAATCATTCTAGAGTTTTTATAAAATGCATTAAAAATAAATGTGCCAGGACTCCAATTGGAATCAACACATTTGGTAAGATGTCTGCCAAAATTGCCGAATTTCTTAATTTGCCTGATTCCCATCTATATACTGGACATTGTTTCCCACGTTCCTCAGCTAGTTTGTTGGCGGACTCTGGTGCTAGTCTTACTACAATTAAAAGACATGGTGGGTGGAAGTCCAGTACAGTAGCAGAGGGTTATATAGAAGACTCGCTACAAAGGAAACTTCGGCAGATAATATTGCTTTCTGCCCTGGTACAAGCTTCACGAAAATAAATTCTGTCACATCTACCAATGAGACTGGCCATGGAGTTTCGTATCATAATCACTTCATTTTGAATTATGTTTACATATTTTCTCATAAAAATAAATGACTTTTAGCACTAGTGCTGAAAGTGATTTACTTCTAACACCAGTGTCATAAACTGACATTTTGGACACGGACAGCATGCGTCAAAAATTATACTTTTACTGACGTTTGTAGAAAAATAGTAGATTGTTTTATTAGGATCAAAAGTGACACTTTGTTTGACAAGCGAATTTTGCATTTGCGAGGCGGAGCGTTTAGCGAAGCCGAGCGAAAGCAAAATTTGCGAGTCGAACAAAGTCACTTTTGACCCGAATGAAACATGCTATTTTTTCTGCAACCGAAACAATTAACTCAAATAAACATGTGAAGTAACCACCAATGCCGTGCCATATGTATACAATGCAACAAATATTGACAAATAATCCATGTGGTGAGAATATTCCACCTGCATTACAGCAGGTTCATTCGATTTTCAAGGATGTTCAAATCGTAGTTTCAAAATAAATACAACCACAGAGTGACATATTTGTGTATGGACCAGGTGCTCGAATGGCAAATACCGCGCCAGTGCCAGCTATAGGAACAAGAAGTGGAAAATGTTAGGTTAGTGAGCATACCAACAATGATAATAGTGATTATTTATTCCTCTCCATTCTACACTGTGTTTGACTTGATAATCAAATGGAGCTAAACAATATCGTTGTTTGAGACAAAAAAACTATTGCTTGCCGTGATTATTCAAAAACAAATTATCCATCCCGACAATAACGAATGTAATACAGATCAATAAGCAAGTATTTGAATCTTGAAGGCTTCCCTGATCAAAACAAAAATACTCAACTGAGATGTTTATAATTCCAATACTAAACTATAATAAGGTGTATTTATAACTCCAGCATGGGTATGAAATGCCAAATCTGCTGAAATCGGAAACAAATCAGGTATGCGTCTCAACCCAAATAACCAACCGTCACAATGTTGTTTATTCTTGATGACGTCCAGTAGATCCTTTTTAGTTCCTAGGAGCTAAAGTTCAACTTTAGCTCCTAGGAACTAAAATTCAACTTTAGCTCCTAGGAACTAAATATGTTGCCTAGCAACATACCTATTTTTGTGTCAGTAATAGAAACGTCAATTTAAGAGCTGATTTTGGTATCAAAATGGACGACTTTTGTGTCGGTTGCAGAAAAAAGAATTTCTGGCCACCAATAAGTATCTTCGTATCATATTAAGAGACAAAAATCACCAGTTTTACATTTTTACTGTTTTGTATACCCTGTATTTTGTCGGTGTTCGGGGTGATGGAAAATAATAATATAGTTTGTCAGATTGTTATTGTCAATAACTTTATAAAATTGCAATAAAAGACAATTTGGGCAGAAGCTGGTTTACTTTGCCTGCAGTATTATAAAGTAATCAACAAGCAGGAATCTCGCCAGGAATCTCTCCGAGTGGTCATTGATCGTATATTTTTCAAGTTCATTGCGACCAACATTGTCCACTGCTAGTGAATTATATGAGCAATTTAAATAGGCATCAGATATAAGTTCAATATGTATACCACGAACAGGCTCTGTTTCATTGGATTGGATGTTATCAACGAGATTAAGCAGTTATATGCCAACACACACAGGCAAATTGTTGTGTATGTGAGGTCCGATCTGTGAAGAACATAATAATTCAGTGTGATACAGTAATGATGCCGGTCTCGTCTTGGACGCCAATTATTTTGTCTTCTACCTTTCAGCTCCTTGTATTTACGTCGACCGAGAATAATCATACCTTTTTCCAAAGGAACGGTTTTCGAATAACTGAGCAGTGCCAGCGCATTTACTCGAATTTCAAAACGAAAACTTACATTCTCGACAGGGCCGGATTTAGAAAATACAGGCCCTAGGCTCCACCTGTGGTACGGGCCCTGGGCTCGTGGGGCATCGGGTGATATGGATAACCCGGAAAAAAAGGAAAAATTAGGTGCAAAATGGTGATTTTTAAGGGAACTTTCACATCGTTGATTTGTAACACAAATTATTGTCGGTTAAGATACGCCAACGCCACGAAACTGAACATAACTTTAACACTTTAATATACATTGGTTAGTCAACAAGAGAGATCAAGTCAACATTATGTACTTCTCTCTTCTTTAGATCATAAATATCGAGATAAATATATCTTGGATGAATCTTTTTTGAAATATTAAATGTACTACTAATCGTCTTCACTTCAGTCACTCTTGCTGATTAGTTTCTGTTTAAGCTTGTCCATGATGAAGGCGTTTATGAATGATGAATGTCGTGTTCTATACTAAGCAAGTCCAAAAAGTTTATAGCCTGTCTTCCGACATAGAGGTCTGGTCTCTGGAGTAAATTCTTGATCAGCCTCAGCTTAGAGAATGATCTTTCTGATAGTCACCGTTAAAGAAAGTTACCACATTCTTAACGTCACTTCTACATTGGTGAAGCATTCTTTCGCATTATTTTCCAACATAAGTTTATGCATCCACCTTTCGTTACCAATGTTCTTTTCAATTTTCAGATCACATGGAACTGGTTGGAAAAATTCAAAAGCATGGTTTATTGTAACGAGTATGATGCACGTAGAACGTAATATCTACGATAATAAAACATGACCAGTGAAATTATTTTGTATTTTTTTCGTTGTGCGGGCCCCTAAGCGCACGCCTATGTCGCCAATGCCTGAATCCGGTCCTGATTCTCGGATAAACGGGATGAGCAATTTCCAATCTCCGATAATCACTGGATTTGATCGGAAGATTTGTTCCAATCATTGAAAACAGATTGTTTATCGAATGGATGACATTTGAAACATATGGCAATTATGCTAGGTATATATAAGTTATGCTATATATTACTGAGAAGAGCGTTTGTGTTTCGCTGTGGTCATCAGGTACGATAGCCGAATCAGTCTTTCTTTCTATGTTGCCATTTACATGCCCTAAGTGTAACGAGTGGGCAAACAATCTGTATACAGTAATCCTATAAGGAATACATGTTTTTCTACTACTGCTATGAAAAGCAGCGCATTTCTCATAGCGACAACTGTCGGAAGAAGTTTTTGAAATTCTTTTAGTGTAGTTCTCATTAGTGCTTTCAATAGAAATCCGATAAAAATCGCAGTTTCCATCAAATATTATTCCAACAATTCATTACAAATAATATGATGTTTATACCGAGATGTGACAGAGGTGATGGAAAAAGCTGCGAAAGTTGGAATTGTTTCCGGAAATTTCAAGAAAAAAGTATGAATTGGCATATACGAAAAAATTATGGAATCTAAAAAAAGAACAGAAATAACATCTTTTTCGGAAAGTGTACTCTTTTTAAATACTTTGAGGAACTAGGAAAGGCGTCTACTCTTTGATCACAATATTATATGTGGCATAGTGCCACATTATAAAATGAATACCAATAAGTTACATTACATGGATTCTTTGGATAAGTGCAGTTGTAGAAAAAATATAGTGTGCAACATGTGGGGAAAAGTACTTTCCCCACTTGTTGCACAATATACAATCTCCCTGTTATCAAATGCAGTTTGCAGTTAAATTTTTTTAGTTAGTACATTTATTGAAATATATCAATTATTACTGAACTTTTTACTATGAAGCTTTAATTTTAAGCATTTATTTCTCTGGGTTTCTTCATCTGGTCCGTTCCACGAATAACTGATAAATAAGAAAATTACACCTGGAACATGGTTGTTTTTAAGTTGTGGTATAGGTACTATATACATTCAAGGTAACCTGAAACTTCACAAGCGATCAGATTTCGATTTCGACTGGATTCTATAGTGTCTTCAGGTGTCAGTAGATATACAATTAACAACGGCATGCATTGCCCTGATTCGTTTCTTCTCATTGAATTCATCTTCGAATAGTCGAGCTGTCAGTTATATAGGGTCTCTAAGTGATCGTAGCATTGGAGTGACCGCTGAAAGATTTAATTCCTAATCATTTGAGGTAGCTGAACTGAAATTAATCGAAATATCACAATGTTTCGCAGTGACCGAGATAAAACATTACGTTTTTTGAGCAAAATTGCTACAAGACCAAAATCGAAACGAATCTTAGGAATTTTGGGTGAAACCTGCAGGAGCCAATTTGAGGATTTCCAATGCGAATGTTTCACAGAATAAAAAAGTTGGAAAAACGTCGTTCGGCAAAAGTGTTATAGATCTAGGAGGAACTATAGAACACCATATTTTAGTTGAGTGGCACTATCCCTTTTATTATACCTACCTCAAATGAGAGGTCTCAGGTAGTAGTAATCACCTGTACAAGATTTTTTTTCATTTGAAAATTCTTGTACCAGGTGAATACTATTATCTATAATAGCAATCTTACAAAAAATCCATTTTTTATGTTGAAAGCAAGAGCAGATTCGTTCCCGAAACGTCCAAAGCTAAGTAGAAATTTGATATTTTTTCTATATACCTTTATTTCTCTTCTCCAAACTTTTTTCAATACAAATTGCCACTGATAATCTGGTGAATTTTTCTTCCAGGCTCTCTGATAGGAAAATTCTTCAAACGAAGTGACATTTTGTGGCAAATCATCTGATTTGTCCTTACTACACGTATATTGAAATAATATTCATACTTTCATTTTATAGAAACGAGGAGAGAAAATCCCCAAAACTCTAGAATAATGAATATTCCATTCTTACTATTCGCCCTCAAGTTTCTATTTACTTCGTTTTACGGTACCGCTTCTCGTATCTAAATAACACCGAAAAATTTCAAGGGGTGGCCTAACTCCGTTTTTGAGATACAGGATGTTGAAGTTGGAAGTATCGATTGTTTTTATTTATAACCCCCCTGGAACACCGTAGAAAGGTCGGCGACCTTTCACTTTTCTATTGATACTTCCACGGGAAATGTTCTTCGGAAATCCCTGCTATCATTCCTTCACTAGCAATACCAGTCAGACGAACTAGACAAGCCCAGTCAGCACATCCTTTCGTTGTCAACCTCGAAAGATGCCGAACAGCACTTTATCAAAACATCACCATCCATAGAACGGCTAGGCTCTGCCCTCGGCTCTGCCTGAGGAAGTATTCCCAATAACATATAATCTCCAGAAGTTAAAAAAAATGCCAATACCTACCTCCTGCCTCCCTAGGAACGCACGATGTTCTTTGAACATTATAGGAATTTCCTTTCGTGCGCTCCAAGAGATAAAAAAAATACTCACGGTCTCATGCTCTCATGCCTGGAAAAGGACAACAAAGTCACACTCATGTGGGTTCCAGGGCATGAAGGAATCAAAGGAAATGAGGCAGCTGATCGCCTTGCAAAAAAAGTGCAGCATGTGCACTTTTTTGTTCCTGAGCCTTTTTGTGGGGTAAGCAAATGTCACCTAAAGGAAGAACTCAGGAAATGGGAAGAAATTGAGAAGTCCTCCTACTGGAGAGCAACTCCAGGTCAACGACAAGCGAAAAGGTTCATCAACCATTCGCAGAACCGAGCCAAAGAGCTACTCAACCTCAGCAAACCAGAGCTGAAGCTTATCACAGGCTTTCTCACAGGACACGGCCCTCTGAGGTACCACCTCAAAAAGATGAGTCTGGCGGCTCATGTGAAGTATTAGTCCGCCAAAGGCTGAACCACCTAGAACAGGTCTATCTCATCCCTGCTGAGGTGGAAAATTCAACCGTCAGGAAAATTCTAGGCTTTATCAGAAGTCTAGGGTTGAAGGACCAAAACTAGATAAGGGTAATCACAATAGATCTTCTAGGTCGCAGTGATCGAGAGATCTCCCAGCCTATTCGACCCATCTACAATCTACAATCTACTCACGGTCTTTCGTTGGTTTCAGATTCAGTTGCTGTCTTCTCGACTCCTCGACTTTAGCCCTGGTTCCGAAATGGTTCCACTTGTACTCTGTCATACTAGACACGGGCTGATGAGCTGGTTTCGCCGTCGTGGGTTTCTCTGTGGGTTCCTCGGCCTGCAAAGCAGTCTCCTCTTCCTCCTCCATCCCATTCTCCTCTATGACGTCATCGAAAAACTGATCCTCCGTATCCGACGCCTCTTCGTCTTCGTAGTAGGATTCGTCATCTTCATCTCCCTAGAATAATTATTATAAGTACAGAGTATGCATACTGAAGAAGCTAGCAAAGCCTCTTTCGAATTTCAACATGACACACATCTCATAATTTTAGGCTCGTTTTAGGGTAATTCATTACCCCATTCCCGAATTTTTTGCTCCTCTTTATCATAGAAAAATATGTGGCTTTGCTAGCTCCGGCCGAACTCAGCAAAGCCATTTTTGAAAAACTATATTTTTTGATGATCTGATGAAGTGAAAATGTAGTGCTCATTTTAGTCTAATTCATTACTTTATTACCTTTTATTCCTAATTTTCTTGCTCCTCTCTATCATAGAAAAATCTGTGGCTTTGCTAGCTTCGACCGAACTCAGCAGAGCCATTTTTGAAAACATTGATTTTTCACCGATTTGATATATTGAGATTAAATGGCTAATTTTAGGCTAATCAATCACCCTATTTTCGAATTTTTTGCTCAATCTTTCAAACAGAAAAAATACGAGACGATTTGTCGAAATAGTTTCCTGTCCTAACTAATCCTCCAGGTTGGGAAAGTAAGATATATTAAAGTTAAACAAGCCAATGTTAGTTTAGTTCATTGTACCAGTATATCACCTGATGAAGCTACTATGTTAGCGAAACATAATAATATGTCGTGTGTTTGAGAATTTTATGTAAATCTTAGCGTTCGTGAAGATTTTACATTTATCAATTTCATGTCAGTATCTGATATAAATGACTTCATTGTGTTATTATTTCACATAATCTCATCTTCCATGAAATTTGCAAGCAATGTCAGCTCTGTATGATAGATGAGCATTAAATCAGATGGTTAAAAGTCGAAGAAATAAAAAATTTCGCTATGCATGATTTGCAGCATTCGGCTACGGCTTCTTCGGCAACCGTGTAAGCTGTATTATATATTTGAAAAACAAAAGTTTAATGTCCATTTCTGGAAAATAAAAAAATCATGTAACTATATACGAAAACCTCGACGAAAACAACCTTGTACTCAAGATTCAAGTTATTCCATCCATAATTCTTATATTTACCCGAGTATTTATACCATTTTCCTTTGTATCGTCAAAAACAAAAAAGTTGAAAGAGGGTTCAATATTGATAAACGCGCTCTGGTAGGTACATTAATCATTATTTATTAGGAGGAAGGAGAAGGTGAAAATATCTTAGTGGGATGTGGTGATATGTGACGCACATGTCAATCCTGAACATCGAATAAAGAATCGACAATGGTTTTCATATTTGTCGTTCAATGGTGATGAATAAACATGAAAACGTGCTTTTTCTGCAGTTGGGAGAATTATTACAATTTACAATGCAGGGAAGTAAATATATAAGAGCATTGGATTGATTCTTTGCGTGCATGATGCTGTATATAATGTATTATGTATACCATAGAACGATTTTCTTCATGAATTCATAAATATTAGGTATACCGGGTGACCCAATATCTCGAGCAATAACTTATATTTAATCGTATGTATTGTGTTCTCGAGAAAATTCGAATCGGTCAATTATTGACGAGATTATTGGCATCTCAAAAAGAATATACTTCAGAGGTGAAAAATAATGATACCTATAGGTACTTTTGAAAAGTAATAAAAGGATATTGATCAATCTCAATATACCGAATCAATCATCCATATAGAATCTTTGTGGATCTCTGACCATCCTGGAAGTATTCCTCCAGAACCAGAAGTTCACAATAATTGCAATATACAGTGTGGAGACTTGAATTAGCGGGGAGGTAAATATTTTTTCTAAACATTCCCGACCTACGTCAACGATTTAATGTATTTACCTACCTTTTGCAAGCAATATCGAGACTATATCAATCAATCAATCAATCAATAACATTTATTGTATCTGAAGAGGAAACCTCATTACAAGAAAATTGGTTCGAACAAATACATAAATTATTAATATAACAGTGTTCAGATTATACATACACCGAAAAAAAGACAAAACAGAGAAATGGTTAATATCATATGATAGAGAAAACAAAAAATAAAGAAACAACAAAAAGTATGGCAGATAATATTTAGAAGGCAATCAAGAGATAATTCCAATTGAAAAGTTCTGCAGTAAGACATAATGTGGAGAAACATTAGAGGCATGCGGTTCATTCATTGATGACAAAAGACCGTAATTTCAGGATATTCATCACAATCGTAGCTAATTGTTTCAATAATTCATATGAATGAGTGTTGAGAATATCTATCAAGTCGTCAATGACTCGTAATTTAACAAATAAATCATTATTTCTCAAGCCAGAATATATAGGACAAACCAGTAAGATATGTTCCAGTTTCTCTTTGGAGGAGCCATAAAAAGTAAATTTCAATCGTGTTTTGCTACAAGTACGAATCTGGGCAACGATTCTGCTGATGTGAATTGGGCAAGGAATTTTTAAGTATTTTTGACAAGTGCTATACAGTGTGGCAAAAGACTAATATCGAGAATATATCCCTCCAGGGGTAGCTGAAATCACCCTCACCATGATTTTTTCAAATATAACCATATAGGTAGCTTGTGACCCCTCATTGAAAAAGAATTTTGCCAACTGCTATCTGCTATTGTATTCTCGTGTTTCCATAGAGCCGCATAAAGAAATTTAGTTTTTTTGCCGTATTCACAGTTCGAAACAAAGTGTTATTGCGAACTCGTGGAAATGCCCTATATCAATGTCTCCAAAAGTCGAAATTTTGATGAAAATACGTTGAAAATTTATCGGACTTTGAAAATTTATTTCGATTTTATGCGACCCCCAAACGTACCGCAAACTGAAATATGATCAGAATTTAGATCTTACACTCTCAGTAACTTCAAGAAAAGATTGAAGCTTATTATTTCTACTGTTAGTTAGGTTCTTCCACAATGAAATCTGGCCATGTCATTTTGATTCTCTTCTGTACATGTAACGAGCTACATTACTTTTTGCTTATTGTTCATTTTATCGTTTTCACTATATCTATCAAAAAATTAATTGTTTCCTTTAGTTCATTTCTTTCGGGTTCAGTTGAAAAACAGCTTTATGCTGATACTTCATCTTTTCGTCATTGCAGTTTGTGTCTGATTGTGTGAAACATTTTGTTATTTTGTTCATCGTTGTTCTGCAAATGATGAATAAAGACGTATTATTATTATTATTTTAGTTCATATAATTCCAGTCACGACCCTGCGGCCTCCGACGTCTCGCAGAGTCGTGGGATAAAATCCAGTGACTACTCCTCACAGCCAGTGAGGTGAGTAATCACTGGGACCAAGTACCGTGTGCCCTGAGTAGACGCAATGATCCTAGTTCTGCATTCCACCAGCCAGGATGTGTGCCTTATCATGGCAGGCTGGGATTTTCTGGATCTCCGAGAGCAGCGTGTGTCGTGTGCCTCCTAGGGAGCCGATAATCAGGATGACCAATTCCACAGAATGGTCTGGATAGAGCCGGCGGAGTTCGAAGAGAAGATCTCGATATTTAGTCCGTTTTTCAGTACGCTTCATTTCTCTTTCAACCAGCTTTCCAATGAGGGTTGCATTTGAAAAAAACATGTTGGGGTTGATTCCAGCTACCCCTCAAGGGATATATTCTCCATTATGCTCGCCAAATGTAGGTAAATATATTTAAACGTTGACGTGTCTGGCGAATTTTCAGAAAAATTATTCACTTCCCCAGTAGCGAATTTATATTATAGTTAAAGTCTCCACCCTGTACATATTTCGTAGGGAGGATGTTCCAAGAACTTATGATAGGGATCCCTTTCATGCGATCCAAAAGATGAATCACAATAGTTCTCCTATATAGTTTGCAGTGATAGAGAGATTTCGTATAGCTTAATGACCCAAATCTACACAAATGGAATTGAATTTTGGCTGCCATATTCAACTAAGTAAGAGTGATTATTATTCCGAGTGTTATATTCAGATAAAGTGGAATCATCATTATACATAAAGTCTATTGCACATGTGGTAAAATTTAGAAACTTGTTACGCAATGTGTATGCTATACTACGAAGAGTGAACAGGTGCATATTTTTAATGTTACTAATTATAGGATGCTGAAACGAGCGATTGGATTGTGCTATTCCATCATTTATTTTACATAATAATCATCAATGAAATCGAGAATGAAATAGTCCTCATTGTCGTCGGTTTTCGGTAGCATTTTGGGAATCAGCCATATTCTTGTCAAAACAATATTGTTCTTCGTTGAACCTAAAAAAATAGTAGATAGGCGCTCTGCACCGCAAATGCAAAATTCGCTTGCCAAACAAAGTGTCACATTTGATCCCAATGCAACATAATAACTGAAAGAATTAACTAAAATGAATATATAAGTGAAGCATAGTGAAGTAACCAAGAATCTGACTCACTTGATTATTATAAAAATATGGGTAAGTAGATAGAAGCAAGATCTCAGCCTACTTTACTTTGTTACAATGTGTGTTGACATGCATCATATCATCAGATACTATACAGGCACGAATTCAATACTACCCGTAACGTGGATGCCGTGCCATATGTATGCAATGCAACAAATCATCCGGGTGGTGAGATTTAGTGTTGCCGTCTAGACTTATACATTCTAGACTCTTGTCTTGTCTTGTCTAGAATATCAAGACAAGATCATCAATATATCTTGTCTAGATTATCTAGACAAGACAAGACTTTTCATTTTCCATACAAGACTTTTATTCAAAACTCTTGATTATTTTCAAATCTATATTACAAATACATCGTTTCGCTGGCGCGGCTATGATTTGTTTTGATTGGTTCCCAGAGAGCGGGAGTTTGCATGCACTTGACTGTTTCTACGCAATTTAAGCTAAGCGTCTTATCTAGAGTCTTGAATAATAATCTAGACTTTCGTTATCTAGACAAGACCGCACTTAGCTTAGCTTAGTAGGTAAACTCTTGTCTTGTCTTGTCTAGATGGCAACACTAGTGAGAATATTCTACCTGCATTTACAGATCAGGTTTATTCAATTTTCAAGGATGTTCGAATTGTAGTTTCAATATAAATACAACCATAGAGTGTCCTATTTGGGTATTCTATTGACGTCATATCGATGAATTTATTTGGACTAGGTGCCAGCCCTATTTGCAAATATCGCGCCGCAGCTAGGAAAAAGAAGTGGAAAATGTTAGGTTAGTGCACATATCAACAAAAATAATAGCGATTATTTATTTCTCTCCATACTCCACTGTGTTCGGCTCCGTAATCAAAGGAAAATATACAATATCGTTGTTAAAGGCAGAAAGGTACAAAAAAACAAGTTATCCAATAAATCAGATACCGAGAATAACGAATGAACTACAGATCGAGCAAGAGTGTGAATCTTGAAGGTTTTCCTGATCAAAACAAAAATACTTCACTATATGGTGTACTTATATCTCCAGCATAGGTATATGAGATGCCAAATCTGTCGAAATCAGAAAAAAATCAGGTATGCATCCCAACCCAAATAATCAACCGTAAAAATGTTGTTTATTCTTGAGGACCTAGTATATTCTATATAGTTCCTATATAGGAGCTGAAGTTCAAGCCTAGCATACCTATGTTTGTGATAGTGATAGGGCTAATTTTGAAATTGAAATGGACGACTTTTGTGTCGGTTGCAGAAAAAATACATTACCTGCTCCAATGCATCAAAGCCTGTTAACTACGCTGTTTTTCTCAGTGATAAGATGGTTATTGTCGACTAAACAAAAATCGATTCAAGATGGTGATTGATATTATTCATTTGCGATATCGTATACAGGTGGTGGAATCATAACGAATTGTACACAGAGCAATGGTAGACTTCTGATAAATACTCGGATATAAATATGCATGATTGGTCATCAAGTTACTGTCGTTACTGATGATTGAAAAATCATGCATCTTGCGGAGTATGCCAAAAATACTATCATGGTGAGGTTGGTGACCTCGAAAAACCCCAATTATCAAAATTTCCTAAATATTAGTGAGGCGGATGATGATATTCCGTCGGATATACCAAATCGATTAATGAAATATTTCAAGCATTATTCTCCTTCCTTTTAGGTTTATTAGATTTTCACGGATTTTTATCTTTTTTCGGTAACAACTTCTCCAGATCAGGTAGTTAATTTTTTTCAAGAATTATGTAATGTTACATGTGATAGTATTATCACTCGACTTGACCACTAAGTCACGAGTTACTCCTCTTATCCAACAAATCCGTTGTTAATGCGGCCTGGTTACCGGCGTAGAGATAGAGGAGGACGTTTGACTTCAAGTATTCGCTCCACTTGAACACTTCTGAGCTGTTTTTTTTTGAGAATATGACCAATAAGCACAACAAAAAAACAAATGTGAAATAATAAAAACAAAGTAAACAGGCCGCTTTGACAGCTTTCCTGAACTCCGATAGCTGGCCTACGCTCATTTTTTATTTTCCGGACCCTTTATCCGATGAATCCGTCATCATGCGGCCTCAACACCGGCGTAGAAATAGAAGGGCCTGATATTTTTCACCTACACTTATTAAACTTCACATTAAATATTGATTTATATCCAGATCAGGTAATCAGGAAATTTTGAAGTTGCACACACATTAACCTGTCTTTTGGCCTGGAGACGGCATGTGTCTCCTACCATGGCCAAAAGGCGAATCCTGATTTCCACCTTTCAACACTTCATTATATATGAGGTCATATTCGATCGGTATATTTTGATGTCAGGATCCACCATTGTTCGGTGTACAATGCATTACCTACACTTGTAGGTAGACTAGACGGTTTCTATAATGAATTTCCGAGTAAAATTCTGATATTTTTCACAGCATTGCATTGTACCCAGTTATACCACTTTATGAATCATGGAAGTTGGAAGTAGAATAACGTCTGCATAAAAATGATAGAAAGACATTCGCTGATGTTGAGGAAACAAAAAAAATCCTCATCGCTACATGCTACTCAAAACATGTTTCGAGCTAAAGGTGAGACCGACGGTGAGACTATACGTGACTATACTATACAGTTAGGACGTAAAAAGTTCTCCCCTCCCCTTTTAACTTTTGAACGGGTCAAGCTAGAGAGGTCGGGTAAAATTCAGGAAAAAATGTACATCTTTTACTACTTTTTGGTATGAAAATGGTTGTGGTCACATCGACGTGTCTAGTGGGCACTATCAACTTTTTTTTTCAAAAGTAAAGAGGGGCCATGTGGTAGCTTGTTTTGAAGAAGCTTTTCGATTTCTATCCGACATCGCTCTGTTTGTGCAATTCGGCCAAGCCGTTTCAAACTGACAAACATTTGGAATTTGCTTCAAAGATTAAAATCAATGAATGAAAAACCAGATTTTTTTTTATCGCTTGGAGCGCACGAAAGTGAATCCCTATAATGTTCAAAGAACATCGTGCGTTCCTAGAGAGGATAGGGACAGGAGGTAGGTATTGGAATTTTTTTTGAACTTTTGGAGATTATTTATGTTGTTGGGAATACTTCCACAGGCAATGAATTCCAGAGCCTAGCCGTTCTATGGATGAAGGAGTCTTGATAAAGTGCTGTTCGACATCTTTCGAGGTTGACAACGAAAGGATGTGCTGACTGGGCTTGTCTAGTTCGTCTGATTGGTATTGCTAGTGAAGGGATGATTGCAGAGATTTCCGAAGAACATTTCCCGTGGAAGTATCGATAGAAAAGTGAAAGGTCACCGACCTTCCTACGGTGTTCCAATGAGGTCATATTCGATCGGTATATTTTGATGTCAGGATCCACCATTGTTCGGTGTACAATGCATTACCTACACTTGTAGGTAGACTA
This sequence comes from Phaedon cochleariae, assembly GCA_918026855.4. Taxonomy (NCBI): domain Eukaryota; kingdom Metazoa; phylum Arthropoda; class Insecta; order Coleoptera; family Chrysomelidae; genus Phaedon; species Phaedon cochleariae. The sequence continues at coordinate 2,406,496 of OU896709.1, read as the reverse complement.
GACGGTTTCTATAATGAATTTCCGAGTAAAATTCTGATATTTTTCACAGCATTGCATTGTACCCAGTTATACCACTTTATGAATCATGGAAGTTGGAAGTAGAATAACGTCTGCATAAAAATGATAGAAAGACATTCGCTGATGTTGAGGAAACAAAAAAAATCCTCATCGCTACATGCTACTCAAAACATGTTTCGAGCTAAAGGTGAGACCGACGGTGAGACTATACGTGACTATACTATACAGTTAGGACGTAAAAAGTTCTCCCCTCCCCTTTTAACTTTTGAACGGGTCAAGCTAGAGAGGTCGGGTAAAATTCAGGAAAAAATGTACATCTTTTACTACTTTTTGGTATGAAAATGGTTGTGGTCACATCGACGTGTCTAGTGGGCACTATCAACTTTTTTTTTCAAAAGTAAAGAGGGGCCATGTGGTAGCTTGTTTTGAAGAAGCTTTTCGATTTCTATCCGACATCGCTCTGTTTGTGCAATTCGGCCAAGCCGTTTCAAACTGACAAACATTTGGAATTTGCTTCAAAGATTAAAATCAATGAATGAAAAACCAGAATTTTTTTTTATCGCTTGGAGCGCACGAAAGGGAATCCCTATAATGTTCAAAGAACATCGTGCGTTCCTAGAGAGGATAGGGACAGGAGGTAGGTATTGGAATTTTTTTGAACTTTTGGAGATTATATGTTGTTGGGAATACTTCCACAGGCAATGAATTCCAGAGCCTAGCCGTTCTATGGATGAAGGAGTCTTGATAAAGTGCTGTTCGACATCTTTCGAGGTTGACAACGAAAGGATGTGCTGACTGGGCTTGTCTAGTTCGTCTGATTGGTATTGCTAGTGAAGGGATGATAGCAAAGATCTCCGAAGAACATTTCCCGTGGAAGTATCGATAGAAAAGTGAAAGGTCGCCGACCTTTCTACGGTGTTCCAATGATGTCAAAGAGTGAGTGAGTGTGACGTCACCCACCAGGCGAATGGCTCTTCTCTGAATGGAATCTAAGAGCCTCAGCGTATGTTTTGGTGCTGAACCCCATATGTGGGAACAGTATTCTAGAACAGGCCGTATCTGCGCTTTGTAGATCATGAGAAGCTGTTGAGGTGTGAAGTAGCTTTTCGCTCGAAACAAGAATCCGAGTTTTTGTGAAGCAGCTTTTGCGAGGTTACGTGACCACAACCAATTTCATTTCAATTACCCGACCTTGCTAGCTTGAACTGAGTATATCTGAGGAGGTAATCACATTGGAAGTTTGGTTTGGTGTACAGGCTTTAGGAAGTTCGGGGAGGTCCAGGAAGTTCGTGGGGTTTGAAGAACTTTGCGAAGGTCTAGGAATTTAAGGAAAGTTCGGGAAGCTCGTGGACGTTTCGGAAGCTCGGGAAAGTTTGAAGAAGTTTTGGGAAGTTTGAGGAAGTTTGGGAAGTTTTAGCCTATATTGTTAGGTTTTGGTACAGGTTTTTGGGTTTGATTACCATTTCTACCACACATTATCAAGCATACCATGATTTACCGAGTAAATCGAGTAATTTACAGTTACCTAAAAGTACATCTGAATCTCGATTAGTGGTTTGAAAATAAGACTGACATTTGAAACACGAAAGAAATTTTCTGCCAATGAAAGACAACATATTCATACTGGTCTTGTGTAATTTTTATTGGGGAATAAGCGGAAATATTGTAATTATTGTCTGTCTGTAACAGGTCGAAATCTAATACTATAATCTCGTTTCACCAAATCCACTTTTTTCGTCGCTGATGATATCTCATTATAATATATATATGCTTCAAGATTAGCTTGTATTGAAAAATGATTATTAGTGACATTAATTATACCAAAGATTACTATGTCTTGAATATTCTTTCACCTTTTTTATTCGAAATCCTTGAACGAGTCCTATAACGATTGTTCAACTAAAATTCTCAACGAGACTCCACCTTTGATTTAATTTGCATGCATCGGTTAGCATTGTCAGCAACATGAACGTTCTAATTCTTTTTTTTTCAGAGACTATATTTTTCTCTGACCTCCAAAGACAGCGTTGGCACCTAATTTTCAAACAATTTACATTTTTAACGCGTCCAAGTTCAAGAATGAATCTATTGTAATTCGATTAATCCGAACAAAACATAACCTAGTTATTACCATTCCCGATACAGACGTACGTACGTTTACGTTCTGAATGTGAAAAAATATTTGAAATAATATACATGGTATGCCACAATATTCACAAGCAAAATCTTGGTTATTTCAGAAGATATAGAGAGGATAAATCAAAAACTACCTTGAAGAGGAATGATACATTATTTTTGTGAAAATCAAAAAATATTAACAGACTGCTTCCTCAATTGATTATCTTATTACACTTATTTCGTATGGATTGAAATGTTACTTATGTGGTGCGTTTGGGTTCAGAACATCACTCAGAAAATTATTCAAATTCTACACTAACCGGCAAAAAAAAACCGGCCACCAAAAATGTTTTCCAAATTCTTCACTCTATAACTTTTTTAATATTTGTCTGATCTTTGTGATATTTCGATCAAATCATAAATTCATGTTCCGGAATGTTAACCTGAATAATATTTTTCGTGAAAAGCTGATATGACTTTATCATTATACAGGAAAAAACCAAAGGTACTCTTTCGCCCTTTAATTCTAACGCCCTGTGGTGAGATTGAGTGGTTGAACTTGGCTTCATCATGTTTTCTATTGAAGTGTGATCCTTTCTTGATAGTGACAATAGTTTTTGATTCACGTCATAATCTTATTCTAAGGACGAGATACGAGTGTTTCAAGAAATAATGTCATTTTTCAATTCTTTTATTTATTAACAACTTAGGAAATTAATATTACTTATTTCTACCTCATTTTTTGAGCACTCATACCGGAAAAACTATTATTACTATAAACAAACCAACAGCAGACCCTCGAGCAAACCTGTAGTCAATAACGAGTATGCCCTCCTTGAGTTTGAATTACAGCACGGCGGTTGACGTGGCATCGAGTTGATCAAATTTCGAAATTTCTCAAGTACCTAGTCATGAAGAATTGCTGGTAAATTTTGTTTTTTCCTGTATAATGATCAAACCATCAACTTCTTTTAGGAACTAATATTCAGGCCATCATTCTGAAAAATAAATATACGGTTTGGTCGAAATTTCACCAAAATCTGACAAGAATTGAAAAAGTTACATGGCGAATAAGTATATATATAAATGTATCATGAGCTCGATCTGAACGTCCATCTATAAAAAAACTTTTTTTTTCCACGAATTTTTGCCCAATTCATAGTTGCAACTGTAAATTAGGTTAATAAAAAAAGTTTCTCTGGCCTAATTCACAATTGCAACTGTGAATTAGGCAGAAAAAAGTTTTATATCTGCCTACTACTTTCCAGTGAATTAGTTCAATAAAACTTTTAATTTCTACAAACCTCCTAATTTACAGTTGCAACTGTGAATTAGGCAGATTCGTGAAAAAATATATAATTTCCGACAAAACCGGAGGTGGTAAAATAACATTCGTATAAAACAAACGGCTTTTTGATGTCATTATAAATCGAGTTAATAATAATAATACCTAGTTTTTTGTTGATTCTTTGATTTGAAATTAGCATATTGTGGACCACCCTGTACCATCGTGAATTTATCTTTGTTAAGATGATACATCTAGACGGTGAAGGTTTTTCAACTCAGATAAACGAAAGTATGTAAACAATATGATGAAATTTTTTTCGAGTCGACTAAGTTCCATACTCTCGGTTCAACTAACATTATAATATGATTGTGATATTAGTATTTTGGCTAATCGTCAATCGTCGTCAATATCTAAATCATTTTCTATTCGAATCTGCAAGTTGTTGGCACCAATGGAATCATCAGAAGAAAAAGAATGAAACAAAAGTTGATGTGAACTTTTTCATTATGTACTGGTTCTCACGAAAAGGGATATCCTGTAATGTTCAGAGAACATCATGAGAACCAAGGGAAATAAGATAGGAATTGGTGTTCTTCTTTGATTTCTGGAGGTTATATGCCTCGGGGAACACCTTCCTTGGCAATGTGTTCCAGAGCCTCGCAGTTCGTTGGATGAACGAGTCTTTGGAAAGAGATGTTCTGCAGGTCTCCAAAGTGACCACGAAGGGGTGCGAAGCCTCAACTCGACGGGTTAATCTCGCGGGGACTGCCAAGGAAGGAACAATTGTTGATATTTCAGAAGAGGATCATCGTCCATGAAAATATCTATAAAATAGAGCCAGATCACCAACTTTTCTACGGTGTTCCAGAGAAGTGAGTGAGTTTGTGAGCGAGGCATCACCCACGAGACGAATTGCCCTTTTTTGGACAGAATCCAAAAGAATCAGAGTATGTTTGGGTGCTGCACTCCAAATATGGGAACAGTATTCCAGGACAGGTCGGATCTGTGCCTTATAAATCATAAGCAGCTGACTGGCAGTGAAATAGCTCCTGGCCCGAAACAGAAAACCAAGTTTTTGGGATGCACTTTTAGCAATTGTTCTCACGTGATATAATCTATTCATCATCAGACAGTTATTATCATGTTGTATTTGAAATTTGGGTGGACTATAGTGTAATGCGAGGTGTAATGGCTCCACTCTACACCATGTGTAAATTTCGTTCTGCGGACCCACAGTGTTCTAGCCGAGGATCTAGCTCATTTTGAGTCGCGATGAAATATCACTACTCTGATAATGAAAACCGCATAAAAATCCGTAATTTACAGGTTTGTCGAAAAAGAGTCAAATATAAGTGGTCCATTTGGGGTGTTGAGAACTGTATTTACATTGCGGTAACTTAGGTCCGAGGTGGTAACGGTATGGGTATCAGTTGCGCCTGAAGCCTTGGGATATAATCTTGATCCCTGGGTAATACCTGATATAAGGATTATAAGGTGTATAAATAACAAAATAACTATTATTTATTTTAGTTTTACCTGTCTGCCCCGGTATCTGCCTGTCTGCGTGTGCGTAATCAAATCTTGCAAGTTAAATGACACACTTCTAATCGCCCGATTGATTTGAAATTGGGCAGGTGTAAATAATTCTGGTGACGATGCATCATGACATTTTTGTTAGAGAAACGAACAAAATGGCGGCCAACAAATGGCGGATGACTTTTGTAATTATGATCCGATTCTATTCAAAATTGTTATCTGGGGGTTTTTGGGGTCGGCAATTATGATTCTACTCGATTTTACAGTAAAAGTTGGAAAATTCAAGATGGCGGCTTCAATATGGCGGATTTATTTTATAATAGCTCGTTTTCCGAAATATTTCAAGTAGTTGAACATGAAGCTGCACAATTATTTTTGATGTGTAATAATCGAGGTAATAATTATGTCAATGTTTTGGATTATTGGATTGAAACACGCGGTATACTTATACATATTTTATTGGGTGTTTTTGTCTCAGTATTTGTGATGGAGAATCAAGATTGTAAGATCGTTTCCTTGACTTTTAATAGTGAATGGCACGGATATTGCAACGTAATGACATTCTTCAAATTAAGGTAATCAGTCGTTGCATAATAAAATAAACATTCGTTAAATCTCTCGGATGAATTCTCTTTTGAATAATTAGTTGCTATATACCAAGGTTTCTAACATGTATAGTTATAGTATCATCATAGAGTGCTGTCGTATAAAGTATGCTAAATAAATTCATTCTTAGCAAAACTATCCATTTCTGAGGAATATCCTGTAATAGGTGGATTTCAAGATTTTTTTCTCGAATTTTTCATTGGAACATTGAACACGGAAATAAACTGAATTTATTGTCGCATGGAAACGAACAAATAAACATAGAATTGTGGCCTCACTGACATCGGTGAAAAATATACAACAGTTTCATCCATATGTGTGCATGTGATTTTATGAGGCAATTTGTTTCGTTTATTTTCTTGCATTCCATGAACATCTTCACGTCTTCAAGAATCACTATTCGAACTGAACAATTCGTTTGATAGCGCTATTTTGGATTCCATTTGTTTCCAATTTCTAATATTTTTCATGAGTTGTTGTTATATCCATGTTCGTTAGTGGTAAATATCACTTCGAATCTTCGAATTGACAATTGCCAAGAGCCGGAAAGTGCTCAATTCCCGGAGGCTTTTTCTATGAAAAGTAGCATTTTTCCATCATAGTCCGAGAAGTATCACATCGTTGTTGGCACTGTAACTATGAAAATCTTGTTAGATATGGTTTTGACTCGGGTTTTGATAAATGCAGATGATAATTACCATCATGCATAGCGACGAAACGAGCAACGAAATATCGGCTGACAGCTATTTGACATGAAATTAGTTGACATTTTGATTTTTGAAAGTTTGATTGCAATTATCGCAATAAACTATCTAGTGAAAAATACGAGGATAAATATTTATACCTATATTTGATTCGAGTGCCATTCCTACGAGTCTCGCATCAGAACAGTGAATTCGGGTTAATTATAACCGAGATTATGACAGAGGCGGCTGTGAGAGGCGGAGTCGTTAATCTATGGAGTGGCTATGTCTTTATCTCGGTCTTTATTGACCAGTAGTTCATAAAATGACGTAAACTACCTTGGTAGAAAAACATACTTTATTCCGAGCACTTTACGCCTTGAAAAGGAGTAAATGAAGGTAGGTTCCGAGGTAGGCTCCATAGCTAGTGCTGGAAAACAATATTATCGCTTGATATGGAAATGAATTGGGCATGCCTCATTTATGTCTAATAATAGTAGATTTTCCCACGAGTCAATAATGATAGCTTTAATTCTCGAGTAACATTCAGAGATATAACCTCGGAGATAACTAGCCATTATTATTGCGAGTAGTATACTCTACCTCATTCACGTCAAATTCATTCATTTCCGAGAAGCTCGATAAAAAGAGTCTTCTATTTTCATCCATAACTGAATGAAATAGGTATTTACCTAACAAGTGCAAAAAGTGTAACTTTCGGTAGTTCGGGCAAGCCTTCAAAATACATTTTCCGTAAGAGTTAGGTACAAAATCGGTACAACATGTTTTCCGGTTTTTCCTATGTGTGTTTTTGTCCATTTTATTTACGGAAAAAAGGTTTCTAATAAACAAGATTTTATAATAATGCTACAAAACTCGTTTATTATATAATCTGTGGTAGAAGTCCATCGTATCGTATCTCAAAGTTACCATCAGGGACGAGGGGTAAATAACGTGGGAAGTTTAGTGTACAGACACAAGGAAGTTCGAGGAAGTTTGGGGAAGTTCGAGGAAGTTTGGGGAAGTTCGAGGAAGTTCGAGGAAGTTTGGGAAGTTCGAGGAAGTTTGGGGAAGTTCGAGGAAGTTTGGGAAGTTCGAGGAAGTTTGGGGAAGTTCGAGAAAGTTTGGAAATTTTGGGAAGTTTGGGATGTTCGGAGAAGTTTGGGGAATTTCGAGGGGAATTTCGAGGAAGTTTGGGATATTCGAAGTAGTTTGGGAAGTTCGGTAGAGTTTGAAACATTTCGTGATGTTTAGGTAGTTTTGAGAACAGAAAGCAATGATTAGTCGGATATTCATTTCTCGATTTTTTCATTTCAGCAAATAATAGAGATGCTGTTAGATAACTCAATAATACCTACCTACCTGAAAACTCGTGGTACTGAAAAATTGCATTGCATAGGTAATTAGATCGGTAATTAGTTAGAAGGTTGATTTCTGTTGGTGGATTATTCAAAGTTGTAAGTCTAATTTCATTTTGTATTGAATTACAATGCAGATATTCATGACATTCAGTTTCAAATCCTTTCCAGTAAAGTACTTTTAAGTTAAGGTATACTCACCTATACCTGCCTATACATATACGTACAGTCAGATGCAATGAACATGTCGCACTAAGTCGGTGATGGCACCTATCTAGTCACCTCTGCAATAAGAGCGCTAACACCATCCAACCGCAATATTTTCTTTGCATCTAACTGAACCCACCTATACCTACCTACCATAGGGAAAGGAAAAAAAGTTGAATCAATCAATACTAAATTGCTTACCTGGTTTGTGAAGTTTGAGAAGTTTCGGGAAGTTTAGGAAGTTCGAGGAAGTTTGGGAAGTTAGAGGAAGTTTGGGTAGTTCGAGGAAGTTTGGGAAGTTCGAGGAAGTTTGGGAAGTTCGAGGAAGTTTTGGGAAGTTCGAGGAAGTTTGGGGAAGTTCGAGGAAGTTTGGGAAGTGCGAGGAAGTTTTGGGAAGTTCAAGGAAGTTTGGGGAAGTTCGAGGAAGTTTGGGGAAGTTCGAGGAAGTTTGGGAAGTTCGAGGAAGTTTGGGAAGTTCGAGGAAGTTTTGGGAAGTTCGAGGAAGTTTGGGTGATTTGGGGAAGTTTGGGAAGTTCGGCGGAGTCTGACACATTTCGTGATGTTCAGGTAGTTTTGGAGATTCGAGGATGTTTGGGAAGTTTTCGAAAGACCAAGCAAGCTGTAGGATGTCTGTGAACGTTTGGGCGGAGCCGGTCGGGAAAAATCTTTGGCTAGATAATCCAAGAAACTTAATATCTCAGGATATACAGAGCTGTGGTGACAAAAGCCTAGGGGAGATTCCTCTCAACAAATTATGAAATCAAGTTCATATGAAAATGGGTCCGAAAATGCTTCGTTTCCGAGATACAGGGTGTCCAAGTTGAAAGAATTATGGGTTTTCTATTATTGCTAGAGGCTTCTGTCAAGGCTTTTGTCGACACAACTCTGAAACTCCCTGTATAGAAATAATATTCCACATAATTTCAAAGAGTTCATTATTATTTCGGAATATTTCGGATAAGTCAATAGTACCTACCTACCTAAAAATTCGTGGTACAGAAAACCTGCATTGCATATTATGTAATTAGTTCGATAGTTGATTTCTGTCGGTGGATTAATCAAAATTGTAACATTCAGTTTCAAATTCCTTCCGTTAAAGTACTTTCAAGTTTAGGTACCCACCTATACATATACGTAGGTAATACCTACCTATACAATGTGATCTAGTTTGTAATACAAAATATTCAACAGTGTGTTGTACTCGGTTGAAATTATAAGAAAAATCATATAAACATATACTTACAAACGCTTTGTTTTCGAGATAAAGGGGGTTTAAAATACGAGTCTGAATATTGTTTTTGATGAAAAGTTCGAAACGGTTTGAGATAAATCCACAAAATTACCCAATATACTAAACTTCTTAAGCTCTATAAGATAAAATGAAGATTATGTATAATGAATGCAATAAAAGTATTTCATTATTTCAACGAGAACACCACAGCACTGTTGAATTTTTGTATAACAAACCGGACCGCCCTATATATCTACCTACCATAAGAAAAGGAACAAATTTTGAATCTATCAATACTAAATTGGTTTGTGACGTTTGATGAAACGTTTCGGGAAGTTTAGGAAGTTCGAGGTAGTTTGGGAAGTTCGAGAAAGTTTGGGAAGTTCGGGGAAGTTTGAGGAAGTTCGAGGAAGTTTGGGAAGTTCGAGGAAGTTTGGGAAGTTCGAGGAAGTCTGGGAAGTTTGAGGAAGTTCGGGGAAGTTTGAGGAAGTTCGGGGAAGTTTGAGGAAGTTCGGGGAAGTTTGAGGAAGTTCGGGGAAGTTTGAGGAAGTTTGAGGAAGTTTGAGGAAGTTTGAGGAAGTTTGAGGAAGTTTGAGGAAGTTTGAGGAAGTTCGAGGAAGTTTGGGAAGTTTTGATCCATGGGAAGTTTGGTGTACACTTTTTTTCGCCGTGATTTACCCCTCGATCAGGGATCAAAAACACAAAGTCATCTGCACAACTTCAATACTTTCAATAGTGATCGAAATTACTCAATCAGATCATCGTACGTGTTTCGAGCCCTCGTTCGAGCCCATATAGGCTTATCTTCATCATATGAATCGAGCTTTTGGAACAGGAAGTGTTTACGATCCGATTCTGAGCAGAGCTCTTCAAGAAATTGTTATTTACAATATCATTCAACTCGATTACTGGCCCTAGTTGACAGTCTGAAAGTCACGAGTTCGAACCCATCTTTTGTCAGCTTTTTCTATTTATGAATATATTTAGTGGAATATTCCAGGAATTATCATTTATTCATATTCCTGTATTATCCCTAGAATATTCCGAATATTATCTGAATATTCCTAGAATAGTATAGGTACATTCTGAATAAACTCGTGAATAAATGACAAATATTACTTCACAAACGATAAGACTGAACAGTTTAGTATATCCGAAAAGAAATTTCGATGAATATTCATGGAATATTCGTTGCAGGATGAGAATATTCTATGATCATTCTGAAAACATGCCATCATAATATCCTAGCATAAGTATATTCCGAGGTATATTCGAACCGAGTTTCGAACGTTGTCAGAATATTCATAGAGTTTCTGTGCTGTCTGAGAATACAGCTAGCTATACCAACCACAGTATACCGGGTGTCCCAGTATACCTGTTCCAATGAATTATCCCAGATATTTCGAAAAATACAAATTCGAAAATTTCATGATCCCCAATTCGTTTAAGGAAGCTTCAACTGAGAAAAACAAAAATTGAAAGTCACTTCCGGTTTGACCGGAAGTGACTCTAACTTTTTTATTTCAAATAGCACCCTGTTTAATTTTTGCAATTTTTGATTTCTACTCAAAATTACCGTTTCAACGATGTATCACACTTCTCATTTTATATTTGATTTGATGGAGAGAACGACAATTGAAATTTCAAATTGAACGAATTGCGTAGGCTACGATATTTTTGTAATCTTGATTTTGACTTCAATAATAATTTCAAATTATTAGAATTGTAGTAGATCATGTAACTTTCAAATTTTCATCTTTCGAAATGGCTGAGATAATCTATTAGAACAGGTATACTGGGACACCCGGTATTATCCTTTCTCGTGGAAGGATAATATACTGCGTGGTACAACCGAGCATACAACCTACCATCAGAGAGTCCTCGTAGTCGTCCAAGTAGTCTTCGTCATTTTCCAAATCTCCATAAGTCTCGAATAGATTCATCTCCGTGGTGGTTGTGGTTGTAGTAGTCGTGGTTCTGAATGGGGATTTCGCGTTGTTCCAGCCCTTGTGCCTCAATCTATAGACGATTTCTGAATCTACTTCACTCTCACTATTCATTCTATCTAGTCTCGTCATAACCCTATCGAATTTTGAGTATCTAGATTGTTTGTAAATGTTATCGTATGAAGTCACTATTTTTGGATGCATATTTTGTTTCCTCGACATTTCACTTTTTTTCAGATAATCTATCGAGCTGTTGACCGACGAATAAACGCAGAAACACACCACTATCTTAGTCCAACTCACCAACATTTTTTAATGGTTCACTTGCTAATTTTTTGCATTTTTGTTACCTACTTTTCCGATTTTTCAATAGCTGACGACAACATCAGCTGGTCGAAATGAGATTGGAAAAATCGCATGTGTTTGAATGAAGTCGCCTCTGCCGCCAAAACCGCTTCCACCGCCGTTATCGCAGTCGTAGTTGGCGTAGCTCCGCCGTCGCGATTTAGAAACGACTGAATCATGACTGAATGAGAAACTGAATCAAGCAAGTCCCAACCGCAATAAAGCTCTGTGCAGTGTGCTCGTACCCCAAGCTGGTTGGCTTACCAGTTGAGTTGCATTCTCTCACTAATCTCACTATATACCGCATTTTGTTAGGTTGCAATATGATACTAAAGAAGCTAGCAAAACCACCCACGAATTTCAAAGACTCGTCACAATCACAATTTTACGCTCAGTTTAGACTAATTCAACACCCTATTCCCAAATTTTAGCTCCTCTCTTCCTCTCTCATAGAAAAAATTCCCTGATCGCCTTTCTAAAGTTAAATGTACTATCATTTTCTTCATGAATGAAGACGACTATTATTATTATTATATTATTATTATATTATGGTAAAATATGTTCAGAATCACATTGTCTACCACCTCCTTCTAGATATATGTATATGTATGTATGTATGTATGTATGTATGTATATGTATGTATGTATGTATGTATGTATGTATGTATGTATGTATGTATGTATGTATGTATGTATGTATGTATGTATGTATGTATATCGGTGAACGGGTGAACCAAACACCGAAACACCCTATATCCCAGCGAGCACAAACATCCCTGGGATGTTTTGGGATGTTTTGAAAATGTTGGCATGAAGATGTTATTTTGAGACGTAATATGCACTGACCAAAGAGGTCTTTGAAGGATATTGAAGTATTGTTTTTGTTCTTCTGTGGCATTTCTTTGTTTGCCTACTGAGAGGTATCCCTGGTATGTTTTGGGATGTTTTAGAAATGTAGGCATGAGGATGTTTTTTTGAGGCGTAATATGCACTTCCCAAAGAGGTCTTATAGAAGGATATTGGAAGTATTGTTTCAGTTCTTTCGTGCCCTTTCTTTGTTTGCCCCACCACAACGTCTCATGCTTACGTCACAATATGATGAATTCTGATTTGTTTTCGATTTTGTTCTTCTTGTTCGCAATTGGCATTCGCGTTTGCAGCGTGTCACGCTTACATCACGCTGCTAACGAACAGAGAGGAATTTGGTAAAGTTTATTGTGTTAGAAGACTTATTTAGTTCGTAATAATAACCATCAGATGAAAGATGTGTTGTTCAGTGCCTCAGTGTAATCAATATATAAAAGTACGAATTTATCAATACACATAGCTTCTCCGCAGTTGCAAAATTATGCATTGTGGAGAACATTTCAAAAATTGGGAAACCTATTTTCAATTATATGTCTGTGTGTAGTGGGCACTACTCAGAAACCGATTAAGAAGGTAATTTCATATCAAGAAAATATTTTTATGTTCAATCTATAGATAAATGCATTTTTTCATTCAATGGAAATGGAATCCTAATGCAAAAGTTCATTTTGACAAAAGGCTTCAGAAAAGTACCTCGAAAATGGTTTTTTTACAGCGATTTAATGTGCGCAAGACGCGTTGCAAATGTTTTGTTGTGTCCATGAAAAGGCTTTGAAAAGAACTAGGGAGAAGGTAGTTTTGTGACATATCAAGGAAATCTCGATAATTGCCGCCTGCGGCGGATATTGGCTGTTCTATAATAGTTCTATTCATGTGTGAACAGAACATTGCAGTGGAGGTTCAATGTCTCGAAATCTCGTACTTTTAACATCTCTGAGATGTTTTTGTGCTCGCTGGGATATATATATATATATATATTATATAGTAGTATATCTCAGCGAGCACAAAAACATCTCAGAGATGTTAAAAGTACGAGATTTCGAGACATTGAACCTATATCTATATACAACTATGGCAAACTTTCCTACTCTCTGCAATTATATTTGATGCTTTTAAACATCTTGGAATTACTTACTTGCGACATAGGGCTATAAAAATCACTTCATATGATGGCACAAATAGAGTCAAAAAGAATCAAAGCCACAATGTGTAACAAAATCGTGAGTCGTCAGAATAGAACGAAAAGATAGCTATCCGAATGACCTGATAACGAGATATCAGGGCCGTATTAGAAAAAATGAAGCTGATGATGATTTTCGAAAGACGAAACATTGGATCAGAAAATCGATAATGTCGAATTGAGGTTGAGGAACATCAAACATTGCCATGAAGCTGTTTCTTCATTTCTGTCATAACTCCATTAGCAACGCAAGAAACACATTATATTGTTAATCAAAATTCAGTTTCTTTAAAATATAACACTGAAACAAAAAATATAAAAAGTTTGAAAGTCGTTTCATTGGCCCATCAATCGCGCAACTTTACTTAATCTATTCAACCAAATCTGTATCTTTTGTAGTTTCCAAGATATATCTTCCACCCCATATACTGCGATATACACAGCCATAGATTATCGACCACCCTAATCTATGTAACAGCAGGTATACAGCGTGTCCCACTTACCATGCTCACCATAGGTATCTTTTTATCGGTGAGAGATACGAGGTCGGTTAAATGACACCAAATGTGGAGTTTGTCAAGGCCAACTATAAATGTGAAAAAATATTTTGATAAAATCTATTCGTTTTTGTTTTATACGCAAGAAACAGATTTTGATCATTTTCATGTCTCCTCCGTAACTTCTTTATTTATGAAAATATTCAAATAGGAATTTCACATTCCCATGGCAGTTTTTCGAAGTGATTTCGAAAAAAATATGAAATTTATACCAACTCTTCTAGAATTTGAGATATCAGCACCAACTTTAGTTTTTCAAATGTAGGTCATAGCTTACTATGACTTGGTTACAAATAACTTTTTTTCTCTTATAGATGATATGTCGCAGTAATAGTTTTGTGTTGATAACAACGGAGTTATCATCATTTATACAAAAACAAAAAATTAATTTCAAGCCGCCATCCTGAATTTATAAGTTTTAACAAAAAAAACATGATCTCCGACCTCAAAAACCCCCACTTACCAAGTTTGAATGGAATCGGACCAAATCTTGCCCGCCATCTTGGAGCAGCCATTTTTTTTAATTGATGGCGGACAAGATTTGGTCCGATTCCATTCAAAATTGGTATGTGAGGGTTTTTGAGGTCGGAGATCATGTGTTTTTCGTTAAAATTTATAAATTCAAGATGGCGGCTTCCGATTAATTTTTTGTTTTTGTATAAATGACGATAACTCCGTTGTTATCAACACAAAACTATCACTGCGACATATCATCTGTCAGAGAAAAAAAGTTATTTGTAACTAACTCATAGAGAGCTATGACCTACTTTTGAAAAACTGAAGATGGTGCTGATATCTCAAATTCTAGAAGAGTCGGTATAAATTTCATATTTTTTTCGAAATCACTTTGAAAAACTGCCATGAGAATGTGAAATTCTTATTTGAATATTTTCATAAATAACAAAGTTATCGGAGGAGACATGAAAATGATCAAAATCTGTTTTTTGCGTATAAAACAAAAACGAATAGATTTTATCGAAATATTTTTTCACATTATAGTTGGCCTTGACAAACTCCACATTTGGTGTCATTTAACCGACCTCGTATCTCTCACCGTTAAAAAGATACCCATGGTGAGCATGGTAAGTGGGACACACTGTATGTTTGGGTTTCGAAAAAATTATCCAGATATTCATGATAAATTTATTCGATAAAAATCGTCAGTTCACTATACAAAATATATATAAGTACATAAAAACCCTAGGCATAGTATATATTTACAAAACAATAAAGAGCTGAATAAAATAGGGACATATATGTATACAGGGTGTTGCGGCATTCGACCGACAACGCTTGACAGGGCGTTAAAATTAAGGAATAAAAATAGTTGTTTCGCAAATATCTCAAGAAAAATTGAATATAATGCATTCAACTTCAGTACATGGTTTATTATTTGAATGGGTCATTTTTTGACCAGGAAGCCATTCCGGAAATGTTATCCATATTTTCTACGCTATTGATTGAATTTCAATTATTTCCAATTCCTTTTATTCATTTTTCAATTTTGTTCAAGAAATACATCACCTTCAACTGAGCCGAAATGAACAGTTTTCGAGATATTCGACCAAAAATAGAAGATTGCATAGTAATATTTCATCATTTTCAGTAGTAGAAAATAGCAAAAATATTTTTCTGGTGTTGTAGATTTTAGATACTATTCAGATCCCATGCTGTAGCTGAACAAACATAGTGTTTCCACGCATAAAAAGAAAATAAAAATTTTTGTAATTTTCTACTACTGAAGAATATGAAAAATTAATATGCAAACTTCTATTGTTTTGGGTCGAATATCTCGATAACTGTTCATTTTAGCTCAGTTGAAGATGATGCAGTTTTTCAACATAATTGAACAATCAATTCGAGAAATTGGAAATAATCGAAATTTCATCGGTGGAGTAGATAATATGGGAGGAAAAGTTATCACAACCCTTCGTAGCGCACCTCTAGGTAAAATTCTGGGAATATGTCTTTCTGGTAAAAAAATTAATCATTGAAAGATGAAACCATATACCGAATTTGAATACCTTAATTATATTCAATTCTTCTTCAGATATTGCAAAAAACCTATTTTAATTTCTTAACTTCAACGCCCTGTATCTCGGAAACTAAACACTTGAAGACCATATGTTCCTATCTCATCAGTGATTATGAAATCACGGGAGCTATCACCTGTCAAGCGTTCTCGGTCGAATTTCGCAACACCCTGTATAATACCTGATATACTTACGACATTATTAAAGGTTTAGGTATACCTACCTAATGATAAAGAATGTTCCTCATTCGAATTAAAACTAAATTAAATTTATTTTGAACTACATTATTCTCATTGCTGTCTTAGTTCGTTTCTGAGGACTTTCCCGCTGGCATTTCTAGGAATCGATTCGATGAACTTCACGCCACCTACTAATTTTTTGTAATTGGTCACTTTTCCATTGACGAAACGCTGGACTTCACTTTCACTGAGGTCGATTCCTGGTTTGCGAACCACGTAGGCCTTCGGGACTTCCCCAGCAAGAGGATCCGGGATACCGATCACAGCAGCATCCACTATCCCCTCTATTTCCAAAATCAGATTCTCCAATTCAGTTGGAGACACCTGAAACAGAAAAAAAATATGTTGAGATATGGTCTGGTACCTTTGCGGAAATGGACGTACACTCGTCTTCAGAGAACATGTCCTACATAGAGGGTGTAAATCACCGCGCCCATACGTCCATATACGTTTTTTTTTCTGCAACCGACACAAAAGTCGTCCATTTTGATACCAAAATTAGCTCTTAAATTGACGTTTCTATTACTGACACAAAAATAGGTATGTTGCTAGGGAACATATTTAGTTCCTAGGAGCTAAAGTTGAATTTTAGTTCCTAGGAGCTAAAGTTGAAATTTAGCTCCTAGGAACTAAAAAGTATGTACTGGACATCATCAAGAATAAACAATCATTGGTCTATAAATTCGATGGTACGTAGACATGCTTGAATGTAAAAGTTATCGGAATCAATAAGTATCTGAAACTTATCGCATTACTCAAGAAACAATCTATTGGATATAAAGCGAGACAACTCCAAAACATTCACCGCTGGAGATATATGATATACCGGGTGGCTACGGAAGTATTGCCTACGGAATATCTCAGTTATAGTATGACGTAGGTTTGTGAAATTTGGAGCGTTGATATAATGACATAAGAGCTAGAATTTGAGCTTATTGACATGTCAAAGTTAACTTCCGGTCTGACCGGAAGTAACATCAACTTTCTTATTTTAAATGGAGTCCCTATTTTTTTTTCTTTTCGCTTTATTCAGCATTCAATTCCCTTTCTAATGACATATCACGAGTTGGTATCTAACCAGAAACTAGATCAGAAAAAAATTATTATTGAAATTCACCGAGTAGGCCGTGGAAGCAAAATGAAAGCCAAAAAATGACTTTCTATCATATCATTAGAAAGGAATGGTTATGCTGAATAGTACAGGCAAGAAAAAGTTGTATGTTCCTATTTAAGTCATGGACCTACAGAGTATTGTTTTTTTCCCAATTTTTCCAATATTTTTTTTGGCGGCTTTTTATAACGCCGATGAATGAAAATAAAATATCACAGTAGTAGCAACTGTTTTCGAGTGACGTATGGTTTCCATAGCCATCTTTTCAATTTTTGGATTTCATTTTGCTTCCACGGCCTACCCGGTGAATTTCAATAATATTTTTTTTCTGTTCTAGTTTCTGGTTAGATACCAACTTGTGATATGTCATTAGAAAGGGAATTGAGTGCTGAATAAAGCGAGAAGAAAAAAACATAGGGTTTCCATTTCAAATAAGAAAGTTGATGTTACTTCCGGTCAGACCGGAAGTTAACTTCGACATGTCAATATGCTCAAATTCTAGCTTTTATGTCATTATATCGACGCTTCAAATTTCACAAACCTACTTCATACAATAACTGAGATATTCCGTAGGCAATACTTCCGTAGCCACCCGGTATATACCAACAAATTTCTACAAGAAACTCCCGATGAAGAATATCTGTTGAAAACGGTGAATTATACTTCATATTTAAACTCTTTATTTTATTGCATCAATGAGAAATGTTCAATTTGATTGCAGAGTTTATTGTACTATGGCTCAGAGGTCTAAAGCTCAGGTTGCCACGCTGGTGGTCCATGCAGTTTCAATTCTCGGTAGGCCCGACATTTTTTTTCTGCTTCGTCAGTTATTATAATGTTTCTTTTTTTGTTGCCTTTGGACATATGGGATAATATGGATAAAAACTTTTTCAACTATTTCAATCGCTCATACTTTCAGGGTAGTTATTTCCAAAAGCTGCGTTAGTAGAAAGAATCTTGTGTGTATTTCGAGCACAAAGTGTTATTGGTGCCGCTCTCCAAAGATTACATTCTTTGTCGAGCGGCAATCTATCACTTTGCGCTCTAAATACACAAATAGCTATTCTGATTACGAGTGTAAGTAAGCGAGTATTATTGTCGAAAGTGCTTCAAAAATTTTAATTCCTCCTTCGGAATCGGACTCATTCGCCGAAATATGAAAATGAACGAATGTATATGTAGTTTTTTCTCGGATAGAAAATTATCGGATGAATATTATCACTTATAATATCATGAGAGCTTTTCAATCATTTCCGGAATTTTTTTCGAGAACAGTCTTCGACTCAGGAGAATTTCCTAAATAATCGTGTTCGAGAAAAAATTTCCGGATATTATTTGAAGCTAAAGTGGTATTCGGTAAGAAAATTTCACACCAAACATTTTGAATTTCAACAACACTTAGATGATTTCGTTGTAAATGATGGTTGTTTGTGATGAAATGTAAGAACTAACAAAATAAGAGACAAAATAAAGTACGCCTCTTTAAAACAATTTAAATAATGAATTAACTCCGCCTAATTAAGCCTACCGCATGAAAATTTGAACAGAGGTGACGTCAGATTTGTAGAATTTTGGGTGGAGAAAGGGGTCTAACCTCAAATTTTATTTCGATTCCTGAATTTTTTTATTAGTGCCATTCGATAGTACACGTCAAGCTTTCTCAGTGTGTGAAATATTTGCACTCATTTCGATGACACCCTGTATATTAGAATTTCGCGATAGAAAAGAATCGTACGCCACCAACCGGAGTTTTTGGAAGCTCTCAAAGCGGTCTGTTTACTTTGGTTCACATTTGTTTTTGTTTTAAACCGAGAAGTGTTCAAGTTGTTGCCGTTAGGTGGGGCGACCTGATATTTTGTACCAAGGTTGGTAGAACTGATGATTATTTCGACGGAGAAGGTGCATCAATCAGCAAAACGCGGTGAAGAAAACTGGTAATTCGTGATGTAATCCCATTGAAAATTCCATTTCGGAGGAATACCAACCTTGATTGCTCCGAAAATTCATCTGTACCGAAAGTCATGGTTGTTTGAATTCTTGCCTATCACCGTGCCAGACCGAAACTTGCGTCTGTGGCACAGAACTACAGATACCAGAATGTGGTATTTGATGTTAGGAGACAAGGGAGACACTGTCACATTGCTGTCACTACTGTCCAGTGTCGATGTCGATTGTCATTGTCTATTGTCATCCGTCATCTCGATTGATTTGTTTGTAGTGGTTTGTAGGTTTGTACAAAATTTTGGGCATTGTAAAAATTGTAAACAAAGAAAAATGGAAAATCCAGAGGAAATATTGCACAGTTTAGAAGAATTTTCGAAAATGAAACCCAAGGACATCCCTAGAGAACTAGAAGAGTATTTGTGTTTCGTAGCTAAGACTGGTAACCCAATTTATCAATGGTCTGTAATTAAATGCCTAATCAGAGAAAAACTTCTCAATGTAATAACCGCATTTAATGAGAAGTGCCGCAGGTTCGAGATACCGCCTTGCCCTAATGTGGAATTATTCAACTATGATATGATGAAGAACTTCATACTAGAAAAACTGGACACATTCGCATCAGCCCCATTCACAATTCAGAGGATTTGTGAATTGCTAACCACGCCTCACAAAGAATATGCTATGATAGACAAATACATGCGAGCTCTTGAAAAAAATATTCTAGTTGTAAGCACCACTGAACCTGGACGACGATCCACAGAAAATGGGGATGGAATCATGAATGGTGTTGAATCTGTACATTCAGAACATTCGGAGCATGTACCAGAGAGCAGTTCAAGCCATGACATCAATATTGAAGATATGGACGAGGCTCCAAGTTGGCCTAAAACTGAGCAAGAAGTGGCACCCTCATTGTTTGAAAGTAATAAGAATGATAACCTAGTGAAATCTGAGGAGTCTTCAGAAAGTGAGCTTGAACCAAAACAAGGTAAAAAACTTTTGCATCTATTTATGTACATATTTGAGCAATTTGTTGTCTGTTTACAGAAATTCCATCCAGTAGTACTGCTGAAGAGCCCCTAATTGAAACCCAAGAGACTGTTATAACCTGTAGTAGTTCTGAGGAGCTGGTGCAGCCTTTTATTGCTGTTGAGACAGTGTCAATAGAAACTTGTGTAGCATTGCACCAAGAAATTGTGGAGGAAATTCTGCCTGAAGTTGCAGTAACCATTACAGCCATACCTGCCAATGTTCACCAGAGAAGATCAAGCATAGAGAGGATAGATGAAGATAAACCAGAAATATTGGAACAAATTGTAGAAGAACAAAGTGTGGTGAGTACATTTTTTCCTTTTTAACTTGATAGGATATCATGGGGAAATGTTCTTCAAATTCCATAAAATTTTTGGGTAATTTTGCACTTATCATGTGATGGTTTTTTTTTTCAATTTTTTTTTTTGTTCTTATGTATTATTGTCTGAAAAACACGAATTTGATAATGAAAATGTGAACAAACCACTATTTATAGTGATATTTCATGAAAAAGTTCGAAATTTTGCCTTACTTTCCCCTAAGTGTTGGATGCATTTACAGGTACTTGCTCTTTTTATTTTGTCATTGGACACTTCCATGACACATTTTAAGCTAGAAAATTCAACAGGAAATATGATTTTTATGGCGAGTTTTTCCTATTTAGTGAGCAAGCATAATCGATGGGTAATCCAAATAGGAGATGTCAAATGTCAATAGATTGCTTTGGAATGACATCACACATGCCATTATTTCAAATGATATTCTTCCTTCATTTCACTACATGGATAAATCACAAGAAAATCATATTTCTAGTTGACTCATATATTAAAAAAAATTGTGTGATATATATAAATTATCCAATGATGGAAAAAGAAGGGCAAATTGTTCTAAATGCGCCCCAAAGACAGGCGGAAAAGAAGGTGAAATTTGTAACTTTATAGTGAAATATCTTAATAAATAATGGTTTGTTCACATTTTCATTATCAAATTCGTGTCTTTCAGACAAAAATACGTAAGTACCAAAAAAATTTTTCGAAAAAAAACCCATCCCATGAATAGTGCAAAATTACCCAACATTGTGTGATATATAATATATAAATTGTCCAATGATGGAAAAAGAAGGGCAAATTGTTCTAAATGCCATCCAAAGAAAAGTAGGTGAAATTTGTAACTTTATAATGAAATATCTGGATAAATAATGGTTTGTTCACATTTTGCTTATCAAATTCGTGTTTTTCAGACAAAAATACATAAGAATCAAAAAAAAATTTCGGAAAAAACCCATGGCATGATAAGTGCAAAATTACCAATTTTTGTTTTGTATCAATAATCTGAGCAAAAATCCAAAATTCCTTTTAGTTGAACACTGTTTTTAGAGAGTAATAATGTTAGAGACAAAAAACAATCCCAAAGTAGATCAACTTCTTGAATTATTAGATGTTGAATTCCCAGCTGGAGCAGCATTTAAGGCTAGTTGAATTTTCAGCCTGAGGAACCAAAACTTGTAGAAAAAACCCAAGAGGAGGTTATCAAAGAGGAAATAGTTGTATCCTTAACCTGCCCTGAAACTACTATTGAAACCTCACAATCTGTTACTGAAGATCCTCTAGAACAGTCAAATTTGGTAACAGAAGAAATCAACATTGAAATCACACCCTTGAAAGACAGTGAATCTCTGGAGGAAGCTCCTGAAGCTCCTGCAGTGTCTTCCTGTTCAGATGAGGTGGAAATAGACATGTCAGAGGTCATTGAAACAACAGAACCCATCGAAAGTGAGGAAAACGAAGCCAAGGAAGCTACAGATGGAAAAACAATAGTGGACATTCAGGTCCTACAAGAAGTACTAGTACCTGAAGAGGAACCCACAAGTTCAGTGGTTTCTGAAAATACTGAAGCAGACAATGTGGTGGACAGCTCTACAGATCAGAAAGAGGAAGACAACTCTGTGAAGATAGAAGAAACAACAATGAAAGACCCAGAAAAGCAGGTGGTTAGCGAGATACCTGTACCAGAAGTTAAAGTTACTGAACCAGAAGACACCCCCATGGATGTTGATGTGGTGAGTGAGAACAAGGAGAAATTGACAGAATGTGAGGAGCCTTCATCTTCCATGGAACCCTTCTTATAATATAGGTAGCATAATTGATGAGATTTTTTTTCAAAATGGAGAACTTGACATGTAGGAGATTTTTTTTCCATAAGTATAGGAATTCCTGTTAGGTTATAAGAGGTTTTTGCATTACCGAGTTTTTTAAACTAGTTTTTAATGATATTTATGTAATAAGATTCCAATTTCAATAGAGATGCATAATGAATTTTTTCAAGTGTTTTTTTTGTGGATACTACCATTTATACATATTTGTAAGAAGCAATGGCAATACAAAGTTTGATGTAGATTAAGGCGAATTTTTAACCACTGAGACAACTATGGCATACTAAATACATAACTACAAAATATTGTTACTTCCGCCATTATGAAATAATTTTAGGAAACTGGAAAAATATTCAGGATGATGACAGGTGCAATTTATATAAACTATAATCATCTATGATCTTTTTCTTTGGAGATTATCCATATGAATCATTGATGCATGGTGATTAAATTCAACTGTTTGTCTTAATGAACAAGTTAGATTTGATTGCCTATCCACTTTCAATTCCATTTTGTAATCTTCCTCTTCATTTATTATTGGTTGCATTGGCAATCCCTTTGTTTAACGTTGTTATTCCTAATTCAAAAAACACAATTTTAAATACCCGACTTAGTCAATCTAGACACATTTCCTTGTTTGTTATGAATTTTGATGTTTTGTGTTTTTGATAGATGACATTTGTCACTTGTTTGTGGAATAATAATTTTTTATCTTTCAAAACAAGTAGTCTGTCGGTTTGTTCACTTCATAACCGCGCCATTTGCTGTACACAATGTTTATCTGATCCAAAAGAAGCATCTTAGGAAAAATGTTTATTTGGGGGTTCAAAAAACCAAAATTCAAAAATGTTGCTTAAAATTATTTTGGGCTTAAAACCCTTAAGAACTATATGTTCTCAATTTTATAGTTTCTTTTCTCCTCCTACCTAGCAAGGTATGTCACCCATTTTCCAATAGTGATGGAACTTCTTTCATTTATAAATGTTGTATTTTAGCCTGATGATGACTCCTAGGAGTCGAAACATGTAGCATATATATGATTTGATTATAATTTACTTGGAGCGAGACTTTGAGTTTGTTCTCTTAATTATCTGACTTGTATGTTAACTTCAAATATAGTTTGAGAAGAATATCAATATGGAAGATATTGAAAAGGAATATTCTCAGATATAGGTATTATGAAAATGAAAAAAAAATTGATACATAACTATAAAGAAATACATTGAGAATTCCCATTCTCTATCTGATGAATAAATTAATAATTCTTTCCCAGTATATTCAACAGGAAACAACTATTTTTCTGGCTATATGCCATGAGGAACATTGAATTACATCTATTGAACACATAATGCGGATTTAAAAATAAAATATTCTGATGTTTTTTTTTGCTAAAACTTGTTATCCCCCCTTATGTCCGAAGTCGTTGTGAACGAATCTAACTGAATTGTCAAAATATACATTCACAACCCCTACTCTTCACCCCAAAGGGATATGACTTTTCTCTCTCTAGCAATCAGACAGGATAGGTACCAATTTGAATGTCTTCATAGGGATGAAACTGTTCCACTGTATGAGGTGGTATATCACATTTTGTTGCCACCCCTTGCCATGTCTTTCATTCCAACATGGCGCCCAACCATCTTCAGAAATAATTACCTATATATTAAAAGTTACAAAGGGCCTCTCGGTATAATGATACCCGCTGACCTAAGTAGCTTCAAGTTGCTATTAAATTCCTTAAACTGTGCTATTAATTATTGTTATAGTGTTATTTTTTCTTCAACAGGCTTCAAATGAAATATTCTGAAAATAAAGATGAATAGGTATCGACATTCCAGGAAAAGAAGATTGACATTATACAGGGTGTTTCATGAGAAGAATCACTTAGACAAATGGTTAATAGGGGAAATCAAGACGAGTTGATATATATATATATATGAAAACATTTTTTGACCCTCCATAACGGAGATACAGGGTATTATGTGATATTGCTATATAACTTTGATGGTCTATATTACAGAAATGATTCATCGTAATCTGATTAAATTCGGCAGCGACGTATCTCTACTGAAACTATTCAAGATAACATATTATGAAGAGAAATATCCAGGTCCGGACTTGGGAGAATTTTATGTTTCATTGTTATGTCAAAAAAGTTCACTTTGTGTCCACTTTTCTCGAAAAATTTCATCAGATTCCGAAAGATCAGACAAAATGCAATAAGATTTGCTCTTCAATTTACACGGCACACTTTGACCGATTCAATAAAAAAATATGGAACAAAATCGTTCGAATGAATTTTGAATTTCGACCTGGCTGATAACTGTCAGCTTTCAACTGGTATCATGTGAATCGATTTTTTCTACATTTTTGTTGAATATTAATTGACAGAAAGGAAGACGAGAAGAAAAAACACGATTTTTTTATCGAAATTCCAGATAGATATTATTATTCCTGACTTTGTTTTATGGGTATCGCTTGAAGTAATGCTGAGATATCTATAGTAGGCCCTGTTTTTCATTTATGTTACAAGACTTGACGTTTGTTGATAATCCGAACGACGGATAGGCAGGTACTAGGCTAATACTAGAGGTAGGTACCAACTGATGAAATTACGGAATGAGGATTCATGTACCCATTTTATGGTGATTTATCAAATTAGTTATGCCATCATGCATTAACTAAGCTCAATTTTCTGTTATTGATACACTTCTGCGAGTGATATAAGGATGCATGTACTATTTATTCAAAGTTCCTAATGTGCATCCTCGTGGAGGTTTTACTGCAACGTATTGTTGGGTCTGGAAACATTCTATGGTCTTAAACATATCATAGCATTTGGATTTTTGTCTTGTTCAGCATTTGGAATATGAAGTGGCACCTAGAGTGCAAGAATATCTCGATCACCAGTGTTTACCTATCAACAAACGCCACCTTACAGAAAATAGAAACAGTGCCTACTTAATAACAAATTTATGAAATAGAGTCACGAGTAATCATTTCTATCTGGAAGTTCGGTCAAAAACTAACATGTCAAATCATAAAAAATCAGAACTACTCTCTTCTGTCAATTTCTATCCAAAGAAAATGTACAAAAAAATCAATTTACACGAATCCAGTTGAAAGTTGGGAGTTATCAGCCAGGTCGAAATTGAAAATTCATTCGAACGTTTTTGTTCCATATTTTTTCATTGAATTGGTCAAAGTGTGCCGTGCAAATTGAAGTGCAGTTCCTATGAAATGTTGTCTGATCTTTCTGAATCTGTTGAAATTTTTCGAGAAAAGTAATCACAAAGTGAACTTTCATATGACGTAACAATGAAACATAAAATTTTCCCAAGTCCGGACCTGGATTTTTTTTTTCATAATATGAATAGTTTCAGTAGAGATACGTAGCTGCCAAATTTCAGCAGATCACGATGAATCCTTTCTGTAATATAGGCTATCAAAGTTATATAGCAATTTCACATAATACCTTGTATCTTCGTTATGGAGGGTAAAAAAATGTTTTCATATCTATACATCAACTCGTCTTGATTTCCCCTATTAACCATTTGGCTATGTGAGTCTTCTCATGAAACACCCTGTATATAGAAAACAATATTACTTAAACCACTTACCTTTGTATGCAATGAGTCTGAAGCAGCTTCAATAATGATGTTATGTGGAGGAGAAAATTGTTGAAGTGAAAATTTCACGTTTTATCTCCATTATAAAACCAATTCATCAAAAATCATTTTGCAGCATATTATGATTGTTGTTATTTTTCTGTTCTAAAATTGTTCTATCCAACATTCGGTTGCCCCCTCAAGAGCAACCTTCAGAAAGTTTTCAAGAGACTTGTGCGAGCAAGGAATGAAGGGGGCCTTACCTTTCAACGTGTGATCCCAAATACTTTCTTGGGCCATCAGAAAAATTTCTGCGGTCATTAGGATTTAAAGCCACGTGAAAAGAATACTAACGATTTTAACATGGCCCCTCTGATGGATTCCAAAATAACACCACCTATCCCAATTAGCTACAGTGTATCTTAAAGACTTATATAGTATGTCTGTATGTAAGGACTTTTATAAAGAGGTGATTTCCACATCATTTAGACGTCTTTGAAATGGATATCTGTAAGAATTTTAATCTTCAAAAATATCTAGCTCAAAATACTATAATAATATAATAATATAGTATCAACAGTTGGTGTATCTCAGTGGCGTGTCGTGAATTTCGTATCTGGGGAAGCTGGGAGCAAAATATAACAAAAAATGTACCGCAGGCAATTTTTTAATTTCACGAGGTCAAGTCGGTTAGTCGCTGTAAGTTGAAAATATGAACTCAGATATATCTGTCTCTACAGTATGAATCTAGTAGGCACAATTCGTTCAATTTCGAATAATAACTTGATAGGATAACATATTAATTCTTCCATAGTTGATGCAGAAAATCCTTTTGAATGATGTAACAAAAATGAAAAATAGGTATTTATGCAAAAAGTGTACAATCATGCTCTACAAATATGTTTTTGCACATGGTCTTTTTTTATCGCTTGGAGCGCACGAAAGGAAATCCCTATGATGTTCAAAGATCATCGTGCGTTCCTAGGAAGGATAGGGACAGGAGGTAGGTATTGGAATTTGTTCTTGAACTTCTGGAGATTATATGTTGTAGGGAATACTTCCTCAGGCAATGAATTCCAGAGCCTAGCCGTTCTATGGATGAAAGAGTTTTGATAAAGTGCTTTTAAATAATTGCTTTTATAGGTAGAGTTGGATCGGTTCTCGCTGCTGACGGTCATGATCGTCCCTTTCATTCTTTTATTGTGATATCCCAACTGAGTTGAAAAATTCAGCACAGATACGATCAATTTACATAATCACTGCATTATAAGAATGATCTAGCTAGACGATGATTCTGATTTTTGGGCAAAGGAATAAGCTGTGCTTCCCTAGCTTCCATAGACAAACACGCCACTGGTGTACCTATAATGTGCTATAATCATTGATAAATTATAGAGAATTTCTTTCTAGTATTTATTTGCTTCCTGTATTCAATCCTGCGAAATAGTGGTCTCAGAAATCTGAAACATTACTGATTATGTTGAAAACTTTGAAATGAAAAGAGAAGCGTACTGGCGCATGTGTAGTAAAATTTCATATGTTTGAGATCTGGAATGAACGTCTCAAGGATGTATACAGGTTTTTGTATGTTCTGGTTTCCATGAAAAGGGATATCTTGAAATGTTCAGAGAACATCGTGAGAACCAAGGGAAATAACGTAGGAATTGGTGTTCTTCTTAAATTCCTGGAGGTGAGTCATTGAATTGGGAAAATGAGATAACGGCTTCGCTGTTTGAGGTAGATGAGCAAAAATTGATGTGATATTCTAGGCTCATGAGCAGCACAGTTCCAAAATATTTTCCGTTATCGCTTGACGTATCAAAGTTATACTTTTTCTTATGGGACACCCTGTATTTCATTGCATTTTCGGATTCTCCTTTGTTAGCTGATTTCATCAAAGCTTCACACTTGTAGCCTAGCCAGAATGATTACAGAGATATAGGGTGTTCAAAATTTTTGTGGGTCGAAACTTCATTATTGGTCAAAACGGCTCACATGTCTCTATCTCAACTTTTGATTTACTATCTACTGATATTCAATTTGAGCGAATACAGGGTGGTTCATAATTCTGAATTTTGAAGTATATCTATACTATATCTCTGTAATCATTCCCACTAGTCCCGAGTGTGATGTATTGATGGAATCAGCTCACAAAGGAGAATCCAAAAATGCAATAAAATACCGGGTGTCCTATAATAAAAAGTATAACTTTGAAACGTCACGCATATTTGAGTCATCCTGTATACGCAAAGTAATTTAGAAATATGCTGCTCATGAGCCTAGACCATCACAAATATTATTATTCATCTATCTCAAACAACGAAGCCGTTATCTCACTTTCCCATTTCAATGACTCACCCTGTGTGTTGAAGACACACGAATTTTGGTCTTATGATGTCATTAAAACATCCAAAGGCATAGATCGAACCAAAGACATAGACAATTTTCGATACTATATCACTCGAAAATACTTACTTGATTTCCTTTCACCTTAATGAGTTCTTTGCACCTGTCTACAATATAAAAATATGAATCTTCATCATATAATGCCACATCCCCAGTGTGTAACCATCCTTCTTCATCAATTGTTTCTGCAGTTGCTTGTTCGTTGTTCAAATAGCCCATCATAATCTAAAATGATGTCATTATGTATTGTGATCGAGATACTTTTTGGGACTTTTAAATCTGGTACCTGTGGCCCCCTGACTAATAATTCTCCTGGTTCGTTGGGTCCTAGAACTTCTCCTGATGAGAGACTCATGATTTTGGCTTCGGTGCCTGGGAATGGGACACCAACTGTTCCTACTTTGGTTGGAGGAGTAGACAATGGCATACAGAGGGAAACTGGTGAACTTTCTGTCATACCGTAACCTGAAATAGGGAGATTTTCTTTCACAATTTTGAGATAAAAAGGAAACAAAATGAGCTACCAGCTCAAATTATTATTAGGTTTTCGTGATTTTAAAAAAATATAAAAACAAACCGATTGATAAAACCACGCGTTTGTAGGACGATAAAATAGAGATTTCAATGAACAAAATACTCACCAACTTTATTGAAGAATCAGATATTTTGACGCGAGAATTTTCGATTGAAAAAATCAGGGTGAATTTTCGATATTTAGTGATAAAAAAACCACAATAACTTGATAATTTGAATTTTAAACATGAATTTTGTGAAAAAAGTGTGAATACAAGGGTCATATATATATTTTTATTGCCTACAACTTTGCCCTCTAACTTTTTTCCATAGGGCTTGTTTTTTTTTCCAGAAACCGAGATTACCGGTTTGCAGCCTTAAAAGCTCTGATCGACCGTAATTTATATTTTCTTTCATTCTTGTTATACGACGCTACACATAGTGGAGTATACTACGGCCTTGCCAAAAATGCTATCTCGGAAACTAAGCGAGAGAGAGGTATAGTTACTTTGGAGAAAATGATCCCCATCGAATTTTGAGCAACTTTGGTTTTTGTGTGTGGTCTGTCTGTCTGTCTGTACTCTGTGGTAATCATAAATCGATATATCTCTGGAACCCTTTGACATATCGACTTGAACTTTTGCCATCTTATTGTACTCAAAACAATATTATGTCATTAAAATATGAAGGAAATCGGAAAAGGTGGTTTTTCAGGAATTTTTGCAAATTTTGCAATTTTCTGGAATTTTTGCGAATTTTGCAATTCTCAGGAATTTTCGCAAATTTTGCAATTATCAGGAATTTTTGCGATTTTTGCAATTTTCAGAAATTTTTGCAAATTTTGCATTTTTTGCTATTTCTGCAATTTTCAGGCATTTTTGCGATTTTTTCAATTTTCAGGAATTTTTGCAATTTTCATGCAATTTTGCGATTTTTTCAATTTTCAGGAATTTATGCAATTTTCAGGCATTTGCGATCATGAATCGATATATCTCCGGAACCCTTTGACATATCGACTTGAAATTTTGCCATCTTATTGTACTCAAAACAATATTGTCATTAAAATATGAAGGAAATCGGAAAAGGTGGTTTTTCAGGAATTTTTGCAAATTTTGCAATTTTCTGGAATTTTTGCGAATTTTGCAATTCTCAGGAAATTTCGCAACTTTTACAATCTTCAAGAATTTTTGCGATTCTTGCAATTTTCAGTAATTTTTGCAAATTTTGCAATTTTCAGGAATTATTGCGATTTTTGCAATTTTCAGGAATTTTTGCAATTTTTGCTATTTCTGCAATTTTCAGGAATTTTTGTAATTTTTGCTATTTCTGCAATTTTCAGGAATTTTTGCGATTTTTGCAATTTCCAGGAATTTTTGCAAATTTTGCAATTTTCTGGAATTTTTGCGAATTTTGCGATTTTCAGGAATTTTTGCAATTTTTGCTATTTCTGCAATTTTCAGGCATTATTGCGATTTTTTCAATTTTCAGGAATTTTTGCAATTTTTGCAATTCTCAGGAATTTTTGCAAATTTTGCAATTTTCAGGGATTTTTGCGATTTTTGCAATTTTCAGGAATTTTTGCAAATTTCAGGAAGTTTTGCAATTTTTGCTATTCCTGCAATTTTCAGGAATTCCTGCGATTTTTGCAATTTTCGGGAATTTTCAGGAATTTTTGCAATTTTCAGGAATTTTCGCAATTTTTGCTATTTCTGCAATTTTCATGCATTTTTGCGATTTTTTCAATTCTCAGGGATTTGCAATTTTCAGGCATTTTTGCAATTTTCAGGAATTTTTGCAAATTTTGCAATTTTCAGGAATTTTTGCAATTTTCAGGAATTTTTGCGATTTTTGCAATTTTCAGGATTTTTTGCAAACTGCTATTTCTGCAATTTTCAGGTATTTTTGCGATTTTTTCAATTTCCAGGAATTTTTGCAACTTTCAGGCATTTTTGCGATTTTTGCAATTTTCAAGCATTTTTGCAATTTTTGCAATCTTCAGGCATTACTGCGATTTTTGCAATTTTCGAGAATTTTCAGGAATTTTTGCAATTTTCAGGAATATTTGCGATTTTTGCAATTTTCAGGAATTTTTGCAATTTTCAGGATTTTTTGCAATTTTTGCTATTTCTGCAATTTTCAGGCATTTTTGCGATTTTTTCAATTCTCAGGATTTTTTGCAATTTTCAGGAATTTTTGAAAATTTTGCAATTTTCAGGAATTTTTGCTATTTCTGCAATTTTCAGGAATTTTTGCGATTTTTGCAATTTTCAGGAATTTTTGCAAATTTTGCAATTTTCAGGAATTTTGGCGATTTTTGCAATTTTCAGGAATTTTTGCAATTTTTGCTATTTCTGCAATTTTCAGGAATTTTTGCGCTTTTTGCACTTTTCAGGAATTTTTGCAAATTTAGCAATTTTCAGGAATTTTTGCGAATTTTGCAATTTTCAGGAATTTTTACAATTTTTGCTATTTCTGCAATTTTCAGGAATTTTTGCGATCTTTGCAATTTTCAGGAATTTTATGCAATTTTCAGGAATTTTTTGCAATTTTCAGGAATTTTGCGATTTTTGCAAGTCTCAGGAATTTTTGCGATTTTTGCAATTTTCAGGAATTTTTGCAATTTTCAAGCATTTTTTGCAATTTTTGCAATCTTCAGGCATTACTGCGATTTTTGCAATTTTCGAGAATTTTCAGGAATTTTTGCGATTTTTGCAATTTTCAGGAATTTTCGCAATTTTCAGGATTTTTTGCAATTTTTGCTATTTCTGCAATTTTCAGGCATTTTTGCGATTTTTTTCAATTTTCAGGAATTTTAGCATTTTTCAAGAATTTTTGAAAATTTTGCAATTTTCAGGAATTTTTGCTATTACTGCAATTTTCAGGAATTTTTGCAATTTTCAGGAATATTTTGCAATTTTCAGGAATTTTTGCAATTTTTGCTATTTCTGCAATTTTCAGGAATTTTTGCGATTTTTGCAATTTTCAGGAATGTTTGCAAATTTAGCAATTTTCAGGAATTTTTGCGAATTTTGCAATTTTCAGGAATTTTTGCTATTTCTGCAATTTTCAGGAATTTTTGCGATTTTTGCAATTTTCAGGAATTTTCGCAATTTTCAGGAAGTTTTGCAATTTTTGCTATTCCTGCAATTTTCAGGAATTTTTGCAATTCTTGCAATTTCCAGGAGATTTTGCAAATTTTGCAATTTTCAGGAATTTTTGCGATTTTTGCAATTTTCAGGCATTTTTGCGATTTTTTCAATTTTCAGGAATTTTTGCATTTTTCAGGAATTTTTGCTATTTCTGCAATTTTCAGGAATTTTTGCGATTTTTGCAATTTTCAGGAATTTTTGCAAATTTTGCAATTT
This sequence comes from Phaedon cochleariae, assembly GCA_918026855.4. Taxonomy (NCBI): domain Eukaryota; kingdom Metazoa; phylum Arthropoda; class Insecta; order Coleoptera; family Chrysomelidae; genus Phaedon; species Phaedon cochleariae. The sequence continues at coordinate 2,374,153 of OU896709.1, read as the reverse complement.
TCAGGAATTTTTTGCAATTTTCAGGAATTTTTGCAATTTTTGCTATTTCTGCAATTTTCAGGAATTTTTGCAATTTTTGCTATTTCTGCAATTTTCAGGATTTTTTGCGATTTTTACAATTTTCAGGAATTTTTGCAAATTTAGCAATTTTCAGGAATTTTTGCGAATTTTGCAATTTTCAGGAATTTTTGCAATTTTCTGCTATTTCTGCAATTTTCAGGAATTTTTGCGATTTTTGCAATTTTCAGGAATTTTTGCTAATTCTGCAATTTTCAGGTATTTTTGCAATTTTTGCTATTTCTGCAATTTTCAGGAATTTTTGCAAATTTAGCAATTTTCAGGAATTTTTGCGAATTTTGCAATTTCCAGTCATTTTTGCGATTTTTGCAAGTATCAGGAATTTTTGCGATTCTTGCAATTTTTAGGAATTTTTGCAATTTTCAAGAGTTTTTGCGATTTTTGCAATTTTCAGGATTTTTTGCAAATTTTGCAATTTTCAGGAGTTTTTGCGATTTCTGCAATTTTCAGGAAGTTTTGCAATTTTTGCTATTCCTGCAATTTTCGGGAATTTTTGCGATTTTTGCAATTTTCAGGATTTTTTGCAAATTTTGCAATTTCCAGGAATTTTTGCGATTTTTGCAATTTTCAGGCATTTTTGCGATTTTTTCAATATTCAGGAATTTTTGCAATTTTCAGGAAGTTTTGCAATTTTTGCTATTTCTGCAATTTTCAGGAATTTTTGCAATTTTTGCAATTTCCAGGAATTTTTGCAAATTCTGCAATTTTCAGGAATTTTTGCGATTTTTGCAATTTTCAGGAATTTTTTGCAATTTTCAGGAATTTTTGCAATTCTTGCTATTTCTGCAATTTTCAGGATTTTTTGCGATTTTTGCAATTTTCTGTAATTTTTGCGAATTTTGCAATTTTCAGGAATTCTTGCAATTCTTGCTATTTCTGCAATTTTCAGGCATTTTTGCGATATTTTCAATCTTCAGGAATTTTTGCAATTATAAGGCATTTTTGCAAATTTTGCAATTTTCAGGAATTTTTGCAAATTTCGCAGTTTTCAGGAATTTTTGCGATTTTTGCAATTTTCAGGAATTTTTGCAATTTTTGCAATTATCAGGCATTTTTGCAAATTTTGCAATTTTCAGGAATTTTTGCAAATTTCGCAATTTTCAAGAATTTTTGCAATTTCCAGGAATTTTTGCAAATTTTGCAATTTTCAGGAATTTTTGCGATTTTTGCATTTTTCAGGAATTTTTTGCAATTTTCAGGAATTTTTGCAATTCTTGCTATTTCTGCAATTTTCAGGAATTTTTGCGATTTTTGCAATTTTCTGTAATTTTCAGGCATTTTTGCGATATTTTCAATTTTCAGGAATTTTTGCAATTATCAGGCATTTTTGCAAATTTCGCAATTTTCAGGAATTTTTGCGATTTCTGCAATTTTCAGGAATTTTTGCAATTTTCAGGAAGTTTTGCAATTTTTGCTATTCCTGCAATTTTCGGGAATTTTTGCGATTTTTAATTTTCAGGAATTTTTGCAAATTTTGCAATTTTCAGGAATTTTTGCGATTTTTGCAATTTTCAGGAATTTTTGCAATTTTTGCTATTTCTGCAATTTTCAGGCATTTTTGCGATTTTTTCAATTTTCAGGAATTTTTGCAATTTTCAGGCATTTTTGCGATTCTTGCAATTTTCAAGCATTTTTGCAATCTGCAATTTTCAGGAATTTCTGCGATTTTTGCAATTTTCGAGAATTTTCAGGAATTTTTGCAATTTTCAGGAATTTTTGCGATTTTTGCAATTTTCAGGAATTTTTGCAATTTTCGCTATTTCTGCAATTTTCAGGCATTTTAGCGATATTTTCAATTTTCAGGAATTTTTGCAATTTTCAGGCATTTCTGCAAATTTTGCAATTTTCAGGAATTTTTGCAAATTTCGCAATTTTCAGGAAGTTTTGCAGTTTTTGCTATTTCTGCAATTTTCGGGAATTTTTGCAATTTTTAGGAATTTTTGCAAATTTTGCAATTTCCAGGAATTTTTGCGATTTTTGCAATTTTCAGGAATTTTTGCTATTTCTGCAATTTTCAGGCATTTTTGCGATTTTTTCAATTTTCAGGAATTTTTGCAATTTTCAGGCATTTGCAATTTTTGCAATTTTCAAGCATTTTTGCAATCTTCGCAATTTTCAGGAATTTCTGCGATTTTTGCAATTTTCGAGAATTTTCAGGAATTTTTGCAATTTTCAGGAATTTTTGCTATTAGTGCAATTTTCAGGCATTTTTGCGATTTTTTCAATTTTCAGGAATTTGTGCAATTTTCAGTCATTTTTGCGATTTTTTGCCCATAAACTACGTACCTAGCTCACTCGACTGTCTTGATTTCTCACAAAGAAGAAATATGTTGGCAAAGTTTTAACTTTCTTTTGTTTTTGTTTTTTCAGTCCCTATTAACAGTCAAGTGGGCTAGGTACGTAGTTTGTGTGGAAAAACCATCAAGACAGTCGAGTGGGCTAAGTACGTAGTTTTTGGGAAAAATCTCCAGTTCTCTGAACTTTCATAGCGTCGTATACACATCTTTGGTGCCCAATGATAGTTTCAATATAAAAATATGCTCATGATATGGTGCCATGGCCTCTACTTCCATCTTACATGAGCAATGATAAAATATCATCTGCTTTTATAGCGTCGTATAAATTATCTGACCCCTATACTAATCTAATACCTAATGAAAACTACATCTATACTAACCAGATACCTTTCAAAAACTACGTACCTCACTTGTTATATTCTCCTCCTATTCTAATGGGTTTCATCCTACTATAATTTTTGTCGGTCCCAAAGATTATCGACCCAGGTCAATAGATCTTTGTGAATATTTTATTTACCTTGTCTAACAACGACATGGGGTTTATTGAGCTTCTCCTTGAACTTCTGCAGAATCCCTTCAGTTAGGGGGGCAGCACCAGACCAAACATCCTCCACCGGCGCCAGATGCTCCGTCGTGACAGCCGGATGGGTGGCCAGGAAGAGCAACAGGGACGGCACTGTGCACAGGAAGGTCGGTTTGTACGTTTCGAGTGCCTTTATGTAATCCTCAGGCGAGAATCTCGGTATTGTGATGATGTGGCAGCCGGACCGCAACGAGTTGTTCAGGATGCTGTTGAAGCCGTAGATGTGGAAGAAGGGGAGAGCCGTGAAGATCGTGTATTTCGAACCGTCTGGAAATTGTTTCGTTATTAGCCAGTCGTACGCTATTCAATTTTTTTCAACTTTCACTGAATATTTTGATGTGGAGAACATATGAAAACCAGAATGCTGGCTGATTTTCTTCAGATAAGCGAACAAATGGCTGTCCTCGTTCGAGGACGCTGGGACAGACAGGTTGGAAAAAATCGTAAGAGAATATTCTGATGTAATAAATCAATTTCAGGAAGAGCAGCAGGTTTGTACGTTTCGAGCGCCTTGATGTAGTCCTCATCAGGAGATTCTCGGGATTGTGATGGTGTGGCAGCCTGACCGCAGCGAGTTCGATCGATGCCCGGATAATTTTTTTCACTTTCACTTCATATTTTGATGTGGAAAACATATAAATACCAGAATGCTGGCGGACTCTCTTCAGGTAATCGAAAAAGCTGCCGTTTTCTTTCGAGTACGCTGGGCATACCGGTTAAAGAATTAGGTAGTATAATATTTTGATGATAATAATATTCAAAGAATTTGAACGCAGTGATATTTTGGGACAAATCATCTGATTTGTCCTTACTACACGTATATTGAAATAATAATCATATATTTATTTTATAGAAACGAGGAGAGAAAATCCCAAAAACTGTTCATTACTATTTATTTGTTGCTATCAGGTACCTAAGTTTCGTGTTTTGTTAGTTAATCAGTGTCGGTATTGTTTTTGGCCTCTTCACAAAAAAAATCAAAAGAAATATTCCTTCAATCGGAACTTCTTCTAGATGACAAATCCATAGCCCACTATCAAAAGTCAATGTTTATTCATACATTATATATATATATATTGGTGCGCCAATGGATTCTGCGTGAAATTCTCTATGGGAGAAGATGTAAACTTGATATTTTCGCTGAGAAACTTCGTAAATATAGAGAGGGTTCAAAAAGTATAAATTTTTGAAATCGCCCTGTATCTCATAAACGGAATCAGTTATACGAAATATGATTAGGCCATGTTGAGTTTCACGAAAAAGTGGTATAGGACCGCAAAAACCGGAATGTTCTATCTCCAAAGATAACTGAGATATCACGTAGAAGCCACGATAACTGGACACACTGTACCGTTTTTTTTTCGAATATTACCAGATATACTCTGGATTTCGAAACTCTTCAGACAGTATTATGTTTATTTGGGTTCATTCGCAACTTTACCCAAAAAAATATTATATTACAAATGGCGAGGAGTAGCCGAGTAGTAACTTGTGTGAAATGTGAAATAACTGACCTTCTGTCCGCGTCTTCAAGACCTCAGGATGGCTCTGCTGTACCAAATTGGATATCAAATTGAAATGCGACAACATAACGCCTTTTGGAAGTCCAGTGGTGCCGCTGGAATATGGAAGAATCGTTACTTCTCTAGGATTTATACCGGGAAGCTCACTTTCATGTCCAGCTACAAAAACAAAACATACACATTCATAATTATGCCTTCTATGTTATGTCAACCCATTTTCATCCTTTTGACTTACCCGTCAATAAACTTTGAAGACCATGTACATTTTTGGAGATGTCGTCATCTCCTCCAATACAAATAGTTGATCTATAATTCTGTAGTTCAGGAGCTATAGTTGTAGCTACTTCTAACAGTATAGGAACAGTAATTATCATTTTCACCCCAGCACTTTGAAATTGTCTCTTAATTTCATCTAAAACAAGAATAGTAGATTGTTTTATTAGGATCAAAAGTGACACTTTGTTTGACAAGCGAATTTTGCTTTTGCGAGGCGGAGCGTTAATAATTTATTATTGTTGGACAATTTTCTTTTTCTACGACTATAACACAAGATTGCTGTCGTTTTACTGTGTTCGATACATCAATGAGGTACTTTGTTTGTCATCAATTTTATTTCCGTATCTGATATCACAATGACTCCATTGTGTTATTATTTCAAAAAAATCTCATCGCTCATGGAATGTCAAATTGCAAGCAATGCCAGCTCTGTCTAATAGATGAGCATTACTTGACAGGAAATCAGATGGCTACAAGCCGAAGAAATCGAAAATTTATCTGTTGCAGCCGTAGAAAAATTATAGTGCATAACTTGCACTGGATGCTAATTTCCTACTCGAAGGAAATCACTATCATTCCGTGCTTGTTAAACAATATACTATTCTTTGATAAGGTAAGGGTACATACCTGGAGTGTACAGAGGGTTGACGAAAGTAACAACTAATCCAGCTTCGATAGCACCATGGCATACTATAACAAATTCAGGTATATTGGGTAGCAACAGTCCTACGACCTCTCTAGGTTGGAGGCCGCAATGCCCTAGTAGGGCTTGAGCACATCTATTCACTAACATTCTCATCATACCGTGGGTATAGCTCCTGCCTGTCACAGCGCATGTCTACAAAACAAAAAAAAACAGTTGCCACTGTAAATTAGCATTAATATACAGTTCTGTTGCAACTGTGAATTTCAGGGCTAATTTACAGTTACAATTGTGAATTAGGTTGATGAAACTTAGTTCCTACACATCTCCTGAATTACAGTTGCAACTGTAAATTATGCTGATACAATTTTTTTACACATCTTCTTATTTACAGTTGCAACCACTGAACTATAACCCTATGTTGCAGTGGTTGCAACTGTGAATTATTATGTATCCGGGGTGTTTCCGAAATTGAAACTATAAATGGAGTGTGTAATAAAAGACGAAAGAACGAAACGAAATCGACGTACGTTTTTGCTAAAAAATACCTTGGATGATATCAAAGAGGTTTGCCTAGAATTTTTGTTAAACATTTGATTATTAGCTGTTGCAACTGTAAATTAGGAAACGTGTAAAAATAGGCCCATTCAACTAATTTACAGTTGGAACTGTAAATTGTAAATTAGGCAAAGATACGTGAAAAAAAGTGTTTTTAGGATAGAAGTTCATCGCCGTCGTAACTTGCACGTCCACCAAAATACACTCACTGGCAAAAAAACGGCCAGCAAACAAATATGTCAAATTGATCGCCTGTAACTATTTTATTCATGTCCGATTTTGGGGAAATTTCGACCAAATGAGGCAAGAAAAAAGTTACTCTTTCACCCAACTTCTTAACGCTCTATGTGGCAAAGGTGAGGCGTTAAATTTACTTCCCTTTTCGTCCCTTCTTAACATGATGGTTCTTTATTCTTGCCAATATCATCTTTTAAGATAAGATTAATAGTGTTTGAGAGAGTATGGAATTTTTTAATTTTCATCACGATTTATTGATTCTGAGATATTGCCGATTTTTGTTTTAATCAGTTCCATCCATAGACCAGAAACTCGTAATAATCTGCATGAGAGTTTTTTCGATATAATAAATTATACCATGTGGATATTATGTTATTGTTGAATTACGCTTCTTTTTATTGTTTAGGTATAACATTTTTGTGATAGGTTCGACAAATGTGCTTAGCATAATGTCCGATACGACATTTTGAGCTTGGTAAATGTCAGATACGACATCTGAGCTTGGTAAAGTGTTGAAACATTGCAGGTACGACAAATTTAAATCATGATTTAAGCCCATATTTTTGCCGCCACGACTTGGAAACCTTCCCAAAAGATGCATGAGTGCATATGAGTGTCTCTATAGAAACGACGAATATAATTATCTCAATTTCGACGAAAATATCAGATACGACCTTTTTGCTTAGCACGGCAGAACAATAATCTAGAACATATATTTGGGATGAACTCCAGACGCTAAATAGCCCTTGTCCGGCCTTGTCCGACACTCTTCAAAAGCTACAATTCACCCTTCAAGAAGAATTTGGGGCTATTCCTCAAGTTGATGACTAGATTCTAGCCATAGCACCATAGCGAGGTAATATTGCGCCTCGCTAGCTGCTCGCTGGGCGCGACAAACTGAAAATTTCCGGCCAATCCTGAGAAGAAACATAATTGAAATAGCGAACCACTATCGGCCTTACCAATAAATCCCTCCATAGTATTTTTTCGATTAATTACTTCGAAAAAAAAAAAAAAGATTAGCTGGATAGGGATCGAACCCCGGTCTTTTCGCTCGGAGGAAGAAACACTATACTCTAATAACCACCACGCTTCTGGCGAAAACTACAAAACAATTTTATACGCTCTTGACTTGCCACCGTGGTAATATTTCCCGTATAGTGTTGCTATGGCTAGGCTCTAACAACCCGATGCAACGGCGTTGAATGCTGTAATTCAAACTCGAGGAGGGCATAATTCTTAGGTAGATATTTATTTCATCTCGGAGGTCTGCTTTTCGTTTTTTTTATCGCTTGGAGCGCACGAAAGGAAATCCCTACAATGTTCGAAGAACATCGTGCGTTCCTAGGGTGGATAGGAACAGGAGGTAGGTATTGGAATTTTTTTTGAACTTCTGGAGATTATATGTTGTTGGGAATACTTCCTCAGGCAATGAATTCCAGAGCCTAGCCGTTCTAAGGATGAAGGAGTTTTGATAAAGTGCTGTTCGACATCTTTCGAGGTTCACTACGGAAAGATGTGGTGACTGGGATTGTCTAGTTCGTCTGACTGGTATTGCTGGTAAAGGGATGAAAGCAGAGATTTCCGAAGAACATTTCCCGTGGGAGTATCGATAGAAAAGTGAAAGGTCGCCGACCTTTCTACGGTGTTTCAATGATGTCAAAGAGTGAGCGAGTGTGGCGTCACCCACCAGTCGAATAGCTCTTCTCTGGATGGAATCTAAGAGCGCTTTGTAGATCATGAGAAGCTGTTGAGGTGTAAAGTAGCTTTTCGCACGGAACAAGAATCCGAGTTTTTGTGAAGCAGCTTTTGCGATGGATCTGACATGATTATCCCATGAAAGAGTGTTGCTGATGGAAATACCGAGCATAGATATGGTGGGATTGGTGGGGATAGTGGTGCCAGACATTACAATATCGGGCATACTGAGTTCCGCCTTTCTAGAGAAAATACAGGCTTGAGTATTGGTGGCGTTGAATTCAACTAGGTTGTTGGTTCCCCAGGCTGTGATTTCGGCAAGGTCTTCATTGACAGCATTGACCTGCCTGCGCCGTGAGTTCTTAGTTTCTTGGGAAGAAATTGGAATTCTGGAAGAGAACGCAGTATGGAGGGTACTATCATCTGCAAAGCTGTGGATGGGGCAAGTTGTTACTCCCAACAGATCATTGATATGAAGAAGGAATAATGGTGAATGCTCAAAAAACAGGATAGAAAGACGTGATATCAATTTTCCGATGTTTTTTCGAGTTGTTAATCGATAAGTTCATATATAGGTTCTTTAAAAAAGCCATACTTTCTTAATACACTTGTATCTTCTCTTATAAATAGATATTGACGTGAATGAAAAACCAATGTGTTAAGAAAGGACCAGACTTCAATCCAAAACATGATGATCACCTTTGCCACGCAGTGAAACGTGAAATAGTAACATTTGTTGTGCCCTGTATAATGTTCAACCCATCACGTTTTTTTGGGAACAAAAATTCATGTTATCAGTTAGAAACATAAATCTAATATTTGGTCGGAATTTCACCAAAATCGGACAAGAATTAATAAAGTTACAGGACGATCAATATTGCACTTTTTTGCAGTTTTTTTGTCGGTGAGTGTATTTGAATTTTTTTTCAAGTATTACCTATATACCGGGTATCCGGTATCATAATCTGTCTGACGGCCATCAATCGTTATCATTAATAGTGAACTAAACAATTTGACATACATTATGCATGGTCGTTATTAGTTAAATCAATTCTCAGGTCATTAGGAGTTATGTTATTGTACGTTCCTAACAAGATGCCATTTTTCGATATGCTAATGAGCCACCTTTGTTCGTTTGAAAAAATCGAGTAAACATCATAATTACGATTTTGTAAACGTTGAATAAACCTGTAAAAATAGTTATTTATTATACAAGGGAAAAAAGTAGTAGATTTTAGCTCCAGGTTGTGTTGTCTCCCGACGCGTAGCGGAGGGAGACAAAAAACCGTGAGCTAAAATCTAATATTTTTCCCGTGTATAATACACTATTTTTTTCTGTGACAGAAGGAAGGACGAATCAATATTGAGAAGATATTACATAATTTCGAAATCTGAAAATTATCGACGTGCATTTCAAGTTTTTAACAGTAGGGACACCTGCGTTTTATAGACATCTTTATCATTCTTTTGAAGTAATCAAATATCTGATGTCACTTCTGTCAGTTCAATTCTGTGATTTTATTTTGAAAAATTGCGAATTCAGTAGTTGTTCAGTAATATACGAAACCGCGAAGTCGAATGGAAGATAAAAGGACTTGCAGTTCTTTCTCGGAGACGGTATTATTGACTCATTTTTCGGAACTATATCACAACAAAAGCCATTAACAGAGTATATATATGTGATATATATCCGGGAAAGAAGTACTCACTTTTTTCCCACGGGAAAAAAGTAATTTATGAAAAGTGACATTTTATAACCTGCCAACAGAGATGAAATGCCAAACTTTTTTCCCGTCACAGAAAAAAAAATATAAGTAAAACTTCATCTAAACTGTTTTCCCTAAAATATTGGCCCTCATTACCATGGAGTCCTATTAGTAGAAGATCCGAAACTAAGTCGACCTTCACCGAGCTGATAATAGAACGAAATATATTTTATCATGAATTTAGTATATTAGAAAACATATTAAAAATGGGTTGCCTAAAAAAATCCTGGGCAGACTATTTTTAATTATTTTTCGAAAAATTATTTTTAATTAAATGTTGCAACATCAGGATAATAAAAAAATTGTGTCCTGACTGAAAGTATGAAACGTATAGAATGTGCAGCCGTTGGGGTGTCTACTATTTACCTGGGCGAACTACTGGGTTGTCAGGTAAACACAGGTATATCGATGCCAGTTACTTTCACTGGATTGGATAATTTAAAAAAATGTATATCATCATAAGCGCTGTTTAATTGCGAACACGTTGATATAGGGTTGTCTGCGAAAATTCCGGTCCGATTAGGGGTTTTTAATTTCAACGCGCGTGGAAGTGTGTGACAGAGAGATCCGAGGTAAGTATACTGTGTGATAATAAAGGACCCAACATCGCAGTCGCTTGTGATGGGACCCTGAATAGTAGAAAGTGTGCGAAGTCAAATCCTGAAAACTATGGTTGGCATTTTGATGATTTCTTAAAACCAACAGGTTTTATCGGAGATCAAACTCCTTTGAAAATCCAGGACATTGTCGAAATGGAAGCAAATGAGGAAGAATCTAATGAATCAGACGAATTCGAGAGTCAAAATGATACTTCTGATGAATCAGATATTGAATAGAAAATATTTATTAGAATTTATTTTTTTGTATTTATACTGTTTTTTAATAAAATTTCAAATCGTAATACAAGATGTCTAGTCTATCTTTTTTGTTATTTCTTAATTTAAATTTTTGGCGGTCCACTTTGTTTCTATTTCCAGAAAGAGCAAAAAAATTTCAAAGTAAGTATTTGATATTTTTATTGTTTATTATAGATTATAGATATATCATTATGGTTATAACGCAATATACTGATATTATATTGTTTTTATATATTAGTATTATATTAAATATATTTAATTATTATGTAATTAATTAATAATTTTTTTTTGCTACTGAAATATCAGTTGCTCCAAAATAACACGCACTGTTTACTATATGAAGGGTAGTAGAGGTACCTCTACCCTCCATAGTTTACACACCGAGCATGCGCACTTTCTACTATTCAGGGTCCCATCACAAGCGACTGCGATGTTGGGTCCTTTATTATCACACAGTATACTTACCTCGGATCTCTCTGTCACACACTTCCACGCGCGTTGAAATTAAAAACCCCTAATCGGACCGGAATTTTCGCAGACAACCCTATATCAACGTGTTCGCAATTAAACAGCGCTTATGATGATATACATTTTTTTAAATTATCCAATCCAGTGAAAGTAACTGGCATCGATATACCTGTGTTTACCTGACAACCCAGTAGTTCGCCCAGGTAAATAGTAGACACCCCAACGGCTGCACATTCTATACGTTTCATACTTTCAGTCAGGACACAATTTTTTTATTATCCTGATGTTGCAACATTTAATTAAAAATAATTTTTCGAAAAATAATTAAAAATAGTCTGCCCAGGATTTTTTTAGGCAACCCATTTTTAATATGTTTTCTAATATACTAAATTCATGATAAAATATATTTCGTTCTATTATCAGCTCGGTGAAGGTCGACTTAGGTTCGGATCTTAGACTATATAATTTCATTGCCTATACCTATAACTAAATAGTAGATAGGTATTATCAACGTTTTTTTTACTTACGGCTGCTGGTTCGTCCGACCAATTTTCCGATTCCTTAAAACAAAATTCCACCAAATTTTCGTTAGGAATTTCGTCAACTGGTCCCAATGGGGATTTCACAATACCTCCTCCCAAATGTCGGACGCTTCTCTTCAGTTTTTCGTTGCCTCTCAGAAAATGTCTTTTCCTCACTGGCACCATTGTATTGGTATTATATTGTCTATTCGAGTCATTTGTGAGAGCATTCGGCAACAGGGATAAAATTCCATTTTGGTATGTTTGTGCCAAAACTGCAGTTTTTTGTCTTAGATTTATCATTGACATTTTTTTTCCAAGTTATTAAGTAGGATATCACAGGATCAGGAAGACCTAAAAAAATTAGCTCTGTTGTCATGTTATTACCATACCCCTTCAGATTGATGGACACAAGAGGAAGAGGATATGATTGAGGGAAATGTGTCCCACTTTTAGAAAATATCAATTTCCACACTCCATGCATGAGTACTATAGACATGAAATGACATTCTATTGTGAAAATAGTAGAACAAATATTAATCTTAGGGCACCCGTGAAAACAATGTGTAATAATTTCAATGTATCTATCTAACAAGTTTTTTATATAGGGTGTGCTGAAATTCGCCACCAACTTCCTCATTTCGAATCTATTTATTTTTTCAATCAAGTTAAATGTCTATGCTTTCGGGTGTATGATAAATTGACATTCATCATACAGGGCGTGGAAAGAAGTTCTGAATTGAGACTCTATCAAGAATCTGCGATTATGGTCTATAAAAATCACAAGTTTCCATCGTTCAAGTTTGAACCCCCTGATTGGGTATGAAAGTGTTGAAAAGGAATATTCTCAGAGCAATACATTGAGAATTCGCATTCTCTATGTGATGAGAATATCAACTCTTTTTCAGTTTATTCAATAGAAAACAACTACTTTCCTGGCTATATGCCACGACGAACATTGAATTATATCTATTGAACACACACGATAAGAGTTTGAAAATAAAATATAAAATCTTCTGAAATTGATAATTTGCATTATCCTTCAGACAAAAATATGTATATGCACACATCATTCTGAATATTCAACAGAAAACAACTACTTTCCTGGCTATTTGCCACGTCGAACATTTAGGTATGATGAATGTCAATTTATCATACACCCAAAAGCAAAAACGTCCAGATGACAGGAATAGAATGTCAACAAATTTCTCAGATGTCATTTTGTTATAGTTTTACTCGGTTCAAGTTGTATCATAGAGAGATGAAAATTGTGTATATCATGAAGAATGATGGCTGTAAGAATAAGTGGACATCATGGTTACTGATGAGGATTTAGAAATCCGAAATGGTTTCATTGCAATAAAGTCATATAACCTGTGTGTGAGAGATAATATTTCCCATATCACTGATATGAATGATTATTTTTGGAAGTTTTCAAGCTCATATCAAGATCAGAGTTTATGCCAGTATACTTCATCTATACATTCCAATTTTTATTTCAATGCTGAATATATTGGTAAGTTATATTTCTTCATCATTATACATCATATTATCCTTCCGATTTGAAAAAGAATGTAAATTCTCAATTTCGGAGGGTTTTATTTTTTATTTTTCATGTTCGACGTGGCAAATAGCCAGGAAAGTAGTTGTTTTCTGTTGAATATTGAGAATGATGTGTGCATATACATATTTTTGTCTGAAGGAGAATGCAAATTCTCAATTTCAGAAGATTTTATATATTTTCAAACTCTTTTATCGTGTGTGTTCAATAGATATAATTCAATGTTCGTCGTGGCATATAGCCAGGAAAGTAGTTGTTTTCTATTGAATAAACTGAAGAAGACTTGATATTCTCATCACATAGAGAATGCGAATTCTCAATGTATTGCTTTATATAAATATATTTCCATTTTTGTATGTTCATAATTTATCTGAGAATATTCCGTTTAAATGTCTATACTCAATACACAGATTACTGTAGTTTGAATAGTATTATAGCAATTTTATTCTGGTTATGAATTGTCAATTCTGTTATATATTTTGGTTTAGAATCTTCGAGAAAATCTTCATAACCAAAAACAGTCATGAATTTTGTTATATTTTAATTCGAAGTTCCACAATTTTCAATCACTCATCACCATAAGAGAAAATAAGTCCTCCAATATATGTTTTCAATAAACCATGAATGAGGTTGAGGAAACACAACAAATGTTGCAGAAAATGTCTTGTAATAATAATTAATTCTTTCTTTTTTTGATAAGTTACTCTTTAATAACACCTTTTTTTGGCATTATTCTCAAATAGCGAAGTGAAAAAGACAACATTTCAAATGGTGCCCACCAGTTTTTTACCCATATATACAGGGTGTTTCATAATTGAATGCTGATCCTGAAGGGTGATAATCCTTGGATGATTTTGAGAAAAATTCTTCATTTGAACATAGGCCCGTAACAGCTTCGTTTCTGAGATACAGGATGTTGAAATTTAACATAAAAATCAGTTATTCCCCAATATCTCTGAAACCGCTCTGGCTTTTATCTTCATTACAAATACTTGAAAATAGTTACCATAAAATTATAAAAATATTGCTCAGATCTTTTGGTTACCACAATTGTGAAATTATGACTAAGAGTAAAAATCGAATAGGGACAAGCAAATGAATGCATTTTATTTTCTAACTCAAAAACCGTTCGCCGGACGAAAAAAAGACAAGAGACCATTTTTATGAGAAGATAGAGGATAATTACAAAAATAATATTCATTTGGAAAAAAGACAGTGGCGTATCATTATTTTGATGAAAAATATGACAGGGTATGTTAACAGGGACGCCACTGATGGAATTTAAGAAATCCTTCACTACGGAAAAAATGTATTTCTATTCATACTCGGCATGTACCAAAATTGAAAAAAAAAAAGCCAGAGCGGTTCCAGAGATATTGGGGAATAACTGATTTTTTTGTTAAATTTCAACATCCTGTATCTCAGAAACGAAGCTGTTACGGACCTATGTTCACATGAAGAATTCTTCTTAAAATCATCCAAAGATTATCGCCCTTTAGGATCAGCATTCAATTATGAAACACCCTGTATATGGAATCAAATTAATTGGAGAAAAGAGGGTCAAAATATAAAGAAAAGGTCGCCATAGAGAATCGAAATAACAAAGAGAATTCAGATTGTTGCACATTCCTATTTTTTGTATCCACTAAAATTGGTAATTTGAGTGTCAAAAATATGTACATAGGATAGGTACATAAATTAATTACTCGATAAACTTTTGTTATCAATAAACCGCTCCAAACATTATTTTTTATAGGCATAAATGTTTGTTTGCACAAGATATTAAATGAATATATCGAATTTGCGTACAATAATAATGATTGCATTCATGAATGAGGATAAAAACAATCATGATTAAAGCAATTCATTTTGTTTTTTATTTACTTCCTTAATTTGCCGGCAGACGGTTAAATATTGGAAAGCCATAATAATTTCACAAATAATAATGAACAATACCTACTTATACCTACCCAAAGTTTAGTTCCTTATTGAAATATTATGGGCTCGAGTTCTGATATTGTTGAAATATAAGAAGATAAGATGGAAAGTAATACATTCTCGATTAATAATAAAGATGGTAGGTATGTACAGTACGATGTAAATAACACCCTCGATATAACAGAAATAGATATAGCGAAATAATTTATTCCATACTTTTGCATCATACTGTATATATATGCATGTAAATATAAACATAATAGTTATTTGGAGGAAATCAATGGTTTGTTCAGTCATCATAATGTTCTTCTGTTCCTCTTTATATTCTGTTGAACTTTGAACTGTTGTTTTAATGAAAACAATAAGGGGTACCTCACTTCAATAAGTAGGAACCTACATCCTACATTAACACATTATAGGTATCATTCATGATACACCATGTAGTGCTTTCCACGGACTATTATCTGTATACTATTATTCTGTCTGAACAGCGTTTTTTTTTACTAGAATACATCGGCAATAAAAAATACATTAATACATTTTTCATAGTTTTGTACTCCATAAATGTACTTCGTACAAAACTATTTGAATAATTCAGATTGCTCTTCCTTAGGTAACTCGATTAATCTTTAAATTAATCTTCATAGTCTTGTACTCGATAATTACAACACCCTGTACATCTTGTTTTACTAGCATCACTGGAAGTTTCCGCCTGAGCATTTCTATACCCAAATAGCTTCAGCCACAGTTTAACAAAGGTTTGTTAATCTGTGCTTCAGGTTCGCAAGTGTTGTAATTATCTTCGTACAAAACTATTCGAATAATTCAGGTTGATTTTCCTAAGGTAAGTCGATTAATCTTTAAATTATCAAAGTTTTGGCCTGAGGGGTTTTGGTGGGGACTATTGTGTGGGTTTAAAACAAATACTTATTGCAATATTGGCAATGGCAATGTTTGCAAAAGGTACCATAAGTGAAAATTAATATTTCGTAGCAGAGCGCTCTCGACTAACAGTCATCATAAGTGCGAACTCGTCAGGTTGGCAAGAAAATCATCAACTAAGGCACAAACATATTCAAATTTGTTTTCCAAAATGGGATAATATGCAGATTACAAAAAAGTAAAGCACAGCTTTTCTGATGTCTAGGCAGAAAAAGTTTGTTGCTATGCAACGTTCCAAGACATTTGGTAATCAAAATTGACGATGATATTGGCTGAGCACAATATGATGGATATACTTGGACTTTGCGTGAAAATTGCTCGAATTGTTTTTGTTGGACTAAGCAATTTTTAGTTGAATCAAACAGATACATGATTATTTCATGGAAGCAGCTTGTTCAAATCAAGAATGTAGTCTAATTAAATTAACAGTATAATATCAATTCCATCAACGAAATATATGGTTATCTCAAAAACAAATTATGTCGTTCCAAAATAATGTCGATGTTGATTCAACTATAGAAATTTTGTTGATTTGATCAAATAATAATCATTTTGATGAGAATATATCTTTGAAACAACATACAAGTATTCTTATTCCGATGTAGCAATGAACTCGTTTCGAACGGATCGTTTGCTTGAATTGAGCAACGAAATATGTAATGTCAATGAAATATTTCGTTCATTCTACATCAAGTTGAATTTTCGCCTCTAGATGCTGGCGATCATTTCGCCTCGTCTATGCTAGAGTCCATGTATATACTTTAGACAAGAGTCCGGACACAAAACTGACAGCCGTTGGGGTTTTTAATATTTTGTTTCATTTGGTTTGCCCACCTGACAATGTGACGAAACACCATAGTCATTCCGCCCGCTTTTTTCAATTATTTCGAATTTCTGTCACTGTCACTTTGAAATTTTATGACCGCCAAAATTTTGCATTTTAAATTGTTTCAATGTCCTGCTGCGTACATTATTGCGATAATTCATTAGAAAAGGGATTCGAGTTATTCAATTTTCCGAATGATCCTTCAAAGATAATGTCATGGAAGAATGCAATGAAACGTCCAGAATGGAAAATTAATTTCAAGAAATCCGCAATATGTGAGGTATAAACATTCGAATTTACTTGTGAAAACAGTACAAAAAAGATGAATTTTAGGCCTATTTTGATAGAGATTCTTTCAAGCTGATGGATATCAAATTGAAAGAGTCTGATGCTGTGCCGTCAATCTCTTCAGAAAAAGAGTTCCGTCGTCATCGTATTGGGAATTACTGGATAATACGATCGCAGAGAAAGAAAATGAGATGATGCGGAGACAAATTGAAAGTTTGAAATCAAAACTAGAAGATTTAGGGAAATTGCAATGTGCTATGTCATCAGTCCAAGGTGTTTTTAATTCAGATCAAATTGAAGAATTTATTGGTGAATGTAGACTGCAGGAAGAGGTGGGAAACCGACACAATTAAAATTATATTGAAACAATTATATATCTTCTATTTTTTTATATCCCAACAGAAAACAACTATATTTTCTTGGCTATATGTGATACCACGTAGAACACTTGAATTATCTTTTTTACATCTAATGAAGGAAAGGAATATCTGATGACGAAAATTTGCAATAGCCATCTCAGGAATTGATTACGAAAATTATCGATTCGAAATTTGAACACCCTGTTGTTCATTATTTGAAAATCTAATAGTTATTCTAGTTAAAATAGCCCTATTTCTCACTTCTACCGACGGCTATGAACGGTTTGACAAATAATCTAACCCTCAAAATTGTTTCTGACAATCATTGATACTAGGGGAATTGAAAAGACAGAGCTCGATATATATGTCTTATTCCTTTATTCAATCATCAATGCATTTTTTGAAAACAGAAAAGGACAGAAGTATGGTTGTGTCCGGACTCCTAGTCTATGCCTGCCTCGAATTAGCCTGATTCTCTGTATTTGAAATATCAGCTAGATAAATCGAACTTAGGATGCTTAGAAACCGAAATGGTTTTGCATCAGCTGAAGAGTTGCAAAGACTGGAGATCTATGCTAGAAGTCTACTAGTTTCCTAGTTCAGTTTATTCTATTGATGTGAAATTTCAGAAAATTACCGAATCAATACTGAATTTGGTTCAACAAAACAATTAGTCGAATGAAAATACAGTTGCTCAGGAATCAACGAAATTTTCCATTTGATCGACAAAGTATCTCATTGAATCAACCAAATATTTCATTGAATCAACCAAATAATCCATTGAATCAACCAAATATTTCTTTGAATCAACCAAATATTTCATTGAATCAACTGAACATTTGATTGAATCAATATCTTGATATTTTGGATCAAACAGAATGATTGTTTGAGCCAATTCAAAATAATTTTATAAAGAACCCATGGATGTGCTTGATTGAATAAGATCCAGAGTTCATGCAAGACATATTTAATCGATTCAAACTTCAAATTCGCTCAGAAACAAGATATAGATTTACTCATTTCAAGATTATATTTTGTCGTGCATATATGACACTTATATTTGCTTCATTCAATCAAATTTTGCTTGATTGAACAATTCCTTTTTTTCCGTGGACGTTCAGCGATATTGCAAATGTAAATTTGTAAATGTAACGGTCCAGCAATATCACAGCAACATGTAATATTGCCGCAACGCCGCATTATCAAACTTCACCGTTGCAATATTTCTGAACGTCCATTTCAGTAATTGCTTCAAGCTTCAACATTGCATAAACATAGCTTTCAAATCTGCTTAGTGGGTAGCCTCGGCTACGCCTTGGTTATGAAATTTATCTTCAACTTCTTCAAGTATCATTTATGCTCGTGGATATTTTTGATATAGGTAATATATATGTCTATAAATATCGTTCATTCAATGGAGACCGTTACATTACCATAGCTCATTGTGGCATTATCAAAAGAAGATAGAAAGCCTCTTCATAGTTCAAGCAAAGTTTGATTCTATAAACTTCGATTCCAAGTGTTGTTTACTCGGTTGTTTACCTGCGCTCAAAATGCATTTTTTTTGTGATAATTTTATGAATCATTTATAGGTCGTTGTAGGTCTGTAGGTCAACACCTTTTGCGCGAAAATATTATCGAAACCTTATCGAAACACTTGAAATATTCGTTCGACGTCGTACGTAGACAATGTAAATTAATCGGATAGACAACAATATACCCGAAAATATGTGCACCCACATGAATTTGTTTTCTTTCCTTCTCGCTTGGTTCCTTAATGAATAAAACAGCTGAATAAATTTTCACGATTAAGGATGACTCTTATCGTTAATAAATAGAGCTATATAAAAATATAAAATTGGTGGCGTATAATTATTGCTCATAAAATGTGAATAAGGACATGTGTGTATGACAAGTCCTTCGATATACAGGGTGAATCTGAGAATGTTTTTTTAATTCAGCAGCGTAAATATCTAGCCAAAATAAGTTGTAGGGCCTAATGCTTCATTTCCCTCCTAATGTTTTTTGGTTCATTTTAAAGCTTTGAAAATGCGAAGTAATTGGTAATGAATGAACAATTGAATAAAGATATTTACCTACCCTACCTAGCTAATGAGGAAATCAACAACTATTATACCAATATTTTCGATGCATACCTAAATATTAGTTTTCCAACACTAGTTCTAAAATTATTTACTCTTTTTCGAGGAGTACCGATAGTGTGTTTTTACAATTTTACTACCAAGGTGGTTTTCGTCATTTTATGAATCATTAGACAATAAAGACATAGCCACCTCTCTTATAATTAACCTGAATTCACTGTTCTGATGCGAGATTCGCAGAAATTGCACTCGAATCTAGTAAATATTTTTTATCAATAACGGATTGTCATATGCTGTCATGATCATGGCTACATACTATAGATTTTAATTAGAGTAATTGAAAAGAAGTGCTTTCATAGTGGCAATATAGGTCCATATTTCAGTTTCACAGAAGTAAAATGATTGAAATGCATTAGTGGTGAAAAAAAATTAATATACACCAAGTAATACTGATATGTTTTACTAACTTGGTGTATAAATAACTATTCTCACACCGTCACACTCGTGGCAGTGGAAAAAAGTAGAGGTTGATATAATATGTTGCTTATTATCGGTGAAACAAGAAAAAATTAATCAAAACGCGCGCAAAGTCTATAGCTATACGATGTTACTCATTTAGGACTATCATGAAGACGAACCTGAAAATGGCAATTAGATAATGAACAAATTATCAAAGAATCATTTCTGGGATGTTATGGAGTACCTACCTATACCTATATAAAAAATTCAACAAAAGATGTGCTGTTGTATATAGGTATAAACAAATTTAATGGTGACATTTGTGTGAAATGATGTTTTTCTGGACGTTCTAGGACCTTCTACGTAAGGGGTAAATTTAGGATACACTGTCAAAGTGAATTTTCACGTGATAATGATCATGCAACAGTCCCATAAAATGTTTCTCATGATGGAAAAATATTTGCGAACAAATTGTCTTGGTACAATAAAACTATAAAATTATCAATCGTCAATCACCAATCGCTGAAATCTAGGAAATGGATGATTCCCAGGAACAATGCACATTCATTTTTATCTTATCAACAATCAGGTAAACAATAAAAAAAATCTTGAAATTTGCAATTTCCTACTCTAGGTTCAAAGTACCTTATGATTTTCTCGTACATATATTTTTAGACCATATACCGGGTGTTTCTCTAAAGTGGCTCACCCCTCTAACTTTTCAGTTTCTACAGATGAACAAATTGAATTTTATGTGTCAGTATAGTATATAGGACCTTAATATGTATTTTCTGTCACTTCAGGTCTAACCGGTATTTTTTTTATGTTCTGGTTCTCACGAAAAGGGATATCCTGTAATGTTCAGAGAACATAGTGAGAACCAAGGGAAATAAGGTAGGAGTTGGTGTTCTTCTTAAATTTCTGGAGGTTATATGCCTCGGGGAACACCCCCTTGGTAATGTGTTCCAGAGCCTCGCTGTTCGTTAGATGAACGAGTCTTTGGAAAGAGATGTTCTGCAGGTCTCCAAAGTGACCACGAAGGGGTGCGAAGCCTCAACTCGACGGGTTAATCTCGCGGGGACTGCCAAGGGAGGAACAATTGTTGATATTTCAGAAGAAATATATATATCTATAAAATAGAGCCAGATCGCCAACTTTTCTACAGTGTTCCAGAGAAGTGAATGAGTTTGTGAGCGAGGCATCACCCAAGAGACGAATTGCCCTTTTTTGGACAGAATCCAACAGTTTCAGGGTATGTGTGGGTGCTGCACTCCTAATATGGGAACAGTATTCAAGGACAGGTTGGATCTGTGCCTTGTAGATCATAAGCAGCTGACTGGAAGTGAAATAGGTTCTGGCCCGAAACAGAAAAGCAAGTTTTTGGGATGCACTTTTAGCAATTGATCTCACGTGATTTTCCCAAGAAAGGTTATTGCTGATAGTGATACCAAGCATCGAAATGGTTGTCTTCAAAGGTATGGTTACTCCTAAAAAGCTCATGTTGGGCACAGTGAGATCGGCTTTTCTAGAGATGGATGGATCCCCATTCAAGAATTGTTGCCAAGTCCAAGTCCAAGTATTATTATATTTTTACTTATTTCAGTAGCAAATCGCAGTGTGAGTACAGTAACATGCACTCTCATTCGTCGCTTTTTGACATTTATCAACGTGGAATTTTCAATTTCAAATTTTCACTATTAAGGATAATAATGCACGGAATTTTTCCTCGTAATTTTCCAGAAAGCTGTTGAAATAGCTCAAAATCAATGATTTGAATCCAGGATGATCATCTTTACACCTTTTTTGAATCTCATTCGAAGATTTTTTTCAACGAGCAAACTATTTGAAATATTTTCGAATAAATTGAACCGCATCAACGTGTGGATCGAAGTCCGAATTCGTAGTTTGAGTTATCTCATCTCGCAGTAAATTAATAGGCATTTGAATAAACAACTCCTTAATAACTTAATTCTGATATATTATTTCCAACAGGACCTATACATATACAGTGTCTTTCAAAAGTCTGGGAACGGTCTGATATTTCGGAAACGGCTGAGAGAAAATTGATGAAATTTTATACAGAATGGTTGATTGGTTATTGATAATGCCCGATTCATTGGCGATAGTGAAAATGTTGCCAAATCAACAGTTTTTTCGATGTCATCTCGGCCGTGTTGTCATATTTCAATAACTACAATAATTTTGAATCTGATTTTTGTAGACATAAGTACTGAGGGGGCACTGACTTGATTGCAATTAAAGTAAATAGCGTGTTCCATTTGAAAAAATTGATTTATTCTCAATATCTGAAAAACTTTTGATTTGGCAACATTGCCATAGCTCTTGAAGTTTCTCTTACTGACACAATGAAATGATTAGTATGTATGTTGCTAGGCAATACTTTTAGTGTATAGGAGCTAAAGCTGAAGTTTAACTCCTAGGAACTAAAAACGTGTCGGATGACAGCTGATATGATAGCTTTTTTGACATTGACATGCTCAAGTGACACAAAATAGTGGTATCAATTATTTCGATTGCAGAAAAAATAGCATGTTTCATTCGGATCAATAGTGACTCTGTTGACTCGCAAAATTTGTCACATTTAATCCTATTAAAATAATGTACTATTCCCCACATGTTGCACAAAATACTATTTCATTACGATACGAATTTACTGCCTGTAGAAACACGTATTTGGGAATAAAAAAGCGGGTTCTACCGTTACCACCGATACAACAAGGCCAGCAGACTCTGACGTATACAGCTCGTGACGTCACCAAGAGAGGCCAGTGTTTTATTTTATCGCTTGTCGACTAACGCGTCAGTTCGTATTAATTCATCGGTGATTCACGTATGTTTTGAAAAATTACTATCATTATTATTATTTTCAAACTCTTATCGTGTGTGTTCAATAGATATAATTCAATGTTCGTCGTGGCATATAGCCAGGAAAGTAGTTGTTTTCTATTGAATCAACTGAAAAAGATATATCGAAGACTGGAACCTTTGGCACGATAATACACTACACTGTTTTACCACTAACCAAACCGATTTTTTAACGCCTCGACACGTGTTTCGCTAACTATGTTAGCATCTTCAGGAGAAGATTAAAACTAAATATCCTATTCTAGTGTGCTGCTTATATACTAGGTATATGTTCACCCAACTGTGAAAAATACTAACCGTCAAGTTAATGTTTGTCATGGTTGAGTTCACATGTTAATCTAAATTTTTATTTTACTAAACTATATAGAGGGCTATATGGAATAGGTCCATTATCCTTATTCATTACTCTATTACTATTCTTAAATATCTCTAAGCTTTCATATGCGTCTAGTTTTCTAATGTTATTAACTTGCTTAACTAATTTGAGGTTAGTAATATGTGTGTTATGATTGTGATTGAACATATGTTCGGCTACACAAGATTTATCTAACCTGCCATATTTCAAATGGGCTATGTGTTCTTTGAACCTTGTTTTTTTTAGTTTTAATCTTCTCCTGAAGATGCTAACATAGTTAGCGAAACACGTGTCGAGGCGTTAAAAAATCGGTTTGGTTAGTGGTAAAACAGTGTAGTGCAACTGAAAAAGAGTAAATATTCTCATCACATAGAGAATGCGAATTCTCAATGTATTGCTTTATATAAATATATATCAATTTTTGTATGTCCATAATTCATTTTAGAATATTCCTTTTCAACAATAAAATATTACCCTCGTTCACGACGCCTATGGCACTAATATTTTGGGTATACATTCAGGTTTTTAGTGTAAATAAGCTAAATGAAAATTTGACGTTTCCTTGGACTATGATCGTGTTCAGAAGGTCATGTTTTGTATCAATTTTGTTGAAATATGCAATACCCGATTTAATTAATTCGTTTTTATAGCCCAATGAAACCCAATGTGCAATGAAAACTGAACTGCAAGGTCAATAATTCACTGTATGTAGATCTACCCTCCTCCTTTATCAACGTAATTTAAATGATTATTCTGTTTTGTTTTTCATACCTATTTCTTATGAATTTCAATAAAAATGAAAAATGAATTAGTTTGGAGAATTTGCTGACACCCGTCAATTTTTATGATTCAAAAACATCTTGTATATTTATATTATTGTTTACAAGTTCACGGAGTCATATTTTGAGCATATCATTGAATACAACTTGTTCTTGTTTTGCTTCAGCTGTTTACTGTTTGAGACTTTTTGGCAAGAAAACAACAAATGTGTTTATGTAGTATAGATAAAGAGATTAATAAAACAAAGATAATAGCATTTTTGTTAGAAATTAGAAAGCGAATATTGGTTCGTCATATTTCGTTCTTTTTCAGTTTGTATATCTGTCAAATCTCAAGCGTTTTATTCGAAATTTCAAAGTTGGAGTTGCTACAGTGGTTAGGAGGATGAACATATTGAGCTGGCTATTGATAGTGAGTAAAAAGTTGAGATAGGGACATGTTAACCGTTTTGACGAATAATGAACAGTTTCGACAGAAAAAAATCCTGAACTTGGAAAATCTCGATTTTGCACACTCTATATGACAGTAACTTTCACTGCTAGACCCTAAATATGATGGGTCGTTGAAATCAGATCTTCAGGGAGAATTCAAAAATGAAATGAAATATAGGGTATTCCAATGAAAAAAACATTGCTTTGATGTCGAGTTTGATGTGCTGTGACCTTACGGAACACCCTGTGTATTTAAAAAAAAATTTGAAATGTGAAGCTCGGTTATTACTTCAATTGTGATTCATGAATTTTTTTTGTATCTCTCAAGACAACAGAGAAATTGAACTCTGGAGTCTTAGTTGGCCACCCTGTACAAACTCTCAGCACATATTCCTGAGGTCAAAATGAGCTGATTCAAAGCAACTTAGCTCAGTCCGTAAGTGTTCCGTTTCCGAGATATACAGGTTGAAGAATAAAAATCGAATTTCTCAAAATTTTTAAACGTATTACTTCAATAATTGATATCCAGGGGTTTTTTGTGAACACGAATACGGACACATTTTCACTCTGGCCATTAGAGGGCGCTAGCCAATGCACTTTTTATATAGTTTAGAATGGCCGTAACTTTTTTCTCAGTGTAGCTTCTAACTTTATTTGAACATTTTTAAGCAAAAAAGAGTTCGATGCAGCACCAGAATATTTAAATTATTTTGAATAAAAAATGTTTGATGTTATCTTCGTAGATGTAGTTTGATCAGTGAAATAACAGTGCAAAAATTAATTTTTCAAAATGTTTTCTTGGAGTGTACTTGTCGATTTTTATTTTTTATCTTCACTATCCTGTTACTTCAAATCAGCTTATTTTGACCTCAGAAATATGTGCATTAAGAGTTTGTACAGACTTTTTAGGGATACCCTGTACTACTAAATAGATTATCCTCTTCGAGTTGAGTTCTGGGGTTGCAATAGAACGAAATTTTAGTTGGATCTTTACTTCAGGAAAATTAGGGGACTTTTCGAGCCACATAATAGTACCTACCTAAGATTTGAAATAATGGTGGGGGAAAGCGCATTCACCATATTTTGTACTTTGATATAGGTACCCATAATCATCCATAATATACAGTGTGAAGACTTTAAATGGAATAAATTCGTTAGCGGGGAGGTGAATATTTTTCCTTATTTACCTGTTTTTTGCAAGCAATATCAATATTTTGTTGTTCGGAGGATCGAGCAAACGAACAATTAATTAAAATGGGTTTTTCCTGGAATCCACATGAGTTTATTTCATGAAACCATTTGATCGGTTTTGATTATCAAAACATTAAATTGAGGATTTCAAAATCCATAAATGATATTTTATATTCTCTATCCAACGCATGTAGATTTCAAATTAATAAACCTAAACCCATATCCTAATTCACCTACCCACATAAAAATGATTTGGCGTTCGTGCCAGTCGGCTCGACAATCCACATCTACTTTATTTTCAAATGTAAATAAAAAACAAAATAAACTAGGTCAAATTCTAACCACCAGTCAATGTTCGCGCCGAATCAACAGTCTGGCAACCAACCACTAATTTCAGAAAATCATAATGACACTCGACAAACCTCTAACCTCTAACTTCAGCTACTCCTCCACAGGTTACACACGTGTCCAATAAAAAATAACAATCAACACCTGAGCCAAAAAAACAAACCAACCGCTCTTCAACAATGTTTTCGTGATATACCAACTTTTCAAAATGATTATTTTGTTGTATAGTGTGTGTAGATATAGCAGAGTTCAAGCCAGGGTACAAAGTCCGAAGTATCTCTATCTCCGATTCTCCGTTCCAGTTCGGTCTGGTTGCGCTGGCAACGTAAAGGAAACTTTCGGACGGTGTCCACAAGCCCTACTGCGGCTTTACGTACAGTTTTCTTACGGGTCAAAATCGACGGGCCACGCCGTTGACTTGTAACAGTTGATGGAAGATGTGAAAACTATTAATAGGACTCCGGCCGTTACGTACACGAACACACCTCCAACGTTTAAATTTTTTAAAGTGTATACTTTACACGTAAACTTTCTCTACCTAGTCTGAGAAGAAATGGGGAGATTTCTAGGTATTTATAATTGAACGGCTACCTAGGTACCACTAGGTACCTACCGTTTTTCCGAACAACCACCAAACCAACCAATGCGTGTAGAGGCAGAGGAGACGATACCACTGTGTACGTATTGCCCAGACAACACTGAATATTCTTAAAATATTTTCTAAACAATCTAAAAAAAAATAGGAGAATTTTCCGAATGCCTCTGGAACATCGAAGCAGGGACGAACCGAAGACGTATATTAATAGGGGGGATTTCTAGGCGATTTT
The DNA here is from genome assembly GCA_918026855.4 of Phaedon cochleariae. Lineage (NCBI taxonomy): Eukaryota > Metazoa > Arthropoda > Insecta > Coleoptera > Chrysomelidae > Phaedon > Phaedon cochleariae. The sequence goes on along the minus strand of OU896709.1, from coordinate 2,347,355 downwards.
TCCAACTATCTATATATCAGTAGGTTTTCATCAATATCAGCGAAAGATTTTGAAAATAAAAGTATTGAGTATAGGTATTTGAACAAAAATGGGAAAAGCGCCGCATGCGATTTTTTCTTATTATTCATGTTCAAACGCCTTCAAATTGAAAATTATATTTCTTTCCACCTTCAAAACAGTTTCCTATGTGTATGAGTCAACATTTTGAAAAAAAAACAACTTTAACGATTACCTATAGTAACTATACAGGTACAAATCAGGTATATACATACAGTAAATTAAAATATATTTCTCTGCGTCTACACATCTCGTAGAACATAGGTGTAAAACATAATGAATAAAAAATATGTTCTTAGAATGTTTTTCTGAAGATGATATTTTGTGTAAGAGATCTTTCTTGGGAATCCAATTTTCATAAAATTGTTCACAATAATTATATACTTTTTGAAATTGAACTGTGCTGTTTGATCAAAATAGATTACAGAGTTGATATATTTAGTTAGCCTATTCCGTTGATCAGTCTATTGACTTCATATGAGAAAAAATTGATTGCGAGTCAAACAGAGTCACTTTTGATCTGAATGAAACATGATATTTTTTCTGCAATCGAAATCATTGATATCTACATGAAAAAATATTTTTCTAATTTTGACATGTAATGTGACAATTTTCAAAACTGACGGAAGTTTTGAAACGTCTTACTTTACGTAACCAGTTGCGTAAAGTAAAATTTTACATAACTGGTGATGTAATGTTCATTTCATTCATTCATTTCACACAACAAGAGTCGGCAGAACTCATGTAAAACTGGTCATTATTTTTTTTCATGCGAAATGTTTCGTCAAAATTAAAAAAAATATTGTACGTGACACGTTAGGAAACGCCATTTTGTGTAACTCTGTGATGTTGCGGGATCTCGCTTCGCTCGTCCCGCAAAATCCCATCGTTACACAAAACAACGCGTTTCCTAACTGATTACGTAAATATCTATTGTCAAAATAATACTAGCTTGAGTCAATTGAGTCTGTCAGTGTCAAAGCAGCTATAATATCAGCTGTCATCCGACACGTTTTTAGTTCCTAAGAGTTATAATCTTCAACTTTAGCTCCTAGACACTGGAAGTGTTGCCTAGCAACATACATACTAATCATTTTACTGAGTCTGTAAGGGAAACGTCAACATAATGCATACATAAAATATATTCTTAGAGTATTTTTCTGAGAAATCTGCAATAATTTCCATTGTTCCTGGAATATACTGAAAAAAAACTAGGATTAGTATTATTTGTTTCTAATTGGGCCATATATTACATTGTGTCTCATATGGAAGAAAACATGGTTCCATTCTTCTGAGAGCACTGCTGCATTGAAACGACTGTTGCTTTTCCATAGTGCATGATAAATTTGGAAAAAACTGGTATAAAACCACTGTTTATACCTAACTCTTAAAGGCGACACCCTCCTTTGTAGAGAGGCATTACGAACGCCAAAGTTGATACTCTCCCCTCGTAAGGGTACCTGACGTGATTCCATACCCTCACTTAATTGATTGTCGACTAATTATTCGACTGATGAAATTAATAATTTAGTGAATCGATAAAAGCCGCTGTTTTACGAAGGAATGTTCGCAGAAGAATAGAACTATGATTTGTATTTATGGAAAGACAAATTTAACGTTTTTGAAAACTCATCTTGAGAATCTCATTTCATTCATCTATCTGGTATGAAATTCACAGATCTAGAGGTTCGAAGTGTACTATCGTACAACCGAATAGGGATTTTTGCAAATCCAGGATTTCAATATCTGAGACATCAGTTCCAGGAATATCCTTTAATTAAACTTGATTAGTATTACGTTGTATTGATTGCTCCATATTCTATTTACTTCATCTATCTGTTTCAAAGTGAATTGTCCTGCAAACGAATATGAAATTTCTCTAAGATTCTGTGAACTCTGCAATAATTTTCATTGTTCCTGGAATATCCTGAAATAAAACTTAGGATTAGTATTATTTTTTTCTGATTGAGCCAAATATTACATTGTATCACATATGGAAGAAAACATGGTTCCATTCTTCTGAGAGCACTGCTTTTCATAATATTCGTGTTCTCGAAAAAATTCCCGGATATTAATTGAAGCTAAAGTGGTATTCGGTAAGAAAATTTCACACTGAAATATTATTAAAAAATTACTTGGATAAGGAATTTCAACAACACTTAGATGATTTTGTTGAAAATTATGGTTGTTTGAGATGAAATGTAAAAACTAACGTATAGTAACAACATGTGTTTTTGTAAATTTCGAATTTGCAAGTATTCCTACATAATATTATATGGTAAACTGTTGATAAATGATTTTTTTTATTGACTTATAGAATGAACTCGAAATAATCTGAAGTTGAATGTGATTGTCATTTAACCTATAAACGTCAAAAAAATTCCAGTGTAATCTCATGCTCCCGTGCCCCAAGGAGGAGGAAAAAATTTCCAAGGAATTTGTTTAGTTGCTATGGTAACGATACGAAATACAGGCTTCAAATTGATCGAAAATGTTTGGTGTGGAATTTTCAGAGGAAAAGTACAAAAATTTTTCAAAGGAACTGGGTTTTTTGTATTTTTCCTTTGAATTTTGAATTTGAAGGCAGGGAAAAAACATCGCAGTAATGCTTTGGTTATGATTTTAAATGATATAACGTTTTCGTATTATTACCTACATTGAACGTTGTGGTTGAATTAGTAATTGACTATGGATTATTTTTTTCATCGGTGAGATATTTGCATTATAGACTATTGACTATAGATAATGCAAATATCTTACCATAAAAAAATCAATAATTGAATCCATGTTTATTAACGTCATATTATTGCATATATTATGATGAATTTGACGCTGAAAGAATCATTTTTGAATTCATAAATTTGTTACCAACAGAAAAAAAAACATCGAGGGCTGAAACTAACTCTTAAAACGTTCCCAACAGTACAGGGGTGCGCCCCTGAAAACAAAACGTGTTTTGATACGATGTTTTTCTTCTTCAAAAAAATTATCAATAACATTGAGAAAGAAAACACTGTCCGTTCACACAAGCTTTCAGGAAAGTAATATTAATCTATGAAGCATATCATTTTTATTTCAAATCACACAAACATACATGTTTACACCCTATGGTGATTATTGAAATGTCGCTTTCGATCGGGTTGACCCGATAAGGGAGGTGCAGAAAAATATCAAAATCAGTGAAAGCTTCGTGCGAGATTGATTTGAGCTATGCTGGAAAGCGTAGTTCTATCCCGGGAAAATTTCCAGTTTTTTCAGCCGATTTTGATAGTTACCAGAATTTTTGGGTTGTGTCCTTTTTCTTGCAAAAACGATGGAGCAAATGTCATTATTGGATGGTCTACATTGCTCGCCATATACAGTTATCTGTTATCAATCAATTTCAGTAAGTTTGAATTCATGTTTGAAAATCGAATAGATATAAATGAGTTTACATGCGATATTCCACGAACATTATAGAAATTTCCTTTAGTGCGCTCCAAGAGATTTGAGAAAATTAAGTTAGTGAAAAGTATTAAGCAACCTATAGAGAGTATTTTTTTAATATATAGTTTTGTTCTTGCAATCCCTTTGCAGAGAATCCGATGATTCTAAAAATTATCTAAGTTTTACTGTACCTACCAATTTATTCAGAGTATTTCATTTCGAAAGAATCATAGGAATGAGTTTTTATGATTCCCGATTTACGATTCAAAAATAAAATGTATCAACAGCATTTTATGGAGCACTAAATACGCAAGTTGGTCATGATTCGTTTTCGAGATACATCAGTTTCTTGAAATTTTCCAAAACAGTGCTAGTTTCATTTTAGTGTAGTAAGGAAAAAATCAGATGATTTGCCCCAGAATGTCGCTGCGTTTAAAGAATTTTCCTCTATGAGAGAGCCTAAAAGAAAAATTCACTAGCTCGTCAGTGACACGTTGTTCGGAAAAGAGTTTGAAGAGAAGAACTATAGATATATTGTAAACATATCGAATTTTCACTTATCTTTGGACGTTTCGGGAACGAATCTGCTCCCGTTCTCAACATAAAAATGCGAAATATTTTTCTTCGAAAATTCCCTTCTAGTTTGACACTTCTCAGTGTCATACAGATGTTGGCAATATGGATGAGTGATGATGTTAGTATACAAATGAGATACAGGATGTTTTCATTAATTGATCTCGAATCTACCATTTTCATGTTCAGTTTTCAGTTGAGGATACCATGTTCTATCGATATCAACTAAACAGGAAGCAATGCTATTGTCTCTGTTCAGAAAAATACAAGCAGGTTCCTTGATTTTTCTCTTTTGATTGTTATCTTCCTTTCATATGATTTTAATATTATTCCACCCTGCCATATGTTGTCCATTACAAGTAAGATTATGTTCAGATTCAGTTACCTTTAATTTATCGATATGTATTTTCTTCATATTGTACTTGTGTTCTTTTATCCTTACAGAGGAAGGTTTCCTAGTTTGTATCCTTGATGATCTCAGCAGGGCATTCGACTGTGTCGATCATAAGATTCTCTTAGACAAACTATTCCGTTATGGCATACGGGGTATACCATAAGCATGGATAACAGACTATCTTTCTTATAGAAAACAATACGTCGCTATCAACAAAGCAACTTCCAGCATGGTCTTCTCTGAATTAGGAGTGCCTCAAGGGTCGATATTGGGACCCATATTGTTTGTTTTGTACCTATATAAATGATTTGGAATATTCAATTCCTGAAACATTCATAACAATGTATGCAGACGACATGTCAATTATAATTACTGACAGATCAGATTCAATTTTGAAAGAAAAATGTGACAAAGTTTTTAAAAATATCAACAACTGGTTTTTTGCAAACAATTTGTTTTTGAACGCGAAAAAAAAACAGATTCAATGAGGTTCCATCATCGGCAACGGAGGTGTGATATCATAAGCTTTAGAGCTAATGATAATTCTGACACTGTTACAACAGAGTGTGAGAGCTTAAAATTTTCAGGTCTTCACATTGATGAATATTTAAATTGGCAGAATCACTGTGACTTTCTGATCAAAAAGATTAACTCTACTTCATATCAGGTAAGGAATATACGGCAGGTTTTAAATGATGATCAGCTGCTGAAGCTGTACTATGCTCAGGTGGATTCCAGACTGAGATATGGAGTGTGCTACTGGGGTTTTTCCTCTAGCTGCTCTGATGTCAGTGATGTCTTTTAATTTTTGACTTGTGCTTATTTGTGTTCGAGAATAGAAATAAATTGTTTGTACTGAATAAATGTAAACATAATATTGATACAAGACAAAAAAACAATGTTTTTGTACCATTTGGAAAAACCAAATTAGCTTTCGAATCTCCTGACCAGATGGCTCCAGGTATTTAAAATTTGCTACCTGATTTTATTAAAGAATCCAAAACTGTTTCAATGTTTAAACGAACACTGAAGAATCATCTTGTTGATATAGTTTTGATGAATTTTTGTGTATGAGTAGGTAGTTTTCGTCCTCTTTTTTCAGGATTTTTTCAATCTCCTTTTCTCTTCTTGTTTTTTGACGATTCCTATACAAATTTTGTAACTTTGTCCTAAAGGAAAATAAATATCATTATTATATTATTATTATTATATGAATAAAAATTTTTGATGATTGTTCTTCAATTTTCGGTTTTGTTTGAGTTAGAATTGATCTAATTGTATTTTCAGTTTTGAACACTGTTTTCATAATATTAAAATCATAGGAAAGGAAGATAACAACCAAAAGAGAAAAATCAAGGCATCCGCTTGCATTCTTCTGAACGGAAAAAAACAATTTTAACAGCCTGTATCTCCAAAACGAATCATTTCCAAATAGTTGTCATAAAATTGTCTCAGGAATACGTCATTTGAATAGTTTAACGTGAGGGTGGGATAAGTACTATAGCTCATGTTAAACAATGATGTAAGTTTGTTACTGATCAAACTATAACTATGGAAACTCAATAATAAGAGATTCTGGGGTATTCTCGTGAATCGTTTGTCAGCTGATGCAAGACAGACTGTTTCAGTTCGCCAAGCCACATATTAGGTTATTATTTTTGTTTTTAGTTATAGCTTCAATCATAGGTTTAGTCGATGATATGGATGAAGAAGATTCCAGATCATTCAGGATGGAGATGAAGAAAGGGAAATTCATAACATGCTGTGACATTCTTATCGTTATCTTGATTGTGATATTCGGAATTGTTACACTGCCGTGTCGTATGAGAAGGTTTGGGGATATCTTGAGAAATTTCAACAAGGTAATAAGACGAATGATTGAAAAGTAGCACTTTACTTTCCGGTTTTGCTGGCGTCCCTCCCGGTTTCGATTTCGATAAAAAACGGAAAAACGAGACCAGACTTCTAATTTTGATGTTGGAGTACTCCATTCAGAACATCCATCCATCACTGGATAACCACCGTATGGAACATTTTGAAATTCGTATACCGATTCAGAAATATAGCAGACTGAATTTTGCCATCACGAAAAGCTATACAGGGTGGACAAAAAATAATCTATGCATATGTTCAACATTGACACCCTGTATCTCAAAAGTTAGAACGTTTACGAAATATGTTCATATGAAGTTTTATTCTTGAAATGGGTCGAAGAATCGGCCTCTTGAATATTAGCGTATCATTAAGGAACACCCTGTATAATTCAATAGTAATTTTCTGTTCGCAATAATAATTTTAACTGATAAATTTGTTCTATGCATAAGAGATTTATCATGATTCACGAATAGATTTTTATTTTTCAGATAGACAGTATTTTAGCAGAACCAAACCTAAAAAAATACAGAAGACAGTCAATCCGATTAATTCTTGCCGTATATTGCTTGTTCACATCCGTCATGATTTTCGATATCTTTTACTGGACCAGATCATCTTGTCCAGGAGGAAAATCGGGAAGCCATTATATTCTGGATTACTGTGGATTCTACTTTTTGTACTACATCATGATCACTCTGGAACTGTATTTTTCCCATCTGGTTTATTCGATACACATGAAACTGTTTTTAATCAATGAATATTTGGTGATCAGTGATTTGCGAAATAATCTCAAAAATAATATCATCATGGTGAATTCCCAAATTGACAATTTTCATCTAGAGTCCTTGTGGCACAGGCAACACCAGGATTCCAAGATATTTTTCAAAATAAGAATGCCTGAATCAAGTTTCACTAATGGTAATGCTGGCATTTCTCTTTTTATAGTGTTGATTAATGTGACGTTCAATAATCTTCCTTATTTCTTCATTTCTTCATTTGTTGAATCGTTTGTACGGTTTCATTTATTTACCATTCATTCATTTATTCAGAGCATTCATAATTCTCATCGATCGCTTCGATGTAGTCGTTATTAGTTTATTCATTCATTCAATTTTTTATTCACTCGTGAATTCATTCTGGCCTCATTTCGTGCATTCAAAGATTCATTAATTCTAATTCCACGTTCCTGCTCTCTCGTCTCATACCAGGCCAAATTTGGTTGAGATCACATGACTAATAATTGACATATAGAAGGGGATCAGACGGGAGAAGGCGAGAGAAGACGAGACGAGAGAAGGACCTCTCTCGTCGAGAGAAACGGCTCTCTCGACGAGACGAGAAAACAAATTTCTATAGTTCATACGAGACAAGACGAGAAAAGGACTCTCTCTCGTTTCGTCTCATTCCAGGCCAAATTTGGTTGAAATCACATGACTAATAATAATTGAAATATAGAAGGGGAGCAGAGAGAAGGCGAGAGAAGACGAGACGAGAGAAGGATCTCTCCCGTCGAGAGAAACAACTCTCTCCACGAAACGAGAGAACAAATTTCTCTAGTTCATACGAGATAAGACGAGAAGGGGGCTCTCTCTCTCTCACTCGTTTCATCTCATACAAGGCCAAATTTGGTTGAAATCACATGACTAATAATAATTGAAATATAGAAGGGGAGCAGGAGAGAGAAGGCGAGAGAAGACGAGAGAAGGACCTCTCTCGTCGAGAGAAACGGCTCTCTCGACGAGACGAGGGAACGAATTTCTCTAGTTCATACGAGACAAGACGAGAGAAGAGCTCCCTCTCGTCTTGTCTCGTTTCGACGATATCACAATTTCTGTCATATCTTTACGCGTCATTTTGTGTGACGATGGCATTTTGCAAAACAGAGAGTTACACAAAATGCGTTCCCTAGCTAGTTCCGTACAATATTTTGAAATAAAATGTAACATTTCTTCATGAGTTCTACCGATTATGTACAAAATTTGGCAGACAATTTGACTTCACCCGTCACTTTGAAGTCCGTCAAACAATAACATGGAAACAAATCAGCGACATTCAGGAAATAGACTCGTTTGATATTTCCATCAGTGGAAAATGGCTGATTTAAGTTAAGCCCAAGTGATATCGATGAAGCAGCACAAAATGCCTCAATCTCTTCATACATACATAATTTTCTTCCATAACTGGTGTTGAAATCAACATTTCATCACCAGTTTTGTAATATTTTACTTTACGCAACTGATTACGTAAAGTGAGACGTTTCAAAACTTTTGTCGGCTTTGAAAAATGTCAAATTACATGTGAAAATTAGAAAAATAATAAGTATTCCTATGACTCCATATCTCGAAAACTATGATTATATATTTTATTTATTTTTGTGAGTACTATGCATGGCCTGCTGAATTTTCCCTATCATAATCTTGAACACCTTGTATTTATATTGGAGATTGAATTATAGCTCAAAGAATCAAAATTCTGAGGAAACTGCATAAACTTTTGAATTATGGTGTTGATATTATCAATGGAACTATTGCCAATGGTATTATGGTAAGTTTATTATTATATATTACATAACTACACTAGACAACGTACAGAGTGATATATAACATATACCTACCATAAATAATTACGAGCTTTGGATTATAATACCTCATAATACTTGAACGAATAACTCTGTGAAGATTTCGTACCATCAAATGAATCGAGTAGGATTTATCCTATATATCAATTATTCAACTATAGAACATTCTTCTTTTTCAGTTGATCATGCTGAGTTGTCTTGTTCATCTGATAGTAACGCCATATTTTCTGGTAGCAGAGTTGATCAAGGAGAAATCAAATATTTTATTCATATTCCTGCAGATATTCTGGATTATAACGCATACTTGTAGACTCCTGATCATTGTTGAACCATGTCAAGCTTGCTCATTAGAGGTAATAAGATTCTTGAAAATTATGAAAATTGATTCTCTATGCTTATTATCAAATATTTTATCCGTCAATCCAAAAAAAAGTTACGAATTTACTGGAAAAGTACGAATTATTTTCATGAATGCGATATTTCCATGTAGGCGATTTCAACTAGCAACACTCTCCTAATTGGGAATCCGTCACTGATTTTCAAAAACAAGAATTCAATAATATATACCTACTATACATACTAACGCAATACCTGATATAGGGTGTTAGTTATTCAATGGCAAATTCTAATATTTTTGTTTATTTCAATTCACCATGTATCGAAAACTTAGATAGGTACGGAGTTTAATCGCTGTAACTTCAACAGGGAGACCACTCTAGGACTCTGAGGTCAACCAAAAATTTCATGAAATTAAAGTTGAAATGTTCTCCTTATGATCCATATATTTTTTCCTGAAATATATGAATGATAGTAACTAATGGGAGTTAACATTGGACGATGGCTCCGACGGAATCCCACCGATTGTTCTCAAGAAATGTGCTCCCGAACTAGCACCTGCTCTCTGCAAGTTGTTCAACTACTCTTAGAAATTGGGGATATACCCGTCCAACTGCAAGATTGCAAGAGTACAACCAGTTCCTAAAAAAGGTCAAAAGACCCTACCTAGCAACTACAGACCGATCGCACTGCTATCTATTATTTCAAAGATCATGGAGAAAGTTATCAACATAGAGCTCATGAAATACCTGGAATATTCTGGTATTATCAACGATAGGTAATATGGCTTCCGTCATTAGAGATCAACTGGTGACCTGACCGCTTACGTCACACATATATGGCAGCAATCTATTGAAAAATATGGTGAAACCTTAGCCGTGGCACTTGATATCTCCAAGGCATTCGATCGAGTCTGGCACCACGGACTCCTTCCATCTTATGACTTGCTTCCCCAGCTATGTCTGCTAGCTAGTTTTCTCTCAAACAGGTCTCTCCATGTAGTGGTCGACGGAGTTTCATCTGACTCTCTTATCATAAATGCTGGTGTTCCGCAAGCATCAATTCTAGCACCAACACTATTTCTACTCCATATCAACGATTTGTTTGAAGCAACTTCATGTCCAGTACACAGCTTCGCGGATGATAGTACCCTCCATACCGCCTTCTCTTCCAGGGCTCCAATACCAGCCAGGCAAATCAGAAACGAGCGAGGGAGAAATGTTTGACAACATAAATATGGACTTGGCAACAATTCTCTTGCTTGTCAGGAGTAACCATACTCTTGAAGACATCCATTTCGATGCTTGGGAATACTATCAGCAATAACCTTTCTTGAGAAAATCACGTGAGATCAATTGCTAAAAGTGCATCTCAAAAACTTGGTTTTCTGTTTCGAGCCAGGAGCTAGTTCACTTCCAGTCAGCTGCTTATGATCTATAAGGCACAGATCAAACCTGTCCTGGAATACTGTTCCCATATTTGGAGTGCAGCACCCAAACATACCCTGAAACTGTTGGATTCTGTCCAAAAAAGAGCAATTCGTCTCGTGGGTGATGCCTCGCTTACAATAAACTCACTCACTTCTCTGGAACACCGTAGAAAAGTTGGCGATCTGGCTCTATTTCATAGATATTTTCATGGACGATGCTCTCCTGGAATATCAACAATTGTTCCTCCCTTGGCAGTCCCCGCGAGATTAACCCGTCGAGTTGAGGCTCCGCACTCCTTCGTGGTCACTTTGGAGACCTGCAGATCATCTATTTCCAAAGACTAGTTCATCCAACGAACAGCAAGGCTCTGGAACACATTGCCAAGGGAGGTGTTCCCCGAGGCATATAACCTCCAAAAATTTAAGAAGAACACCAATTCCTACCTTATTTCTCTTGGTTCTCACGATGTTCTCTGAACATCACAGGATATCCCTTTTCGTGGAAACCAAAACATAAAAAAAAATATTGTCCACCATATCGCGCCACTGAAACGTGAGGTAAAATTAATAAATAACCTCTCTTTATGATTTGGCCTCTTCTTCCCTAGGATATCTTCTCCGTGAATGTAAGAATTGGTCGAAAAGTTCCAAATTGGGAGTAAAAAAACGTAAGTCTGCTCAAGTCTTTCCATATAACTTGAGGTTTCCTATGTGTTCAAATATTCTACATAATTTTTTCCCAATATTTTTGATGAAACTGGCCACAGCCTTTCGGGCTATCTGGCAAAATTTTAGAATTTTTGACTTTGAGATTGACCTCACATATTAGTAGCGCCAAAGTGAGACTTAAAATATTAGCCCTTCTACTTATAACAGTAGCGTTGAAATTTTGTATGGGGTATTTCAGCTATGCCTGAATCGAAAAAGCTTTCTATTTTTCGAAAAAAAAAAGCTTAATAGTCATTTTTGGAATTATGACCCCTTCAACAAATAATAGTATGCTTTGAGCTTTGAGAATCGGAATATTTCACACTTGTCAACACCTTTGTTGAGTACTATATTAACGAATTTTTGTTTTCGAATATGGGTCGAACGGATTCCAAAATGGAAGAATGTTGCGAGTTGAAATAACACACACTGTATTTAATATTATTTTCAAGGGCCAACGTACCAATATGCTTCTTTGTGACCTACTGTTATTGAATAATACTGATGATGAGTTCGAAAAAGCTGTGAGTATAGATATCTATTGGAAGATTACTTCTTTCAGCATATTTCTGGTGTTTCAGGTGAAGTCATTCAGCTTATATTTATCTCAGAATCACATAAGGTTTTCTTGTTCTGGTTTGTTCACGATAGACAGATCTCTCATCACCTCGGTAAGTTATGAGCGAGAAAAAAAGTCATCATTTGAGAAATCTTTTTCGTAGATTGCTGGGTCAGTGACAACCTATATAGTGATATTGTTCCAATTCAATAATAACTGAAACTACAACTGGTATGATACATAGAGCAATATGCATATAATTATGTTCCCTAACTCGGTAGGGGTAGAGATTGCTTGTCTGCCAAATGTATTTTTCCGAATGTATATTCTATACCCAGACAACACGAGTGAATCCATTGGACAACCAATGGATGTCCAGCTATGGATACCCTGGACATCCATTGGATGGACGGCATTGTCCAGTATTTGTCCAATGGACATCCATTGGATAATACATGTCCAACAGTTTGGACATACATTGGAAGTCCATTGGCTTTCCATTAGACATCTGATGGATTTCCATTGGACATCCAATATTTGTCCTTTCCATTGGAAGTCTATTGGATACTCATCAGACATTCGATGGATTCCCAATGAAGATCCATTGTATGTTCATTACATTTGAAATACCATTGTATACACATCAGAACTCTAATGGATGTCTACCAAAAATCCAACTTATGTCCATTCCAATGATAAGTCTATTGGATACTCATCAGGAATACATTGAATTTTCATTGGATATCCAAATTTTGTCCAGCCAGAACGTAGAAATTAAAAAAAAGTTGTCCTTTGAGGGGATTGAACTCCCGACCCCGCTCTCGTGGATCACAACGCTAACCTCTGGACCACTGAGCCGTTATAGATATTATAGCAAGTATTTCGTATTCACGGTATTCCACATCGAGAGAAAATGCAATTTGCTGAAGTTTAGTGCCGCAATTAAAATTGAAATTGGATGAAAATCAACTTTAAAATAAGTACCTATCTCTATATAGGTACGTAACCTACAAAAATTATGAGACGTATAAAATCTTGAAAAATAGTACCGAGTGCGAAGTTGTCCGTGATTAATGTTCATATATATATTATATATTATTGGTAAAAATATTTCAATTGAAATAGAAGAGTCATAAATGACACATACAGGGTGACAGGGTGTTTCATAATTGAATGTCAATATTTGGGGACGCAATTCTTGGGCCCATTCTAAGAAGAAAGTTTCATATGAACGTATGACCTAAACATCCTAACTTTTGAGATACAGGGTGGTAAAGTTCTCAAAAATTAATAGTTTTTTATTAATATCTGTAATACCACTTCAGATATTCTGATGAAATTTGGCATACATGTACTATGTATCAAGAGGCATCAGTTAGCGTACCACATTTTTTGTTGTTGCCACCAGTGGCGTTCGTATGGAATTTCACATACCTATTTTGGCAGACATTGATGGTACGCCACTGATTAATCTCCAAATTGAAATCATTCCTGAAATTCCCGATCATTTCTAAGCAAATTTGATCACTACAATTTTTTCAATCTGATGCACGGTTTTCGCTTAAAAATAAAAAGCTTTTCACTACATGATTATAGTAATATTTGTTAATATGATAATATCACAATGCAGAGAAATAGTTTTTATTTTTAAGATCAAATTTCAGAAATACAATTCATAGTTCATGAACTTTGTATTCGTATTTGGTATTTTCGAATTATAACTTCTCATTGTAGTAGGCTATATTAATTTTCGAGAATTTTACCACCCTGTATCTCCAAAGTTGGGACGTTTAGGTCATACGTTCATATGAAACTTTCTTCTTAGAATGAGCCCAAGAATCGCCTCCTCGAATATTGACATTCAATTATGAAACACCCTGTATACTTTGCGAAACGATTTCCATTGGATAAGTATGATGGATATCCATTGGCTGTAAAAATTTCGTTGTCCATTGTACAACTACAAAATGGATGTCCATTGTATGTACAAATCTCTATGTCCATTGTACATATACACAATGGATGTCCATTGGACATCCATGGACATCCGGCTACCTAATGGATTCAAAATGGACATCCAATGGATGTATGTGTGTTATCTGGGTATAAACAAGAGTAAAGACAATTGAAAGTGAATTCATTATATGTTCTCTCTTCACTGATTTTTATAGTTCACAACGTATTTTATAGTATGTACTATTAGGGTCGACTGCTTATTGACAACACTGTAAGGAAATTGATCCATTCCATTAAAATTCCTTTTTTATCGACCACCACGATAACTCCAAAAAATGTTGGGAATTTTTCTGCTATTCTGGATATAGCGATTTTTGCTGCTTGAGTAGGTGAAATGTCATTTTTTGAATGTATATTCTACTAAGAAGAGTAAAGACAATTGAAAGTAAATTCATTATATTTTCTCTCTTCACTGATTCTTACAGTTCACAACGTATTTTATAGTACTATTAGGGTACTGCTTATTGGCAACACTGTAAGGAAATTTATCCATTCCATTGCAAGCGGATCCAATGTTTCCTTTTTTATCGACCACCACTATAGCTCCAAAAAATTTTGGGTATTTTTCTGCTATTCTGGATATGGCAATTTTTGCTGCTTTAGTAGGTGAGGCACCATCTCTCATCTTTTCAACAGCCAAAAAACTAAAAAAAAAAAACAATCAACGAAGAAAAATTATACAAGTAGAGTTTATTATTACAAATTCAACAATGCCGGGTTTGATGGGATTTTTTCAAACGACTACGAAGATATGGCAAAAAATAAAACGATTCAATAAAAAAATTATTTGACTAGATTTTATCAATATAACACGATTGAAATCGAATGAAAAGAAAATAATTGAAATCTAATAACCACCAATTGTCTCGATGGTGATAGCAACTGGCCAGCTCGGTCGCCAGACCTCACCCCACTTGATTTTTATTTGTGGGGCTACTTGAAACAACAGGTTTATGAGTCGCCAATTGTGAATATGGAAGAAATGAAAGAGAAAATCACAAATTCATACGCACAAATTAATCGCAACGTGATAAGTAGGGTCACAATGATGAACGTTATCAAAAGAGCTAGGAAATGTTTGCAGCAGAATGGACGACATATTGAGCAGTTGAGGTTTCAATTATTTTCTTTCCATTCGATTTCAATCGTGTTATATTAATAAAATCTAATCATATAAATTTTTTATTGAATCGATTTATATTTTGCCATATCTTCGTAGTCGTTTGAGAAAATCTCATCAAACCCAGCATTGTTGAATTTGTAATAATATGAACCTCACTTGAATATGGAATAATAATAATATGGAAACTGGGTGTCCCTATTCAAATAGAAAAGCTTAGGTGCAGTTCGATGTGACCCTGTATACTTACTATTCATTCAATAGCATATTTCGAGTGAGCATCATCAAATATACTGGGTGACCGAATTTCAAGTCATACGATCGCGCGGTTAATTTTTTACAAGGGGGGACGTTTTAGCTGGGACACGGTGTATATCTTGATTTGCAATCATTGTCAAGAGTTCGAAAATCGATCAAACTTTGTTAGTTTTGTACGACCATCATAAATGGAAAAATAAGGAAGATAATTATATAGGAATATTCAGTGAGGTTATTTCTGGAAAATATGTTAATTTTTTGAGAAACATGAAGTTGAGAATGTAAACTTGAAATAATGAGGAATTTGTGAATTCTAAAAATCCCCTTAAGTCATATGAATTTTGTACCAACCTGGGCAAAAATCTCATGGTGATATCACCATCGCCAGTGCAAACTGCAGCTCCATATTGACTGTCAGCGTATGCTCCAGCGCCAGGTATAGGTGAATCACCAACTCTCCTAAGCGGAATGATGAAAAATAAATACAAATAAATACAATAAGCTTATAGTCATATCCACACAATGTTCATAAAATGAACAACAATGGTAGATTCTGAGAGGAAAACAACTACTTTCCTGACTAATGCCACGCAGAATATTGTTTACATCCTCCCGAAATCTAATAAGCGTCGACTTGTATAAACGAATGAAGATACAAGTGAATCTTTCCTGAATGCCTATTCAAAGAATTCCTCTTTGGCCTAATGATTTCCTTTAGCCAGGCCACGCTAGACACCTACAGACAGGTTTCGAGCTCTTTGACTCTTATCCTTATCAGTGCAGGGTAGCCTCCAGCCAGCAGTCCTAAGACCGCCGGTTAAGCGAAGCCTAGCCAAGTAGCAAAATAAAAATCAAGTCGGCATTATATTCCCCAAGAGGCGTCCTTCATAGGCAATATGAAAGCAATGCCATCTGAGTAGAAACGAATGAAAGGAACACTCCAAAACCACAGTAGAGAGCTCTCTACTGTGCCAAAACTGAAATTCCCGTACGGGAGTGGCTGGTTGTCCGACTGGCGTCATTTCAACTACGAAATAGCCATATTGCTCAAAGTGGAATGAAATGTTAAATAAATACAAGCTATACAATCTCATTTGCCTCCAAATAACATAACAGTTTTTTTCAATTATAATAAGTGCTTACGGAGTACGGAGTTCTGGAAAAGAATGTTGAGAAATGGAATGGGATTCCAAAAATTTCACGAGATAGATCGACTATTTATAATTGTAGAGAAACAAAAAAAAAAAGTGAGCACAGAAGGTATATTGTATCTATTATTTCAGTTAGTTAGAAAATCGATGGTTTCTTCCAGATAATACTGGATACTGGATATCAAAACATACTCAAATGCTCAGTGGTGCACAAACCGAGACACAAACACTCAACTATTTTAATTTTTATTGATATTACGTCATTACCCGGGAATCTTGAACTTCGCGCCATTTGTTGAAGTCCCGGCAACCACATGCCCATTTCCAGCAATGACAATCATACCGATAGTATCATGATTCTTGGAATCATAGTTGTTTCCACGATTTTCATCAATTTCCCTGCTACTTTGCTCCTGAGGTGGATAATACGGCCCACAAGAATGTTTTGGATCAGGCACCACATTCTAGAAATAGTTATTTATACACCAAATGTAGTAATTTATTATACAAGGGAAAAAAGTAGGTTTGGAGAAGAGATATAGGTATATATAGAGAAATATCAGATTTTCACTTAGCTTTGGACGTTTCGGGAACGAATCTGCTCCCGTTTTCAACATATAAAAAATAGATATTTGAATAGCAATTTCTTATTCGTCTTGACACTTTTCAGTTCTCAGTTACAATTAACCTACAGAGACAGTATATGAGCAGTTCACTGATATCGTTGAATCAACATTGACATTATTTTTGGATCAACATCATACCTTTTTTCAGAGATGACCATATATTTTGTTGATATAATATTGATATTTTACTCTGTTAATTCATTCTTACCGAGATTCTTACTCTACATTCTTGATTTGAACAAGTTTCTCTGAATTAATTTGTTTTGACAAAAATTTGCTCAGTAGGTACAACAAAAATAATTTAGGCACAAATAATTTGTTGATGCAACCAATCCTTTTTCCTATGTAAGTATTTCACGCAGAGTAGGTATTGTCAGTCCAAAAAGTCAGATGGAACGCCTTTTTTGAAGCTGAAGCTGTCCCAATAGACTTTGGAAAGACTATACCACAGATTAACAGTTAATCTGTGACTATACAGAGAATATTTTTTCGACTAACCTTCCAGAAATTTGGTTGACATTTATTGTTTATCCAGTTTTTCCACTGGCCTAATGAAAAATTAGTCTGAAGCGATTCTTCACGATAGCCAAATTGCACTGCAAACCCGGTAGCTAAGCTCCCAACCAAAAAGGAATGTTCTGTGTGCTCTAGCACCTGTCTAGCTACAGATATAGCGTTTTTGACCCTTCTGAGACTACCTACGGCTCCCATATCCATAACATCCCTAAAACGGTAAGAAAATTGTAATAGGTATAATTAATGATTTTCGCTACACGAATTAAAAATAAGTTATGGAAACAGAAGATTTTTTCCACACACCCGTCAAAAATCATGGCGTCTAGAGCTGTTTCGCCATTCTCATCGGGCGAACCGCCAAACCCCACAGTAGTATCACACTGTTCGTCTTGGCAAGTCTCACATCCAGCTGTCAGAGCATCTAGGGCTGCATCCTTTTGTTTTGATTCTCCTTCTTGCAATATCTGCCAAGCTAAAAGAATGAACAGAGATAAAGTAGCTAACATACATAGAATATATTATCTGAATAATAGTTGAAATGCCTGAAATAAGGTTGATTTACCTTTTCTGGTTGCATCTTGAAAACCCCACGTATTTACAACTATGGGAATTGTTTCTGATAGTACAATAGCAACATACAATAGTTGCAAAATCAAGAAAAGTTTCATCTTTGCTGGTTCCCTGAAAAATTCGGATCTAACTTTTGTGTAGTAGGTTTATTCAAAATCGACGTTGTTCCTAAATTTTGTACACTAGTTTGTTTGATTCGACAGCAAGTAGCAAGTATATAAACAACCATAGCTTTCGATACGGACGCAACACGTTATTCATTATGACTTCTTCGCATCAGTAGTTATTGCCCCAGTTTATCAACAATTCCTGAATTCTTTGTCATCTCTCCTCGACTTTATTTTGCGATAAAGATATTCGAATTAGAAACGTTTTGATGATTGGTCTAAAAATGCATTCGTACCGGAAAACATGGTTGTTTGAATTTCTTGTTGACAATCAAGAATCCTTAAGAATCAAACACCTAACCTAAAACAAGGATCCTAAAACACCTAACTTTTATTTTGAAAAAATTTTTGGAGCGTATGCTAAGTATAAAGTGATAGTGCATTGACAAGTTAGTGAAATAATAATTATTATCCTGATGTGAAGAGCATGAGCATAATATTTACCTGATGAATATGGAAGATAAACAGGAATTCACTCCCAGTTCCCAACAATGTGAACAATCGTTTTATTCCATATTAGGATGTGATCAGGATGCTACTTTCGATGAATTGAAACACAACTATCAGATCCTAGTCAAGAAACATCACCCTGATAAGCAAACGCAAGAAGGAATTGATTTTATCTCTGATGACAAGTTTGTTATGATTGATAAGGCATTCAAAACATTGAAAGATGAGAAAGCGAGAAAGGAATACGACGCCTCCTTACTACATGGTAGTTTTGATAACAGTTCTTTGATTTATGCAGAAATAGAAAAAAAGGACTTGAATTTTGTTATGGGTGTTTTTTATTTTACTTGTAGATGTGGTGACAATATTGAGATAACTGAGGACATTATTGAGGAAGGAGAGTGTATAGTGGAATGCTCTGAATGTACAAATTGTATATTGATTAAATGATTTTTGCATAATTAATATTTTATTGAAAATGGTTCAATTCAGGTTCAAAATAAATTCAATTGTCACTTATTGGTTGACATTTTTGACAAATTGTCAGTTGACTGCAGGTTGTAAGAGCTCGTGAAGTGGGCTGCCAGAGCTGGCTGCCAGAATTTCCGAACTTTCCCGATCGACCAGTGGCACACGTTTCCCCCCTTTTAGGGTATATCGAAATTCCTCAACTGCTTTTGTTTGCGATGATGCGATGTATGTATAAAGCACTGCACAGCTGCTCTTGGGTCTCGAATCATTCTCTATTGAGTCTATAGAATAATCATTTTTTACCAAATCATAGGCATGAAAGACTAAAATTTAAAAAATATTCTATTTTCGATACTTTTGCAAAAAACTGCTCAGCTGCTTTCGGGTCAGGAAGATAGGTAATCATGTGTGGAATCATGCTATCAGAAAATAATTCCTTGCCAAATCGTTTGGTAGACACCACACGAAAAAAACAGATTTTCCGAAAATATTTAAAAAACTTTTGCAAAAACTGCTCAGCTGCTCGCAAGGAATTATTTTTTGATAGCATGATTCTACACATGATTACCTATCTTCCTGACCCGAAAGCAGCTGAACAGTTTTTTTGCAAAAGTATCGAAAAATAATATTTTCGAAAAATCTGTTTTTTTCGTGTGAAGTCTACCATACGATTCCGCAAGGAATTATTTTCTGGTAGCATGATTCTACACATGATTACCTATCTTCCTGACCCGAAAGCAGCTAAGCAGTTTTTGCAAAAGTATCGGAAATAGAATATTTTTTAAATTCTAGTCTCTCATGCCTCATGCCTATGATTTGGTAAAGAATGATTATTCTATAGACTCAATAGAGAATGATTCGAGACCCAAAAGCAGCTGTGCAGAGCTTTATACATCGCATCATCGTAAACAAAAGCAGTTGAGGAATTTCGATATTCCCTACCCTAAAAGGGGGGAAACGTGTGCCACTGGTCGATCGGGAAAGTTCGGAAATTCTGGCAGCCAGCTTTGGCATTCCACTTCAAGTAGGTATGAAGAATTGAATTTTCTAACCCTACTTATTCATGATGTCGAATTTAAGAAAAATAACAATTTCAAATAGTGAAAAGAAGTTTTTGATAAAAAATCTCGCAGAATGGACTGTAAGTGTCATTGGTTCAAATTTCGACAAAAATATTCATAATCCCATGGTATTTTTAGAGGTTAGATGGTAGGGCTTTTGACGAGTTTAGAGAAGTGGAGATAGAATTCGGAAAGGATTGGGGCTGTTGCTATGTATCTCTTGGTAAAACAAGGTAAATCAATCATCAGGGCTGCCTCACACATATAACAATGTTTATTTAGAGTTCTAGCCCAAGTTTCATCTGAAATTCAACAACCAAAGTCTTCAAGACCAAGTGAAGGCATTCTGAACATAAACCTGGAGCTCAACCCAATAGCAGCACCAAATTTCGAAGCAGGCCGACAGTCAGAATTAGCTGTACAACTAAACAGACTATTGGAAAAATGTCTGAAAGATTCCAAAGCCATAGACCTGGAGTCTCTCTGTATAAAAATGAATGAAAGAGTCTGGGCAATCAGAGTAGATGTGAATGTTCTAAATCATGAAGGTAACATTCTGGATTGTGCTTCTATTGCAGCTTTAGCAGCATTGGCACATTTTCGTAGGCCAGATGTAACTAGTGATGGTGAAGAATTTATTATTCATAGTTATAAGCAGAGAGATCCCATTGGTATGGTTATACACCATTACCCAGTTTGCATTACTTATTCTGTATTCAGTGGAGGGTATGTATACTACATAAAAAACACCATAAAATCTAGTCAGTTATTTTCTGACTGTTCAAATATTTTTAGGGCCTATATTCTGGCTGACCCCACTTTACTAGAAGAAGGTGTAGCAGATGCCTTTTTGTCCATAGGTGTGAATGCCTACAAAGAGCTGTGTGGTCTTCATCTAGGAGGGAAAGCTGATTTGAGTCCTGATTTGATTATAAAAACTGGGAATAAGGCTGCTACTAGAGCAGCCATAGTTGTTCAGCAAATAAAAGATGCAATCGAGAAGGACAATCAAAAAAGGTAGGCAGTATAGTCAATGATCTAATGTCATTATCATTTTTATTAAATCAAAATCTAGTTCAGTGTGTAAAGCAAATCATAATTTCTGAAATATGTTTTACCAGGTTATCTTTCAATGAAGAACTGACTATAAGACTATTATAAGAGGATAATCAATACAGTTTTTCTCCATGATATTTTATATGATCAAATGAGTTTCTGTTCTGTTTCTGACATATACAGGGGTTCCCAAAAGAATCAGACCAGCTGAATATTTCAGCAAGGGCTAGATATAAAATTATGAAATTTGGTATATGGGGGTAATCAGTTGTGCGGGATCTAAAAATAATATTTGCAACTTTGCCAGTTTTACAGTTTTTCCTATAGAGCCCTCAACTTTATTTTTTTTAATGTAATGCTATGTTTATTTTTAGAGCATTTGATTTGTCCTCTCTAAACTACTATGATCCTATAATATCAAATTTGTATTCCCTTCATTTTTGTTAATATGACAAATGAACATTTCCTCAAAAAATATCACAAAATTTCAATATTTCCAGAAATCGTGGTGATATGACAATAAAAATTAATTTATAAGGAAGTTTTCAGCAAGTCTGATCTGAAAATACCATTTACAACGTTGCCAAATCTACATGTTGTTTATACTAAATCTTCCTAAGTATTTATTCTGATTTTAAGATCAAATAAGGATGAACAAGGTTTCCATAAAACTATTCTAGAGGATATTGAAATACCCTTGGAAGATTTGAGTATATGCTTAGATCAGTGGTCAAGTAAAGGCAAAAAGAATAAAAAGAAGAAAAATAAGACTGAAAAAAATAAACCCCAAGAAAAAATTGTAACTTCTGAGGACAATGAACCAAGAAGTGAAGTTGAATCTCTGGGTGAGTATATCTTATTCATAGGCTACCTCAACAGATTTCCAAATCATTCCTACCATAACTTGCTAGCAAGAATTCAAGAAATTTTCTATAAATAAAAATATCTGGGATTGAAAACATTCCCAAAAGTGTCACCTGTGCTTTCAAGCAATGCACCATTGTGAATTAATTCCATTGACTTTTTTCAAGTCATGAATTCATTCAAATTTTTAAAAATGAGACAAATTGCACTATTACCTTTGATTTAAACTAGTTTAAACTGAAAAATTCGATCGTATTTTGGCAAGACTTTGTTATTTCAAGCATGACAGAGATTTTTACTAACAGATATATACAGTATCAAGTATCATCCATTAAGAGGCCATATGCCACTCGAAATTATTCGAATCTTATCAGTTTTCTGTCTTATCCCTTCCCCGTCGAAAGGGGCGGGATCAACCTGAAGAATTCGTGGAAAGCTGGAATCCCTATGTTCATCGAGCGGCACATCGAGGACACCGAACATAAAGTAGCGCGACACCGTTTTGATTACTTTTTGCCGCTCACTGACAACCGGTTGATTATTCATCGAAGGCAGTCAAATGGTCTCATAAATACTAATATTTTGAACTTTTGTCAGTAGGTACCAATTCGATTTTAGGGGCTGGAGATTAGATATTTTGTACATTTTTGATAATTGACCAATAGGTATAGGTATGATGATTATATTATCTACAGGATATTTTCGAAATTAGAGCGATACATACTAAATATGGAATAATGTATTTTTTTTGCTAGAAGCGCACGGAAGGGAATCCTCATCTAAGGAGGATAGGGAAAGGAGGTAGGTATTGGATTTTTTTATAACTTTTGGGGAACATACCTAAGTACTTGGAAACATACTGAAGAAGCTAACAAAGCTACTTTCGATGTTCAACATGAAACACATCTCATAATTTTAGGCTCATTTTAGGCTAATTTGTTACCCCATTACCGAATTTTCTGCTCCTCTCTATTATAGATATTGAGGGGCAACTTCAGGCTAATTAATTACCCTATTTTCGAATATTTTGCCCAACGTTTCGAACGAAAAAAAAAACACGAAACGATTCGTTATTCACTAAAATGGAATAGTTATTGAGCTAACAATCTAACACTTTGCCTTATAAAATATGCTTCTGATAGAAATGCATGATGTATAGTGAATAACGCATATATCGACGAATCGTTTGGTGTTTTTTTTTTGCTCCGAAGCGTTGAGCACAAAATTCGAAAATAGTGTAATCAATTAGTCTTAAATTTGCCTTTCAATATCGATATACAGTGTGTCCCACTTACCATGCTCACCATGGGTATCTTTTTAACGGTGAGAGATACGAGATCGGTTAAATGACACCAAATGTGGAGTTTGTCAAGGCCAACTATAATATGAAAAAATATTTTGATAAAATTCATTCGTTTTTGTTTTATACGCAAAAAACAGATTTTGATCATTTTCATGTCTCCTCCGTAACTTCTTTATTTATGAAAATATTCAAATAGGAATTTCACATTCTCATGGCAGTTTTCCGAAGTGATTTCGAAAAAAATATGAAATTTATACCAACTCTTCTAGAATTTGAGATATCAGCACCAACTTTAGTTTTTCAAATGTAGGTCATAGCTCACTATGACTTGGTTACAAATAACTTTTTTTTTTAGTTATCGTCATTTATACAAAAACAAAAAATTAGTTGGAAGCCACCATCTTGAATTTGTAAATTTTGACAAAAAAATCATGATCTCCGACCTCAGAAACCCCCACTTACCAATTTTGAATGGAATCGGACCAAATCTTGTCCGCCATCTTGGAGCAGCCATTTTTTTCAATTTCAACAAAAATTCCATAATGTATTGTCACCGAAATTATGAACACTTGCCAAATTTCAAGTTGATCGGAGTTATCGAATTTTTGTAGAAATTAAAAAAATGGCTGCTCCAAGATGGCGGACAAGATTTGGTCCGATTCCATTCAAAATTGGTGAGTGGGGGTTTTTGAGGTCGGAGATCATGATTTTTCTGTAAGAATTCTTAAATTCGATATATAGCGGCTTCCAAATAATTTTTTGTTTTTGTATAAATGACGATAACTCCGTTGGTATCAACACAAAACTATTACTGCGACATATCATCTGTGAGAGAAAAAAAAGTTATTTGTAACTGAGTCATAGTGAGCTATGAGTGCTATGACCTACATTTGAAAAACTAAAGTTGGTGCTGATATCTCAAATTCTAGAAGAGTTGGTATAAATTTCATATTTTTTTCGAAATCACTTCGGAAAACTGCCACGAGAATGTGAAATTCCTATTTGAATATTTTCATAAATAAAGAAGTTATGGAGGAGACATGAAAATGATCAAAATTTGTTTTTTGCGTATAAAACAAAAACGAATAGATTTTATCAAAATATGTTTTCACATTATAGTTGGCCTTGACAAACTCCACATTTGGTGTCATTCAACCGACCTCGTATCTCTCACCGTTAAAAAGATACCCATGGTGAGCATGGTAAGTGAAACACACTGTATATCAAATCGGTGAAAAAAATATTATTTTTAAAAGTGGCTCTGCTGAGTTCGCTCGAAGACAGCAAAGCCACAGGTTTGTTTTAAAAAATATGCAGCGAAAAAATCCAAAATGGAATAGTTATTGTGCTCACAATCGAGACTAACACTTTGTTTTGAACAATCGTCATAAAATATTATGCTTTTGATAGATGCATAATGTATAGGTACTGAATAACCGCGTATTTCGACGAATCGTTTCGTCTTTTTTGCATGAAACGTTGAGCAAAAAATTCAAAAATAGGGTAATAAATAAGCCTAAAATTAGACTTCCAATATCGATCTATCAAATCAGTGAAGAATATTTTATTTTCAAAAATGGCTCTGCTGAGTTCGCCCAAAGCCAGCAAACCCACAGGTTTGTTTTGAAAAATATGCAGCAAATTGTTCTAAGATGGAATAGTTGATGAGCTTACAATCAATACTAACATTTTGGCTTGCAAAATCGTCATAAAAGATGCTTTTGATAGATTTTTTTGCTTGAAACGATGAGCGAAAAATTCGAAAATAGGGTAATGAATCAGCATAGAATTAGCTTTTCAATATTGATCTATCTAATCACTGAAAAATATATTATTTTCAAAAATGGTTGTTGGGGTGTAAGCAGCTTTTCGCAAGAAACGAAAATCCAAGTTTTTGTGGAGCAGATTTCGCGCCAATGGATCTGACCTGATTATGATTATCCTTTTGCTGACTAAAATACCGAGAATATATAGTTATAGTGGACTTGGTGGGAATGGTGGCATCAGACATAGTTATATCAGGCACTAGCTCACCTGGCAAACTGAAACTTTGTATTGCATTAAACATTATTTCTAAAAAATATTTTTTCAGTTAAACATATGTATGTATCAACACACTTTTTCTATTTTATTTTCTACTTCTATTTAGTTTGGCTATCCATGAAAGCGTGTTGCAGTAGTTTTTCAAACTTCTATACATTATTTTCTAGATCCTTCGAATTCATTGGAAAGCAAAAAACGCATACCTACCTACCACCAGAAGGATTCCATCTCGGATTCTATCTATAGATATATTCCATATGACTATTATCATCTAGGACATTTATCTGTGAATGAGTGAATCAGTATTTCATTCATTTTCTTCAAAATATTATGGAAAATGTAAAATGTCTTATAAATCTTGGAGTACTTTTTCGCTTCCCTCACCTATTCTAATTCCAATTCTGCAAATGTTCATTCTCCCTAACCGACGATGCTGCATTGATTAGGTATTTTTGGATATATAATTCTCTAACTAACCGTCTGAGAGATTTCATCTATATATTCCATTCAATTATATATTATTATCTAGGACATTCATTTGTGGAATGAGTAGATCAGTATTCCATTCACTTTTTTCAAAATAATATGGAAAATGTAGAATGTCTTATAAATCTTGGAGTACTTTTTCGCTCATCTCACCTGTTCTATATAGAAATGGCGATATGACGAAGCAACCGTGTTTTAAAAAATTAGTCTATATATAGTAAAATTCACCCTGATCCATTGAATCATTTTATCATGTTCCTGATATCTATATATATTTGTTGGACTATAGGTACTAAAGATATCGTTTAGAACATTCCAGCACTTCCCTGTGTTTGAAGAATTAGAAAAAATATATTACATGACTATAGACATATCACAGTTGCTTTGTTAATTCCATCATGATACCTATGTTTATTATACATCAGATATAAGTCTTGTAGGTTTATTAAACGGAATATAAATAGGTTCGTATCATGAAAAGACAAATTGGATCGCAGACTATTTCGTGAAAATAATAAATATCATACTTCATCATAGGACCATTGACTATCAATAAGGCATTTGAACTTTATGGGAGGAGCTTATTTTTGGCAAGTGCCGCGCCCACAGGGAAAATTCTTCTTCACGGTGCCTCCGCTCCCAATTTCCCATGCGAAAACCAAATAAGATTTCAGTAAATAAAAATTATTTTTGGAGAGTACTACATCTGATCTGTGCATCTTATCGAGTAGTTTTTCCATTTTTGATTCCATAACGTAGAAAAAAATTCACAAAATCGGTCAAAAACGCACTACTTTACAGGTGTTTATAAATTAGTCTATGTAAAAAAATGAAAATCCATTCGATAAGATGCATCGATTGCACCTTTGACTACCCAGAAAAAAAAAATTGAGCCTCTAGCATGATCCATAACCATAGGGGAACTTGGGAGCGGTACCTCGTTTATTGGCGGAGGCGCTGCGGAATATGCCCTCTTAAGTCCATAACATATGAGAACAGGTTTATTATCACAGCATTGCATTTTTTTCTCTCGGCGATCCATTATGCATATCTGATAACTTGAAGATCAATTTTGACACATGTCACATGATCACTGGTATGGTGATAAATAAAAATTATACTATAAAGCAATGAAAAGTGAGGTTAGATAACAAAATATCCATAAACATTTCTTATTAAGTTGCTATTCCACATTCAGTTTCCAGCAATTTTTGGAGGAGAATTGGAAATAGCTATATTTTTTCGGAATATTCTTCAATTTTGTTACACAGTAGCGATGTTGATGATGTACAAGTTGAATAGAATTCAATTTCATGCTCACATATGGAGTTTCCAGCCATTATTTGAGAAAACTGAAGATAGCTATTTTTATTTTTTTTAAATAACTTCATCTTCCCATCTAACCACACTTTTTGCCATCGTAATTTTTTTGAATTTACCGCCATACCAGTGATCAAGTGACATGTGTCAAAATCGACTTCTAAGTAGTCAGAAATGCATAATAGGTCCCTGATATTCTAATAAACTTTTTCTCCATGTGTTAGGAACTTTATGGATGATACTGAATCTATATGTATCTATTATTTTGTATTCTAACATCACTTTTAATTTTGTTTTGAAAAAATGACATGTTATATTATGACGTTATTCTACAAGATTTCTGAAGGGAATAGAAACATTGTTTTATGTTTCTTTTTTTCTATTTTGCTTTGGGTAATAGAATTTGTTTGTTTTTTTTTCAATGAATTAATTCAAAAAAGTCTGACTTAATTCAAGAAGTCGGACTTTGATGACTTTTTTATAAAAGTCATGACTTATTCCAACCCTGCAAAACAGCCAATCAGAACATTTTTTTTATTTTCAGGTAAAGGAATTGCTGCTTTAATCCCTAAAGATGAAGGCATTGCACAATGGGAAGTGAGTGGCAGTGAAAGTGAAAATGATGATGTTGTTTATGTAGAAACACCCAAGCCACTTGGTGAGTCCCATTATTTCACAAGTACAAAATGATTCTAGTAACATATCTACCATTGTTTTTAATTTCAGTGAATTTGGTTTTTGAGGATACTGACAGTGAAGAAGATGCAGTGATAGTTTTGAATGCAGACCAGAAGACCAATAAGAAAAAGAAAATGAAGAAATGATGAAACACCTAATTTTTTTATTTTTAATTATAAAATGATAATTCTGATTTCATACAAAAAATATTCAAAAATGATAAAATAGTTATAATACATAAACAAAACCCATTTAAGTATTATTCAAGTCTCTAACGGCAACCAAGGCAACAGTGTCAAAATTACATACTCTACCTATCTCAAGAAATCTGCTTATAACAAGTGTTCAAACTCAACTTTTCAAAAAAAAAAAAAACAAACAATGGCTTGATTTCACCAAACAATTTCAACAGTGAAAAAAAAATAGAAAGAAATGTCTGTTGAAAAATATACAGCATGAATCAACTACATAATATGACTAGCAATAAATGTCCAAGCCCTATATAGTTTCTTTCAAAAAATTCAAAAGGCTTGGTATCATTTTTAGATCCACAAATGCAGTGAGTTGATGATTCAAAAATGATTATGTGGGACATCCCATATTCAATATTCAATGTAAATAACATATTAAAAGGCAAATTAAAATTGAAAAATCAATTGTCCATAAGGTGTGATTATTTATGAAATGGAAGAAACTTGCAATGAACAGGTCTATTTCATGAATGTCTTCTAGATAGTGTGATAAAGAAAAAAAAAAGAAACCTATCTGATACCAAGTTGAAATATGCCACACAAAAGACCCAGTACTCATGAGAAATATAATTTTAAACAAATTAAGTTGAATAATCCTCACAGCTAGAAAAAATAATCCATTTAAAATGCAGTAATAGTAATACCACTCTGTTGCCTTGTAGTTGTCATTTTAATGATGATTCATAATTGAATCAAATAATTGCACCTGTTAGTTTGTGTCATTATTAATGCCATTTTTCTGGTCCAGTTTGTTGGCATTTGTTTTCACTGTATAGATGAAGAATGTCAGAACTTCCTTTTCCTTCACAGGAATTGTTTTGAAGTGCTTCATCAGAGTCTGAAAATACAAGTAAAATTGCACCATATCACCCTGCATAAAGTTACTTTATATCTAGTTGCTTTAGAGTTCTCTACTTACATCAGCCAGTTGAGCTTTATTGAGCCCTTGCCTCATTGGCACCTTGTAATGTCGTTTGTACCTCCTCAGAGTGTTCACTTGGAGCTGATAAAGATCCACCTCAGGTACATCTGTATCAGTTTCATTGGAGTCATCTTCTGAATCCTTCCGTCTTCTCTTGTTTCTAGCACATTGTATGATCATTTTGTGGAAATCACAGATATAGTTGTGTCTTGCCTGAAACCATGTACCCATCAGCATGTAATTTTTTTTTCAACTTTCAATGACATAATTTTAAACAATGATGGGAGTGGGTGTAATAATTAATCAGTCTACTGAGGCTGGATATCCAATAATTAGATTTTTGGGTAATATTAGAATGGAATTTGCTTACGTTATTATCAATGCCAAGGTTCAACCTCCTTTGTGCTACAGTTTTTTGGATCCTCTTGCTGTACGACGCGTTCCCAGCCGGCTTAGAGCACCGATCACCGTTTTCGATCAAACAACAAATCTGATCAGTGGGGCCTCTTGAATCCTCTTCGCCCGTGCTGAAACCGTTCATTGGTGATTCCGATCAGAAAATCTCCGAATCAGCTGTTTGATGCAACATGTTCGGGAAGGAATGAATAATGCTTTCGGCGCAATGTTTACCTTTACCAGCACTACACAGTTATTTTATTTTATTCTACTTTAACCCCACCAAGCCCGAACTTTTTATGTATAAACATAAATAAACTGAAAACTAAACTGCTTTGAGCACACGGTCGCCGCCGCCGCACCTTCAAACAAACTCTGTCCTCTGCAGCGAAAATCCTCGAGAAAATCACAGACATATAAATAGCAAATCGATTTTTTGACGTTTGACTCGTTTGAGTGTTTTTTTTTCGTTTGTTTTCAGATGACGGAAAAGGGGGGATGACGGATGACGCCAAACGTCCAGTGTTGCAAGAATTTGTTTGCAATTGTACCAACCTAAGTGAAGAAAATATATTTAGTAGGAAACACACTGTGCCAACACCATTTTAGTAATGTTTTCCCGTAGTTTCGAATAGCCTTGATCGAAATCTACATTCTATCCCGAGTACTATTCTTTCTCAACATATTTTTTCTTAGATGAACGATAGATTCAGCTGATAGAGATTCGAATTCATAGCTAGAATATTTCTGATCCGTCTAAAAATGCGTCCATACCGAAAGTCGCGGATGTTTGAATTCTTGTGCTTTATGCGAATGTGATAAATCAAGGTTGGTAGAACAGATGATTCATTGCTAGTGTCGCCATCTTATTGAAACTCTCTGAGTCATTCACTAAATTTCAACCTGTAACTATCTGTAACTAGGTCCTTCTTATTTCATAGTTTTTACTACACTTTGGTAGATGGCGATTTCTGGCTTTGTAGTTTACATTGAGTTCATTGGATTCGGTGGATACGGATACACAGATGATACATAGACATAGATCCATTGTCTGCATAGATCTATGTTGGATATCATCCATTTGACCAACCTTGTTTACAGGAATTACAGGAGACATCTTTCAGAGCCTTTATATCAACATAGATTCAAGGAATCTACACATCGCAAGTACATAAGATCCAATCAAGATGGCACATATCTGACTAACTGTTGTTACTGTTAGCAGAGATCAGTCACTGTCGATCTAAATGTAAACCTAGTAGGCGACCTAGTGCGAGGATGTATTATAGCTCCTGCCTACTAACTACCTAACTAGGTTGTCGTGGTTGTCATCTAGAACGACTATGGTTAGTATACAATTAGTACCATACAGACACCACCTAGTGTAGGTAGGTGGTGTGTGGCTGTTAGCCAACAGATAATCTTTATTATACAGGGTGTCCCAAAATTGCTGGGACACAGAGCTACCACGTGTAGAGGAGGTCAAAATAAGTTGATTGGACCCAATTTATTTATGTGCCAAAATGTACCGTTTGTCCGTGAGAAGGGTTCAAAGTTCACTTGAAAAAACACATTTTTGTACGCTGTTCAGGAATAAGTGGAACGAATTTGATGAAATTTGGCAATAGTATATTTCAGAGGATCACTTTTCTTTTGGTAATCTAAGAAACCTGAAAGAAATTGTAGAAGGGTTGAAACCACCCTCACCCCCTGACGTTTTCTTCAGAACTTTTTTAAGGGTCATGATACGGTTCTGAAATTTTTTGAGCTTGAAGACTCATCAATTACTTTCATTTTATCACTCTTGTAAAAATTTCGTATACCAAATAGTTTCGAAGAAAAAAAATGTTATTTCAAATAATGCTACCAGATATTCCTATAGTAATGGTACCCGCGGTAATAACAAAATTGAAGAATTTATTGAAACATTTACAGACAACGTCAACAACAAACTTGAATGACAATAAATTTGTTTCTTGTCGAAATCACGACTTGCCTTCGTTTCCACTGCCAACTAAGTTTTATATCACAATTTAATTGTAACTTGTACTATAGGAATATCTGGTAGCATTATTTGAGAGAACATTTTTTTTCTTCGAAACTATTTGGTATACGAAATTTTTACAAGAGTGATTAAATGAAGGTAATTGATGAGTCTTCAAGCTCAAGAAATTTCAGAACCGTATCATGACCCACAAAAAAGTTCTGAAGAAAACGTCAGGGGGTGAGGGTGGTTTCAACCCTTCTACAATTTCTTTCAGGTTTCTCAGATTACCAAAAGGAAAGTAATCCTCTGAAATACACTATTGCCAAATTTCATCAAATTCGTTTCACTTATTCCTGAACAGCGTACAAAAATGTGTTTTTTCAAGTGAACTTTGAACCCTTCTCACGGACAAACGGAACATTTTGGCACATAAATAAATTGGGTCCAATCAACTCATTTCGACCTCCTGTACACGTGGTAGCTCTGTGTCCCAGCAATTTTGGGACACCCTGTATATTCTGTATCTGTTCGGTAATTTATTGTCATTTTGAATCTCTATGCATGCATAGTTACATTTTGATGAAGAGACCTCAGTGTGCAAAAAAAATGTCATAGTTATTCCTAGTATTCATATAATGACACTATTGTAACTTTGTAACTTGCAACCTCTACAATTAAATTCTACAAACCATAAATCACATCACGTCGTGATTATTTTTGGTTTGGCTTAGTATTGGTTTGACCAAGCACTAGAAATTAGAAATTTTAAGCTGATGAATCATGAATCATCATGCAGGTCCGCGTACGAATTTCCTTTCGTGCACTCCAAGTGATGAAAAAAATAAGGGTTTCCCGAAATTAGCCTGTCAAACTATTCACCAGCGGCTTCTACGACCAAAAATAGGAAGAAAAAGTTCAAATGAATATGAGTTGTAAAATGTGTCGTAAGGGAGCATCGGCCCCCTGAAAAGGGACTCCTATATGCAAAATGCAGTGAGAATAAAATCGTGTCAAAATTTCATCGAGTCGTAGTGAGCTGGTGTTATATTTTTTTCACTGTGTACGAAAAGTTTATTATTGTCCTTTATTGTAAATTAATGAACTGTCGACTAGTCATCTTCCCTGTACTTAAAAGACATTCGCCATTCGCCCTCCTAATAGCACACACTATAGACTGTTACACTCAGTGCTGTTACATAATCGAGGCTGCTATATAGGTAGCCAGATGTGCATCTAAACATGTTGGTGCCCCCTTCGATGTCCTATGGCACGTGGCAAAATGTGCTTTTGGCAGGTCTTGCCTCCTTATTATAAGTATTCATGACAGTGGGTGCGTATATGCCTCCGAAAATAAAATATGACCGATGTCGATATGACTGTTCTAATATAATATCAGAGATTATGGGTCATATTTTGTAAGTTTGAAAGATTCTGAGAGACATTTTTACAAACTAGTGATTATACCTTTTGTGGTAATGTGCAGAACTTTGAAGTTGAACATAAAAAAACATTGGTGAGTTACTGAATCCTTGGAAGTAGCAAATGAAC
The DNA here is from genome assembly GCA_918026855.4 of Phaedon cochleariae. NCBI lineage: Eukaryota > Metazoa > Arthropoda > Insecta > Coleoptera > Chrysomelidae > Phaedon > Phaedon cochleariae. Next base: position 2,314,160 of record OU896709.1, on the reverse strand, counting down.
CATTATGACGTATTTTATTCGAAGTGTTCATTAAAAAGTATGGAAAAGCTAGAAATTGCGTACTTATTTCTTGTCCATATCTAAAAAAATCAAAATCCTGAAATTTTTATTGACTTCCTGAATGTTGTGTACATTTTTGATATTAGATGAAATATGTTTCAATGTATAAAGACCAAATATCTGAAAATATTTATACTGTGTCCCAAAAATCTCTGATATGAATTTTCGTTTTACAGTTATTTCCAAGCAACTGAATTTCCCGATTTTCAATTTTATTTTGGCGACAAAACTAAAAAGAAAATCTTCATGGCAACTTTCGATGTTATTAAATTTGGCATCATCGATTTTCTGGTCCAACGTTTTGTCTATGAGTGACCATCATCAACTTTAATTTTTCCAAATACTTCCCTGATTTCACATTTGAATAGCCCATTCCATTCCGATTTCGACGATATACTATACTATATATAATTTTTGGAATACGGACCTGAATTTTTATAATTCTGTAAAAAGGTTGATTTATGCAATTCATCGATAATTCAATGAAAAATACTTAACAGTGAAGAAATAAACAGGTGCACAGATCAAAAACGTATTTCAACTATTATATACGCAAATGATGAATTCCCAAGAGATGTTCAAAAAGATCAGCATTTCTGGAGTTATATATTGACATACTTCAAGAACCAGTTTTCTGAGTTCTTCTGTTCCGAAGGCTCGCTCATAAACATTGTTCTTGACATATTTTCAAAGAAAGTAGTCTGGCGGGGTCAAATCGGGTGAACCAGCTGGCCAGGGCGTTTCAGAATTTCCTTCTTTTTGTGAATCTGCGTGAGTTTCTAGTAATTCTAGTAGCTCCTGAATTATGTGCAGGTGCATCATCCTGCTGGAACTAACAGTCCTGAACTTACGCCAGTGGCAAATTTTCCAGAGCTTCCTCATCATTTTGGAGTAAATTTGAATAACTCTTCCACATAATTATAGGAAATTGAGTTCCGTATTCCAAAAATTACTTGATGATTAGCTCAAAACCACAAAATGTAGTATATCGTAAAAATCAGAATGGAAGGAGTATTCGAATCTGATATCAAAAAATCAGAGCCGTATTTCAAAAAATAAAGTTGATGATGGTGACTCAAAGAAGAAACATTGGATCAGAAAATCGATGATGACAAATGGAATTTAGCATCAAAAGTTGCCATGGAGATGTGGAGCTAGACCAGTAGTGAAATACATATAATTTCCACAAAGTATATTTTTCAAAATTTTGGGTTAGATAACCATATTTCGGGCATGTTTGAAGATGAAATTATCCACAATTATGCCCCATTATGAGGGGAGAAATAACAAGTAACCAAAAAAGCTTTTTCTAGTGCTATTCTGTCCCCCAAAAGCCTGGCGTGATGCATTTCAATAACTGCATAATCTAAACTAATAGAGAGGTGGAAAACGAAGACTGTTCATATCTAGCTCAGGACTGACTCTCAGGACGGATTCATGCCAGACAAATTTCCTGCAGGAAATAAGATCGCGTCTGACTGATTGTCCTCATTGCTCCTAGACAGGAGTCCATCTAGACTTCGCGATTGGGAGAAGGAACATCGGAGAAATGGTAGATTCCACCAAGGAAAATGTTTCATGAAATTCTTGGCGAAAGGAGGAAGGAGAACAACAAACGCCAAGTCCAGTTGTTATGTTCAAGACGAAAGAAGAGGATCAGATCAGTCCTTCCACTTCGAAGAAGAGGTTGAGGTTATGATTGACTCAATTCACTCACATTTCTTATTTGTTGACAAATGATTGGAATAGTTTTTCACATTTATTTTGGCATATGAATCGTGTTTTTCGGTTATTCATCAAATCGCGCATGCCATCACATTGTGCTGTTGTACTATGCACAAAAAATGCAGCGAGAGACGAAAGAATCCGGTTGGTACATTATGATTTGAAAGTAAGTACCTACTATAGTCACTCACATATAGTTTTCATTTTGTAACTTGGTAATTTCTTTGATTTCTCATCAGAATTCCTTCTGCAATAGGAGCTAATAGAAATACTCGTGATATTTGCAAAAGAATGCAAGAAGATTGGATTCATGCAATCAAACGGGAGGACTGGTCTGACATGATGACGAAATATAATCGTCTGTGTTGTAGACATTTTCAATCTATTAGCAGTATTAGCTTCTATTGCGGAAGTGGCAGAAGGAATTTTAATAAGAAATGACGAAATTTCATAATAAAAACTATGTGAGAGATTACTATTCACCTGAAAAATCATATTCTTTCGTCTCTCGATTCTTTTTCAGTGTATTATACAACAGCATAATGAGAAGGTATGCTGGAATTAATGAATAGCGCAAAAAACACGATTCGTATGCCAAAAAATATTTTGAAAAACTATTTTAATCCTTTGAACCCTCTGTAAAAGAAGTCAGGTTGTGTTTCAATGTTTGAAAAAAAAGTGAGGTTGTGTTTCACTATTTTACCTCCAGGGTGGGTCATCTTGCACGCGACCTATTGATGTAAATTAAATCTCATTCTATTCAGGAATGTATAATAGGATAATAATGGAAAGTATTGTGTGAATATGACATTTTGTCTCTATTCGATTTTTGTAAAGGATAAAAAACATTCGCATGCTCTTGCAATGACAATTTCAAAATTCGAACGTGTTCTGATGACACTCGAATGACCCCTATGAAAGAAATATTCAAATAAATACAAGAAGCTCAAAATCATTTCCACAAAATATTCATAAAATGAACAGCAATGGTAGATTTCAGGAGAAGAACAACTACTTTTCTGCCTAATGCCACGTAGAACATTGGATTACATCCCGGAATCTATAAGCGAATACTGATACAAGTGATTCTTTCCTGAATGCCTATCGCTACGCTCGTGACATAAACTTAACCTTCGTGAATGATAGCCCTCATTATATGCTTGTTGAATAATATACTATAGTACTTACATGGAAATGAAATGAAAAAAGTTGAAATACAAATAGTTTAGATAGTAACGGGGCGAACAGGCAACGATGCTCCATGATCTGGAAAACAATGGTTGAAACACAACCTCACTCTGCTGTGAATTGAAACACAACCTCACTTTTTCATTTGTTTACAGAAGAATCAAAGGATTGAAATAGTTTTTCACAATATTTTGGCATACGAATCGTGTTTTTCGCGCTATTCATTAATTCAAGCATGCCTTCGCATTGTGCTGTTGTACAATGCACAAAAAATGCAGCGAGAGACGAAGGAATATGATTTTTCAGGTAAATAGTAATCTCACATAGTTTTCATTATGGAATGTTGTCATTCCATATTGAAATTCCTTCTGTCACTTCGGCAATACAAACTAATACTGCTAATTAATAGATTGAAAATGTCTACAACGCACATGATCTTATTTCGTCAGCATGTCAGACCAGTCCCCCCGTTTGATTGCATGAATCCAATCTTCTTGCATTATTCTAGACATTTCAATGAGCTCTTATTGCAGAAGGAATTCCGATGAGAAGTCAGTCAGAGGAATCACCAAATTTCAAAAATGAAAACTATATGTGAGTGACTATAGTAGGTACTTACTTTTAAATCATAATGTACCAACCGGATTCCTTCGTCTTCCGCTGCAGTTTTTGTGCATTGTACAACAGCACAATGTGATGGCATGAGCGAATCAATGAATAGCCGAATAATACGATTCCTATGCCAAAATAATTGTGAAAAACTATTTCAATCCTTTGTAAACAAATAAGAAAAGTGAGGTTGTGTTTCAAGACCATATCGCAACGCTCAATAAAAAACTTTCTTCCGGTTGTTATGCTATTAGGATAACCTCTAGTGAACTAGGATACTCTGCAGCAAAAACTGTATATTTTTCATTGATAGAATCACACTTGAGATATGGAATACCTTTCTGGGGAGTTTGTGAAGATACTCATTTGAAGCCAGTTTTTATTTTACAAAAGAGATACTTAAATAAAGTCAAACCACGAGTCTCTTTACAACCTTTATTCATTAAAGATAAAATCCTGACCCTTTATGCCATTTTCATATTAGAAACGGTTTGCCGTATCAATAAACATAAAAAGACATTTATCTGATGGCATGTCATAATGACAACGTTATGTCACTCAATTTTGATGACATAAGGAAGCTCATTATGGGACTAAGTACCATAATGAATTCATTATGGGACTAAGTACCATAATGAATTCATTATGGTACTAAGTACCATAATGAAATTCTATAAGGAAAACATGTAATGGTTTGATCAAAAAAGTTTATTCAAAATGAATAACTATGTACAAAACTATTTATTATAAATGGTAAAAGAACAATTACTACAATTTGTAATATTAATATAATGGCAAAGCACAGCTCACTCACCTACTAATATTTGAAACTACACAATACTTACTCCTTTAAAAATAGTTGTCATTGTGACATGTCGAAAATGCAGTTTTTAATTTTTCGAAAATGTATTGATATAAATGCCATCAGATAAAATTTTGTATGTAATACGAATCATAAACAATCATTACGGCACACGCCGTGTTATCGGACTCGGCTACGCCTCGCCCGATAACATTCACGACTTGTACCATAATGATCGTCTTTATGATCCTCATTACATAAATAACTATTTCGAGTTCAAATTCTCATTATATTACCCGCCAAACAAATGCCTATACCCACCTCAACCCTCGTTAAGTACTCAGTCATATACAATGGTATAAAAATGTATAATCACCTACCAAATTATCTGAAAACCACGAATAATGCTTATAGTCTACAAGAATTTTTTGGAGAATGTTTTTAATCTGTGATATTGATGATGTATCATTTTTTATTTTCTTCACTGTGATAATAATTATAATTTTCATTGTGTATATGGATGTGTGACACTGTGTTTAAAAAAATACATAGATTATATATATTTGTAGTTTTCGGAAATTGTAACTTTGTCAATAAGATATACTCTTTGGACAATAAAGCATATCAATCAATCAATGTTATGCTTCCAGGGTCTGTCATCTGACAGTTCTCCTGCAACCCATATGATCCGGTTGCAGAATCCAGAAATTTCGACCGTGGCGGAATTGACTATCGCCTCGCATCCAGGTCTCTGGATCCGAGCCGCCAGCAATTTGTCCAAGAAGTCGGCCGCCGGCAGCCGCTCCTCCTCCAAGATTCATCCCTGGGGTCTCCGGGGACCTGCCTAACTATGGCCGTTGCCCCCTCCCCCCACTGTCGCTTCCCCACGGCTCTATAATAAACATCTATCACTCTGTTTACTTTTCGCTTCTTACTTTGGGTCGCTTCCGGACTTTTTGCTGTCTCTTGGATAGAAAGATTCCGTTTGAGGAATTGTTAGTGGAAAATTTGCTTAGATGTACGAGGTGGGATCAATATATCATTAGTGAGAGAAATATAGAATTATTGCGTCTGAGAAATTCGGAATTTTTGCTCAGATATACGAGGTGAGAAACTAGTATATTGTTTAACGATCACGGAATGATAGTGATATCCTACGAGAATGAAGTTTGCAGCATTCGCCATAGGCGAATGCTGCAATCATTCGACTAGGAAATTAGCATTACGTGCAAGTTATACACTATAATTTTTCTACGGCTGTAACAAATAACAGCGGCATTTTCGATTTCTTCGGCTTGTAGCCATCTGATTTCCTGTCAAGTAATGCTGTCACTGCACTCATTCGAAATTTAAATGGTAAACATAGTAATTATAATATAAATACAGGTAATTTTATTTTTAGAGGGGCCTGTACCCTCTAAGATACCCTCAGGAGGTTTTCATTAGGTGAAAAATCAATGACAGCCAACCTATAGCTCACTCGAGTCTCACTCATGTGGGTTTTTCGAAATATTGTAATTGTATTGTAAAGTTCTTGATTTTTCACCTGTTTTTATATTATGATTATTATGTGTTCTTAAGTTCACCACTTAAATTTAATAATATTCAACCTTAGCTGATGATGGGCTTATTATAAGACCGAAACATTTCCCCCTCCCCTATTACAACATAATTCGTTCACCCATTAAATGTCGTGGAAATGATTTCGAGATTTATTCTTCCTTTAATAATACAACTACAACAAACTCCTAAATAATATAAAATTTGAATCTTGGATTATATACCCACGGATTTGAATACATTGAATCAACTTTTTGCTGTCCCTTAGATAGAATGAATCCATTCGAGAAATTGTTTGTAGAAAATCGGAAAATTTACTTAGATGTATGGGGTGGAATCAATATTTTATTGATCAAGAGATGCTAGGCATCGCTTCCGGAGACTTTTTGCTTCCTCTTGGATATAGAAAGATTGCGTCTGAGAAAATGTTAGTGGAAACTGGAATTTCGGAATTTTTGCTCAGATGTACAAGGTGAGAACAATATATTTTCTCTAGATTCATGGTAGGTTTAACTTCTTGAATTTTGAATATTTGGGATTCCTACTTAGCAGGGTTATCTGTTTATTTTATCTGATATTTCGAAAATATCCGTATGGCTCTTTAATAAACTAACATTCTCTGAATATCAGGATTTCTTGCCCAAAAAATTATTACTTGATACCCGATATTGAAATAATAAACGCTGAGAATAATATGGAGTATGAAGTAAAAGAGGAAACGAAAGAAGAAGCAGCATTGGGTAAATAAATATATGAATAAACCTGAAATGTCTCCTGAATTCATCATCATGTATGTCATATTACATAAATGTCCAAGTATTCTTCATCACTCGAGCTTGAATCGTATTAATTACTTTCCGAGAACCCTGAAGCTATAACAGATATTTTTCAGCTTCAGAGAGACACTATATTAATATGCTCTCTATAAGTTAGATGCTGATCTATGTGTATTCCTCAGAATTTCGTTGATTGGTGATGTGTCAATTTCAGCTAATGTCAGTACTAGTCAGTACCTAGGTAGTTAATTATCTTTTCATCAAGAATCAAGTTATCGAAACCGAACGACGTATTCGATATTTGTGTTTCAACACAATATCTGTACGATCCTGAAGAAAGTAAAGTGTAGTCGTAGAAAAAGTATAGTACATTTATCGGATTGTAAAGCAATTATAGGCACTTGTGGAGTTACACACGATGTCGCATAGCGTAATATGTGTGTTACACCTCTGGTTATGTATATACCATTTTTTACTAGCGTGCAGAAAGAACTCGAAAGTTTACGTAAAGAAACATTTAATATTATCTTATACAACAATAAAATGAGTGTGGAAAAGTGGACTTTTCCGCACGCTAGTTGAAAAATATCACCTCAGTTCATAAGGAAACGTTGCTTTTGATTTTGATCAGAATAAAATCACGAATTTCAAAATAGCTACGAGATGCGCCAGGAAAAAATTACATAATATCTCATTCGTTTTGAGATGTTTTGCTTTTCTGACTAATCTTGATGTTAGAATCGAATGAGCAAACCTTCTTGATACCACTCTGCCTCTCCTATTCTTCTATTTACATTTTTTTCCGGCTGCTTTTCGTCTGATTGTTTGGGGATCGCGAATTGGGCAATAAGCTCTTATATTAAGTGAATTATGTGTTTCGTTATCGCCTCAGTTTTATTAAACAGTTCCCCCAGCTCTATTCGCAGCTTTTCTTTTATGCAAATTGAGGACACCGGGAATATAGTTCCGGAGAAAACATTTCCATATCCGCTTGAAAACGTCTGATAAACCATATTTCATGATGAACCATGTTGCATGGGTCGTAACATATTCAGCAGGACATTGCAAAATCTCAAATATTAATTTTCAGCTGCTTTCATCGTCACTTGATTATAGGTACATACACTCTTTACCAGAAGATAAGATAGAGAGAACTGCCATTACATTGCAACATGGTCGTCATTTAGGGGAGGGGAAAAATTGCCCCCCCCCCTCCTGATTTTTTATAAAACATAATTTCACAATGAATCTTTCTGTATCAATGACACACATAACAAAACAGATCGGAAACAGATCAGTCAGAGATTATGTATAATATCTGGATCAGTAGGGTACATAAAAGATAAATTCGTCAAATCACAGATCGAGCATGGCCACTTACCGATGATGTCTTCTTCAACACGCCGAATGGTCGATATCGTGGAGACGGTACCGTCGTAGACCTCCTCAGGGGTTGGAAAGCCTCTCGAGTTCGTTCACAGAGGGATTAAAGTTCAGAACACATGAATTGATTACACGATATTGCGATTTTTATAATTTTGAGAATGCCGACGAAAAACTGACCAAGTTCAGGCCCCATTAGTTTTGCGAGAGAGAGATAGATCATTCTCACAAACTCATGGTACTTCAATATAATTAGTAGATATGCCTTCAGACCATTGAATATTGATCAACAAAAAAAAAAAGAAATATAATGAAATGACTGTATGTACAGGTATCAAACATAAAATATACCTGAAGAAGGAATGAATTCCGTGAAGTGTAAAAACTGGTCCAATGTAATTTCAAGAAAGAAATGAAAGAAAATAACACAAAGTCAGTCGACCACACTACATGTTCAAAATTGCACAATATTTCTTCAGTATGTAATTCAAAACAATTACAATATCTAGAGATTTTCAAATCCTCATATCTTGAAATTTCTGAATATATCTCAAGATTCTCTGGCAAAACACATGTGCTACTTCTTATTATCATTTCTAGATATTATTTCATAACAGTTTGTTCCGAAAATTGTGAGATTTTGTCCCTCTGAAAATAGAAGAAAATACAGGCGAACCAACAAAACGCAAGAAAATCGGAATCCAGATGCATCCGTATCTTGTCGTATGTCAGTATTTTCTGACGGATTTGCATGTTTGACCTCTTGTTCTGGTCAGAAAAGCCCACGCTCTCAGAATATCACAAGCAAGAATATACAATGTGATTCAAGAAAAATCCAGCAGGTTTTCAATTTCGGACAAGTTTAGGTGTGTCCGCCATTTTGTTTAATAGAGAAATTCAATAAATATGGAATTGACATTTTGTCTTGTTCAATTCTCTTTCAAACAAGACCAAAATCAATGGAATCGGTACATTAGTAAAAGAGATATTAATCAAAACCTAACTTTCGTTTTTTTTCTGATAACCCTACACTGAAAAAAAAATTGAGTGAAATTTCACTCAAGGTCCACTCAATGATGTCTCAATTTCGGTCGACGCCCGGTTGGGTTGAACTTTCGGTCTACTTGACCGTGTAAAATGGTAATTCTTGAGCCGATCCAATTAAATTTGTAATAAACATTTTCTACAGTGTATACAAGGTGTAACTAAATAACACCGAAAAAAATTGAAGGGGTGTTTTCTTGTGATATTTAAGTTAATAAAGTTCTCACAAACATGTGTCCTAACTTGCTTCGTTTTCGAGATACAGCTAGGGTATTGATATTTCCATGAAAAATTATTTGTTTGATCATTACTCAGTTGTATTCTCATTAATTTCAATGAAACGTTGTGGTTTTATTTATAGTAATATGAGGCTTCTTCTAGTGCATTCAGATTTGGAATGATATTTCCAGTGGCGATATTTACGGTGAATGTTATTGTACGCCACCGGTTTTCCCCAGTTTCATATTTTCATTAGATTGAACTATTGAAATAACAACTTTTCTATTATTTGTGTAATTTTTATATCTAGCTAAATTTTTGAGGAAACAATAAAAATTCGATTTGACTCCAATTTTATTGTCGTCATGTTTTCAAGACTTCCATTGAGATTACTCAATAACCTCAATTAGAATCATTTTGAAATTTTACGACTTTCTCAGGCTCCAACCATACTGAATTTTGACACCATGAAAGCTTATATAGGGGGGTTATGAATAAAAACAATGACTACTTCCAACTTCAACATCCTGTATCTCAAAAACGAAGCAAGTTAAGACACATGTTGATGTGAACTTTATTTGCTAGAATATCAGAAGGAATCACACCTTGAACTTTTTTAGTAAATTCTTGTTAGCGAAAATCTTGAATTGACGTCAACGAACCTTTCCGGATGCACCCTGTCCGTGAGCTTTCTCACATAAATCTTCCGCATCCGAATATCCAGTTAGGACTCCGGGAGGGGAAGGCAGACCGTCCCCGGAGACGGCAATGTCAATGTTGCCGGTGGCGATGTCGGTCCACCAGCGGCGCTAGTTCCTCGCTAGCCGCATGCAACGCGGTCCCACGGAATGTTTACGAATTCAGCGTTGGGTTTTTAGTAGCTATCCTTCGTACTAAAATCTAGTACGCAATTGTAATAGATCGTACTAGATTCTGTTATGGAGGATTCGAAGAAAGGATCAGAAATAAATGTTATCTGCCTTTATATGCGAAAACAGTATTTGCTTTTAAAATTATTTAATTCATTGACAGTTACATCAAAAAGTGAAAAATCAATAGTTATCGACAAAATACGGTGTGAAACAAAAGTACGGATCTAAAACAATCATCATGAACACATTGATAAGAACATTGATCCGTAACATCCTCCCACCATTTTGCGATAAATAGCAAAATCGATATCCCAAGCGTTTGGTAACCTTCACCAGCCGACCATATCTTGTGGGGACCTGTTCATCTCGTACATGATCACCTTTGTTTCTTCAGTTGATTCAATCAGTTCCTCGATCTCTTCTCGATCTCTTGCTTCTTCATGGACTTCTTTTTCTTCATCAACTTCATGGACTTCTTCTTCTTCATCTTCTCCTACCGGATTATCTTTCGATTCATCTATGTTTCTTGGTATGATGAATTCATCAGAATGATCAGGTATCTCTAAAGGATAAATCCTTTGAAATGGCCTGACTATTTCTCCACCAGATGTTAATTGGATTTTGGCAACTCTGGCTATTCCGTCTCTCCCTGGATATATTTCTATTATTCTTCCCATTGGCCAGCTTATCCTCTTCGAGTTATCCGAGCCAACTAGAATAATGTCACCAACCTTCAATTTGTCTTGTCTTCTTCGTCCTACATGGACTAGATTCGCTAGGTATTCAGTTCGAAATCGATGTCTAAGTGAGTCTCTCAAATTTTGAAGACTTCTATATCTCTTTGTCATACTAGTTCGGTTTATTATGTCTACGTCCGGAGTTTCATTAGATTTGATTCCTTGTATAAAAACAGCAGGAGTTATGGGACTTAGCTCATCAGGATTATCATAAACATAAGTGAGTGGACGTGAGTTGATTATAGCTTCACGGTCGCCATTTATGTTATGGAGGATTCGAAGAAAGGATCAGAAATAAATGTTATCTGCCTTTATATGCGAAAACAGTATTTGCTTTTAAAATTATTTAATTCATTGATAGTTACATCAAAAAGTGAAAAATCAATAGTTATCGACAAAATATACGGTGTGAAACAAAAGTACGGATCCAAAACAATCATCATGAACACATTGATAAGAACATTGATCCGTAACAGATTCGACATGTGATGAAAAAATATAGGAATATTGAAAATGAATCTTTATTTGAGTAGTTTTGAAACAATATAAACACTCAATAACTAATATAACGAGAAATGGAACAAAATAAATAACTCGGTCAATAATGTAAATGTGAAATAAAACAAATCTGACAGGACCATATTCACCAAGAATTTGACATGTAAATTGTGAAAAGAAGCTCAAACACTCCAATTGTCTTTTTCACATATGAATTCGTTGGTCTAATCATATTCTTGATGACATCATCATTATAAATTACATTATTTATGGATTTTGGAGGTGTTATCTGTTGTCGTATTTGCGAACTAAGCAAGGTGTAATAGTAATAGATTCAGTACAATTGTAATAGCATCCCCAACTCTCTTTACGATGGGAAAGCGCCGCCCGAGTCGGTCACACTTCTCCCGAGGGAAGCCATCGGAGGGGTCGTCAGAGGGTGGGGGAACACAGCTGAATTGAGTTCTGCGGGAGAAGATGGAGGTTCATTTCTTCAACAACTTCAATTTCTTGGATTTGGAATTAACGCTTTGTTGAACTGGCAATGGGCGAGTGGACAGATGATGAATTATTGGTATAGTCCAACAAAAGAGATATAAGAAACATAAAAAATAAAACATAAATAACGAGGTGATTACACCGGTAACAAAATATCCTCATTTTGAATTCGAAGTGATTTTCAACTGTTGGCTGTTGGCAAGCAGTGTTTATCACTGGAGATGACTCCACTTCATCATATTGTATATTTTCAGTATATCTACCGCTCCTGCGAATTTCAAAATCCGAACTCAATGTAACATGTTCATCTTGAGTCAATTCTGATCTACATATCTCTTCACCTGAAGTTTCAGCTCCGAAATGAGCATGAGATTTCAGAAATCGGTTGACGAGGAAAAAAGTTATGACTGCAAAACTAAAAAATTAATTCTTTGAGATCACTCTGTGAATAGTAGAGATAAGAAGACAATTCGAAAACTGTCCTGATTTAATGAGATCATCTACATGCCTCTGCTGTCAGAGTTGAAAAAATAGGTTTTTCTTAGTTTTTTCGATTTCATGTTAAGAACCTTATGTTCAAGAGAAAGTTATTCACATTTCAACAGAGGCAAAATTTTGGGGTGCGACGAAATTAGTGTTGCGTAGTTTAAACAGTGACTTTATGGGGGAGGCAATTTTATAAAATGTATCGATAAAAATGTACGCCACTGACTTCAATTCAATTTAGATAATTCCTTGAGATGATGCGACTAAAACAACAACTTTTTCATCACCCGGATTTTTCTCATAATATCTTGCTTCGTTTAGTCAATGAAAAATGAAAACTATTTTATTGTATGTCCAGTTATCATACAAAAAATATACAAAAACTGTTGAGAGTGATCACTTGCAACAATGACCTCAGGTGTTATTCGAATGTCAATCATTTTGTATCTATCTGTCTTTGTCTATCTATCAAATTTGTTGAAGTTCCGTAACATGACTTATTAAAAAAAAAACTTTAACACCCTGTATCTTGGAATGGATTTCGGGACCTATATTTATGGGAACTTATTTTCATAAAATGATCTGAGGAATCACCCTCTTGAATATTGCCGCGTCTTTTCTGAACACCCTGTATGTATCCATTTCTTCATGTTCATAATTTATCTGATAATAATCCTTTTCTATTGCATTTTTTCCACACAATTTCCCACATTCCAATATCATCACCCAGAAACAATGAGGAAGTGAAAATTTGATCACTGGTCTGATTTTTGTCGGGTTCATTTATGATATACGAAAGTGCGCACTGTCAAAAGTGACGTTACCGATTTGGAAACATTTGGAGACTTACCAAAAACGTCAAATGAGTATGTGAGTTGACATAAATTCCGAAAAAATATATTCCTCAGATGTATTCAAAATTATCATTATCATAACCAACCAAATTTTTCATTCATATGGTATACAATGATTTCCGGAAGCGTGTCTTTGGCAGTGTGCACGGTATTTTTCCGAAGGGTTTTCGACACCATCACTGGACGAGCTGCAGCAGTGAGTACTCTAAAAAGTCTTCAATCAACCCTTGTTCATTTAAGATAGGTACAGATGTCGAGTGTTTCGATAATTTGTATCTATACCTACATATTTTGGGGCTCAGAACATAAATTCACGATAGAACTTGTATCCTAACCAATAGTTTCCATTTCCATTAAGTAAGTAGATTTTTTCATATCAGCTAGGAACACTTCTGAGTTCTCTGGTGTCATGATGAATGCATTTTCCTTGCTTTGCTTGTTCGAAATAACACTTCTTCAGGTAAGTTTACAGGCCACGTGGGTATTTTTACCAAATATCGAAGCCAATGGGCTTACCACTTACCAGTTCATAATTTTCTAAAAATTGAAAACAGTTAAAGAAGAAGTACAATGCAACTATTATACCCCCTAGAAGTGTTCGTGGAAGATAATGAAAAATTCAATTCTTGAGTGAATATCTCGAAAATAGTTCCTTAGTGCAATATAACCATTGCGAATTCATGCTCTATGTGCCCAAAATATCTTTGAACAATCAAAACAAATTTCAGAAAAGACTCAATTTCTTTATAGCCTGCGTTGAGCGTTATCAGTTCAATACCAAGTCCCTCAAGTCTTCTCATGGCTTCAGCTGCTCTAATTTGTTTATACAGCCAGATGAAAAATGGAACGTTGGTGAATATTGGTAAAGGACATTCCAGGTTCTCGAATGGATCTTTCTCCAGAAGCTCCACCAAGTAAGTATAGAAATGTACATTCTTTACCTAATTATTTTGCACACAGAAAATTCACTATTGATATCATTTATATTGAAGAATCTGAATTCATCTGAAGAAGCCTCCTGAAACGCTTTCTATTTTTGAATGGAAACCATTTGATGGAGCCAGGTTGAACATTTTCTATTTCATATTGACACAATTCGTTCTCAAGATGTTGTTCAACATCTTTTCCATCATATTTTTTTACTACCATCAGTTTCGATAGTGACTACAAAGCATTTGAGATAGATATATAGATATTCTCTATTGTTTAAAGATAATAATGATGCCGTGGAAATGTATCAAAATATGTTGAACATGAAATATACATCTGAACATGAAAAACATTGAAGAACACATTGAAATTAAAATACAATATACCGGGTGCGGCACCGAAAACGAAACAGAGGCTCTGTAGGTCGCCAAAACCGGATTATCAAAAAAAACTGAAACAGGTCAACTACATTTTCGAGGGGGACATCTTTCTAAAATATTTTCAGCCCTGCGGCGTTGCCGCTTCTAAAGAAAAGAAGCAACAACTTTGTTATTTCAAATGGAACACCTTGTATTTTATTGCATTTTTAGATTCTCCCCGAAGAGCTGATTTCATCAATGCATCACACTTGGGGTCTAGCTGTAATGGTTTCAGGGATATAAAGTGTTCAAAATCGAGATTTTTCAACTTTAACATTTTTTTGTGTCGAAACTATTCATTATTGGTCAAAACGGCTCTCATGTCCCGATCTCAACTTGTTATTTACTATCTACTGACATTTATTTGAAACAAATACAGGGTGGTTCAAGATTCAGAATTCTGATCACCCTGTATCTGTTCCAATTAAATGTCAGTAGATAGTAAATCACAAGTTGATATAGGGACATGAGAGCCGTTTCGACCAATAATGAATAGTTTCGACACAAAAAAATGTCAAAGTTGAAAAATCTCGATTTTGAACACTTTATATCCCTGAAACCATTACAGCTAGACCCCAAGTGTGATGCATTGATGAAATCAGCTCTTCGGGGAGAATTTAAAAATGCAATGAAATACAAGGTGTTCCATTTGAAATAACAAAGTTGTTGCTTCTTTTCGTTAGCAGCGGCAACGCCGCAGGGCTGAAAATATTGTAGGACGATGTCCCCCTCGAAAACGTAGTTGACCTGTTTCAGTTTTTTTTGATAATCCGGTTTTGGCGACCTACAGAGCCTCTGTTTCGTTTTCGGTGCCGCACCCGGTACCTATAACATATTTCAGAACAAACTTTCACATTTTGAAACTGGTCAGAAGAAATATAAAATTTGAATATTGGTATAAAAAGGCACCTGAAAAGCATTTTCGAGAGGTGAAGCAATATTTTTCATTTGTTAAGGCAAGTGATTCAAATGGTTTTTAACAGTAACGGAGCTTTGATCAGCTTTATTGTTCGAAACACAATCAATGGATTGATTACTCCCTCGGTTCAACTTTGTCATTACGTCATCTATGTTTTTCCCTGATCTGTCATCTGAGAATGAAAGAAATATTAACGAATTCCAACTGACTTCCCGATGAAACTGCTGGAAAATTATGTTGGTATACCTGGAATTCTGGAAGTACCATCTCCTTTTTTTTCTATAATGAACTGAATGAGACAAAAGTCGCAGCTTGATTTATGGATTTGAATCATTGAGACAATTGAAACATTACTAGCTTATCAATATCAATCAAATCAGAAAGGGTTTCCCAAAACCGTATAGAATCAGACACTTCTGTAAGGTGCTAGCAATGAAAGAAGAAAACTGTTTCCTTTTTGTTATTCTCGTTCTGTTGTTTTCCTCTCATTATTGGAGCTGATTTGTCGAAGTCGATAAATCAATCAATTCCTTCGAAAAAATAAAACAGTTTGTCGAATATTTTGAGAAGTGTTGAGAACTGTATATTCCATTGATGTATTCAATACTTATAGGAAATATGTATAGAAAGTCAACGTGCACTCGACCCTGGAGGTAAAATATTGAAACACAACCTCACTCTTCTGTGAATTAGTGAAACACAACCTCACTTTTTCATTTGTTGACAGAGGAATCAAAGGATTGAAATAGTTTTTCAAAATATTTTGGCTAACGAATCGTGTTTTTTGCGCTATTTATTAATTCAAGCATGCCTTCGCATTGTGCTGTTGTTCAAGGCACAAAAAAGCAGCGAGAGAGGAAGGAGTATGATTTTTCAGGTAAATAGTAAGCTCACATAGTTATCATTATGAAATGTAGTCATTCCTTATTTAAATTCCTTCTGCCACTTCTGGAATACAAGCAAATACTGCTAATAATAGATTTAAAATGTCTACAACACACACGATCATATTTTGTCAGCATGTCCTCCCGTTTGATTGCATGAATCCAATATTCTTGAATTCTTCTAGAAATTTCACGATTATTTCTATTCGCTCCTAATGCAGAAGGAATTCCGATGAGAAAAATCACCAAATTTCAAAATGAAAACTATATGTGAGTGACTATGGTAGGTGTTTACTTTTGAATCATGATGTACGAACCGGATTCCTTCGTCTCCCGCTGCATTTTTTGTGCATTGTACAACAGCACAATGTGATGGCATGTGCGAATTAATGTATTGTCAAAAAACACGATTCGTATGCCAACATAATTGTGAAAAACTATTTCAATCATTTGTGAACAAATGAGAAAAGTGAGGTTGTGTTTCAATGTTGTGCCTCCAGGGTCGGTCATCGGACAGTTCTTGCACGCAACCCATAGGTTTCTAATTGAAAATCACAACAAACATGGTTGTTATCCAAAACAATTGGCTGTCATTTCATTGAGAATTTGGTTGGTCTTCAAGATATGCATCGTAGGACATCGATTTCATCGATTTCGACATTTTCGCACTGTTTCTTTCAGTCGCCGTCCGAAGAGCAAATCCTGGTTCCTGAAGAACATCTGGGGCCGCAGGACGAACTGCACCAAAGCGATCCACCAGATGGCCAAGCAATTCTCAGATTCCTTCACCAACATAAACCCCTGCCTGCTGCTACCGAGGAAAACATTCCAAGTCAGCTTCCCGGCAGAATTCAACGACGCCGGAACCGGTTCTGCAGACCATCTGGACCCCCAAAATTCCTGTGACGTCATCTACAACAACGACGTTTTCGAAAAGGACTCCAGCCTGGAGATGGTGAAGAACGGTGACCTGAAGAGGTCATCTCCAGCTTCACCAAGCGCGAGTGGGGAGGTGGGGAGAAAAAGGAGAAAGTACACGAAGATGCATAAGGGGAGCGTGAAGAGGTTGGTTAGAGAGGGGAATATTGGGGATGGACCGGCTGAGAAGCAGGCTGTCAAAATTTCAAAGGATGAGCAGAAGAAAACTCGCAGCGGGAGGATATATTAGTTGGAGAGCCTACTGCAAATTTCGACCTTCATCTGATCAGGAAATGTTTTATGTTCCATAGGCTGTGCCAATCACTATGCTCAGAATAGTGATTGGCACAGGTGCCTTTCGATGGAATACAATGTTTTGCATGCCTTTGGGACATAAACTACTTACCAGATGAAGTGGGACAGCCAAAAAATTGACTTATTTCGATAAGCTATAACTCGAACATTTCTTGGCCGATGTTGGATTACCAACCAAATGTAGAAAGCGTCATTCTTGGGCTATGCGTCATTGGCGTCGGATTTACATTTTTGCGATTCGTTCTCTTTGTACAGAATGTGAATTAAGAGCCGGAAAAATTTTAAATGTTTGGCCAATAATTTGGGAAATGTGAAGGACCCTAGAATTCTTTTTCAGATGTTGGGTGAATGGTTGGTCCGATACCTCGAGACATCTTTGAAAGTTTTTTGATAAATTGCGTTGCTATGGCGAAATCGCCATTTTATGAAATTTCATTTTTATTTCAAAATGTGGCCTCTTTTAGTTGAACAATAACAACCAACTTCTGAAGTGCAACAAGGGATATTTCTACTGAAGATAATTAACACCAGTGGCGCGCAAAAAGGGGTTTATGAAAAATTCGTTTGTATTGGAAAAATTCAACAGTTTTATCGATCATTACAGTTGAGGAGGTGTCATACCCATAATTAGCAAGATGTTGACAAATTCAGAGGCGTGCAGAAAAGGGGCTCATGATATTCAGAAGCGAAGAAAACGTTTTTATTGAAAAAAAAAAACAACAGATTTATTGATCGATACAGTAAAAAAGTTTTCTTATATTGAATTAGAATGATGTTGACAAATTCAGAGGCGTGCAAAGGGTGATTTTGTAATTTAGACAGATTAAAATTCCACTTTCATAATTTAATAAGAGAATTCATTAATTCAAGGCGATTCAAAATTTTCACATCTTATACATTTTGAATGATGTTGCTAAGTGTTGTTCTCTGTTAGCCCAGTAAAAAACTTCTTGATCGTGTCGTGATCGGGTCCGAGTAGTGAAAATAAAAAAATTATTTATCCTAAACAATGCTTCATCATAAAGAAGACGAGAAAATTAATAGAGAAAAAATACTCAAACATTTTTTTGGGGGGCAAAAATTGGAGATTTTTTGAATTTTTTTTTGACAAAATCATCAAATTGTACGGCTCGAGAAACATCAGAAGCCAGAGTTATGTTCCTGAATTTTCATTCATAAATAATGATACAAGCAAATTTTCACTGGACCAACAAAGAACAACACTTTATAAAATCGATAAAAATGTTTCCATATCAAACTTTTCGAATCGCCTTGAATGATGGATCCTCTTCAAAACGTTAATGGATTACTTTGATGCTCACCTTCTTTGAATAAGTTGAAAGCAATGATAATGAGACTCGAATTTTAATTTTTCCACTTTACAGAATCACCTTTTGCACGCCTCTGAATTCGTCAACATCATGCTAATTGAATAAATGGCAACGGTCAATAAATCTGTTGTTTTTATTTCAACAAAAACTTTTTTTTCTTTTCTAAATATCATAAGCCCCTTTTCTGCACACCTCTGAATTTGTCAACATCATGCTAATTAAGGGTATGACACCTCTTCAACTGTAACGATTAATAAAGCTGTTGAATTTTTGCAATACAAACGAATTTTTCATATACCCCTTTTTGCGCGCCACTGGTGTTAATTAACTTCAGTAGAAATATCCCTTGTTGCACTTTAGAAGTTGGTTGTTATTGTTCAACTAAAAGAGGCCACATTTTGAAATAAAAATGAAATTTCATAAAATGGCGATTTTGCCATAGCAACGCAATTTATCAAATATTTTTCAAAGACGTCTCGAGGTATCGGACCAACCATTCACCCAACATCTAAAAAAGAATTCTAGGGTCCCTCACATTTCCCAAATTATTGGCCAAAAATTTGAAATTTTTCCGGCTCTTAATTCACACTCTGTACAAAGAGAATGAAACGCAAAAGTAAAAACCCGACGCCGATGACGCATAGCCCAAGGATGACGCTTTCTACTTATGGTTGGTAATCCAACATCGGCCAAGTAATGTTCGAGTTATAGCTTATCGAAATAAGTCAATTTTTTGGCTGTCCCACTTCATCTGGTAAGTAGTTTATATCATTTCGTTATCAGATTACGGCCAAAATTTGCAGTCGGCTCTTGGACTGTATAGTCCGATAACTTGATTTTTGTTTGTGACTAGTGGCGTTTTGGAGTATCTCAAAGAAATAAAGCGTCTGCATATTGTTTGATGTTTATGTATTGGCAAATCCGATTCGGTTCTGAAACAATGAATAATAAATCTATCGTTATTTCAGGGAGTTGTGGAGTGTATACAGTGTTCATAATGAAACAATAAATAATAAAAAAAATGTATATTGTACAACGAACACGGAATGACATTCATTTCGTGACCTTTTCATTTCCATGACTTCTTAGGATAGGCTGAAGCTGGTCATTGCATATTATGTCCCAAAACATGTGCTCAATTTGATGTTTTCAATTTAAAAATTCGAGGAGATGACTCATTGAATACGTATATCCTATATAACTTTTCAATGAAATTTTTCCTGCTTGCCTTTGGCACCTTCAAGTTATTACAGTTCAACACTGTTTTTTTATATTGAGCTAAGCATATTACTTCTCCAGAACTATATTTTTTGACGTTTCTAGAGAAAAATTTGTTTGCAACTAGTGCGAGAAATACTTTGGTCATCTCGAATATTTTTTCAACTCGGCTGCGCCTCGCATTTCGCGCACTAGTATTTGATTTTTTCCGATAATAACCTTAAAAAAAATCGAAATAGATTTTCCAAAAATTCAATTTTTTCGATATAACCGAAGAACTGTAAATGATTTTGAAATTTTTCGAAGGCTGACTCCATAGGAAAGAAAAAGGACACAGGAAAGACATTTATAAAAAAGTTTCTCTTACAACATCGCCCATCATATTAATGCTCTTCTTGTCACAGATATCAGTCGTTCGCTCAAATAATTTGAAAGTATGGTAACGAAACAACTGCTTCAACTTCAGAATTTCTGATTCATGTTTGGTGTCAATATATGAGATTGAATCGTTTCTATTTATTTTTAGTGATCCTCCTGCTGTGCATACCTGTCTCTTTACTTCTTTTCCCTCTTCTTTTCCTCGCTTACTCTTCTTCTTAACTCTTCAAATACTATACTAATGCTCTTAGGTTCTCTAGCCGTTAGATTTATTGTTTCTTGTTAGGTTTAGGTTTGGCCCGAATGGAAGAACAGTTTCAATCTACTTGGTAGAATGTAACAACTCTGGCCATTCATTCGCCACATAAAGTATGCTCAACCTACAACCTTATACTTGTCATGGCTTTTGGGGAGAAATGAACGTATTGTTATTATTATTATTATATAAATGCGCAGCTTAAACAATCCGTATCCCAAACCGTTTCCGAGATACCTATGCTGTGCAACCTTATATCTTGGGCATACTGTATATACAGAGTGTTCCGGTGATCATGTTACAAACTTCTAGGGTAATAGATAAAACCTCATTTTCATATTTCAACGTAATAATTGGTTTAAGACCAATAATTTATTATTGATTGGATTTAGCCATTTTCGGAGGAAACGGTGACAGATAGCGATTTTTACAAAAGTCCTTTTTTTATGTAAAAGGCATTGGAGAATCATAATCAGATATAAAAATGGTGAGAAATCAAAGCCTAAGAGGAGTAGGGTCAAATTTACCCAAATACCCCCTTGGTTTGTACGCCCCTGGTTAAAGGTGACAAAATCTGGAAGGCTCAGATTGATGAACATACGAACTAGATTTCATGTCCCAAAATTGGTTGCGATGGCTGCAGTAGTACCGAAGCTATAAAACGAAAAGTAGTTTTTGAAGGTCATCTTCGAAGGGCCCTAGCTCCCTGAAGAAGCGTTTCCGGACCCATGTTCACATGAATTTTTTTTCTTATTTTCGCGTGTTTTATCTACCCTAGAAGTTTGTAACATGATCACCGGAACACCCTGTATATCAATATTATTATAATACTAATCTTAGCCTAATTTAATTAAATTTGCTTCATCTGAAACGGCTTACTGTTGCCTTCAAATTTGAATTGAGATGGAATTATTTTTTTCAATCCCTTTTCGGGGACCCAACTCTCCACGGCGCCCAAGGCCTGAGCTTTATGTGCCTTATGATAAAATAGGCCCTGGTGGCAGCGTAGCTAGACTCACTGATAATAGTGCAATTTTCTAGAAAACTGTCGAAGATAGAACCCTATACAAAGCGTGACCCTTTATCGTTTGCATTATAACGTATAATTCATTTTTTTATTTTCGGAAATTAGAAGCGATGATCTTTATCAGGATGCCAAGAATCGAGAAGTAGATAAGATGAGTTTTAAGGAGGCAAAACTCAATTAGGACATGAAGGAGAATTGCTCGGTTAATGTGGCCGTTCATAGCTCCTAATCGGATGAGAAGCAATTTGAGATGGTAATGCCGTTAATACTGAAGCCCCATTTCATAAACATCGATTAAAGGGTTACCGGCAGGACGGTAACAATGTTTCAGAGTCGTGTTGAGGCGAATTATATATATGCGTGAATTTTGCAGTCGAATACGGGGGATGATGAAGACTATATCTATCTTACGATAACGTGGCATTGTTGTGTATTTTATTTTCTTCCTTGAATTCATTTCATCCGAATAGAAATATACAGGGTGTTACATAATTCAATACAAATATTTTAATGACATATTCCTGGGGTCAAAATAAGACTTTTTTTTCCTATAAACATGTGTCCTAAAATCCACCCCCTCCAAGCTACAGACATCGCGTGTAATGGTAAGTTGAGGAAAGTGAATCGATTGTGACATGACGGTTATGACATACCACAATGTCAGTTTTTCATAGAAGATATTAATTAATCATTAGTTACCAGAGACAAACATAATCATAGCTCACTAAGTTTTTTTAGTATAATAATTTGAAAGTACACCCCTTTCATTTACTAGCGATTTTCTCTAAAACGGTTAGCTAATTCAAGAAAATGCAAGAGACTGAAATGTATGATTTTTTAGTGGCCAATTCAACGATGATGTTTGAATTCAAATTTTTTTGGAGGAAATAGAAAATGTTTGCCATCAAATCTGTATGCAACCCTCATTCACCCCTTTCGATTTGAGTTACCTCATTTTTGAATCAAGAAATGAATAGATCGTCTAAAAATACAAGTGCCTGTGAATTTTCAACATATTTGATGCATATTTGTAGCCACAATTCAAAATTTAAGATTTTTTTTGCGCATCTTGCGATGTCTGTAGCTTGGAGGGGGTGGAATTTAAGACACATGTTTATAAGAAACCAGGAATATGTCATTGAAATATTTGTATTGAATTATGTAACACCCTGTATATAGAAAAACGATGACTAATGAATACGGTCTCAGAGGTTTGGTGGGTTTACGGTTTACTGATAGAAAAGCTGATGGTTATACAGGAGTCTATATTTATTTGCTTCAAGTTCACCAAAATTGCTGGATCCAACTTATTTATATAAAAAAATGTTGTCGTCCGTGAGACGAGTTTAAAGTTTACATAAAAAATACATTTTTGTACGCTGTTCAGAAATGAGTGGATCAAATTAGATGCAATTTGACAAAAGTGCCTTTAAGAGGTTCATCCTCCTTTTAGTAGTCGAAGAAACCAGAAATGAATTGTAGAAAGGTTAAAACTGTCCTCATTCCCTGACATTATTTACAGAACATTCTTAGGGGTGATAATAAGGTTATCGAATTCTCTGAGCGAGATGACTGATCAATTATCTTCATTTTTTTTATCGCTTGGAGCGCACGAAAGGGAATCCCTATAATGTTCATAGAACATCGTGCGTTCCTAGGGAGGATAGGGACAGGCGGTAGGTATTGGAATTTTTTTTGAACTTTTGGAGATTATATGTTGTTGGGAATACTTCCACAGGCAATGAATTCCAGAGCCTAGTCGTTCTATGGATGAAGGAGTCCTGATAAAGTGCTGTTCGACATCTTTCGAGGTTGACAACGAAAGGATGTGCTGACTGGGCTTGTCTAGTTCGTCTGATTGGTATTGCTAGTGAAGGGATGATAGCAGAGATTTCCGAAGAACATTTCCCCTGGAAGTATCGATGGAAAAGTGAAAGATCGCCGACCTTTCTACGGTGTTCCAATGATGTCAAAGAGTGAGTGAGTGTGGCGTCACCCACCAGGCGAATGGCTCTTCTCTGGATGGAATCTAAGAGCATCAGCGTATGTTTTGGTGCTGAACCCCATATGTGGGAACAGTATTCTAGAATAGGCCGTATCTGCGCTTTGTAGATCATGAGAAGC
Source organism: Phaedon cochleariae (assembly GCA_918026855.4). Classification (NCBI taxonomy): domain Eukaryota; kingdom Metazoa; phylum Arthropoda; class Insecta; order Coleoptera; family Chrysomelidae; genus Phaedon; species Phaedon cochleariae. Next base: position 2,290,130 of record OU896709.1, on the reverse strand, counting down.
TGTTGAGGTGTAAAGTAGCTTTTCGCACGGAACAAGAATCCGAGTTTTTGTGAAGCAGCTTTTGCGATGGGTCTGACATGATTATCCTACTATTATTTATTTTGGTTTCAAAAATTATCGACCCTGGTCGATATGGTCAATTACTAATCGAAAGTTCGTGGTTTAATAATTTTGGAAATAATAAACACAGACGTGACCGTTCAATGACTTCGAACCGATATAATTTTAGAAGAATTTTGGAATTTGGCTTCAAATATCTCCTCATTTGTGACAATATGACATTCAAAAACACCCCGTATACACAAACGCCCCGTTACAATAAAATATGAACAATTCCAATCCAACGATCCACCAGAAGGGGAAGCGATTACACCCCCAAAAAGGCCATCAGCATCCGAAAGCAATCAAGCAGCAGGATTTCGGCCAGCGACAATGCCTCATCAGATATGATCTCATCGAGGGCCACGTGGCCTGCTTTCGGGTAGACACGTGACCGAGACACGGCCTCCTGCACTCGCTCGACAGTCAAATTGTTATTTAATCGTGTTTGCCGGCCCATGGATTGTCCTGCTGTGAGTGGTGCTCGAAAGCTTGATTTGTTTTTCCTGCGGAGGATTTGCAATACTAGATGGTAATTGGGCAGCAGAAAGAAGAGATTTACTCCTGTGCTCCGAGACAGGTTGAATTACAGAGGCAACATTGTGTCATATTGCTACATCCTGTATGTATGATTGTATGTGTTGGAATGAATAGATCCTTAGAGGGGTATTAGGCATTCCTATTTTGTTTAAATAGTCGCACATGAAATGCTGGTTGTTATGGTTAGGGTTGTTAAATAAACACTTGATAGATGGGTCAGAACTTTTGTTTAATAGATTGATAAGAACTTCCTTACCAACACATAGTTGCCAGTTGAAGCCAAAATTATCAGACATCACCAAACAGAATTTCCAATGAAAACAAGAGAACGAAAAAAGATATTATGATAGAAATGCTACACACAGACCTAATTTTGACTTACATCAGAATGTAGTTATACAAAAGGAAAAGAAATGGGTACCAGGGAGTATTATTGATAAATGTGATACACCTAGGTCATATGTGGTAAAGGATGAAGATGGTTCTACTTTGAGAAGGAATTCTAAGTTTATTAGGAAATCATTTGATGAGCCAAATTTACAGGATAGAAACAGTATAGTTTTATATGTTGATGGTAAAGAGAAAGAGACTTGTAATGTTAGGAATAAGGTAGAAATAAGCCAGGATGATGTTAATGCAAATGATGTAGAAATAAATAGAGAGAACTTGCAAGAATGTAAACGATAATTCAACATACACTAGAAGTGGTAGATTAGTTCAGAAACCCATTTGGCTAGAAGGTTATACTTCTTGAAAATGAAATAATAAAAAAAAAATTATATATGGCACACTACAGTCAAAGTATCGTCGTTTGTCGGTTTATACGTATCATTTATATCTGAATTTATTACTTATTTTGTAAAATTAATTTGAACCGAGCGTAACCGAAATATCATGCAATTTATAAGTGTATGTGATGAACTAAAGATTGATAATTCTTGCTTTTGGGTGTATGATAAATTGACATTCATCATACAGGGCGTGAAAAGAAATTCTGAATTGAGACTCTATCACGAATCTGCGATTAGAGGTCTATAAAAATCACAAATTTCCATCGATCAAGTTTGAACCCCCTGATTGGGTATAAAAGTGTTGAAAAGGAATATTCTCAGATGAATTATGAACATACAAAAATGAATATATATTTATATGAAGCAATACATTGAGAATTCGCATTCTCTATGTGATGAGAATATCTACTCTTTTTCAGTTTATTCAATAGAAAACAACTACTTTCCTGGCTATATGCCACGACGAACATTGAATTATATCTATTGAACACACACGATAAGAGTTTGAAAATAAAATATTAAATCTTCTGAAATATTTGCATTCTCCTTAAGTCAAAAATATGTATATGCATACATCATTCTGAATATTCAACAGAAAACAACTACTTTCCTGGCTATTTGCCACGTCGAACATTGAATTATATCTGATGAACATTCAAAAGGAGAACATGAAAATTAAAAAATAAAATCCTCCGAAATTGAGAATTGACATTCTCCTTCAAATCGAATGAATAATATGATGTATATATATCATTATACATCATATTAAGAAGATTGGCATTGTACCACCGCTTTTTGAAAGCGGTTGACAATTATGAATAGATCAATAAAAATATTGTGGACTGATAAAGCCACATTTACCAAAAGTAGGTTGGTAAATTACCATAACTTACATGTGGCTTAATCATAACATGATGTCCTTTGTGGCCTTAGATAGACTGAGAATGCAATGTTCTTAGAACATTTTTTTGCATTATCAACGAATTTTGTCAAAGAATACAATAATTTGAGTGAAACATAAGCAAAATTAACATGTTTTAGAACGTATATGCTTATTTATCTCAAAAACGGTTCGTTTCTCGGAAAAAATTGAAGAGCAAAAAAAGCCTTCAAATTGAACGATCCACACAATTTGATCACTGAAAGATGCCAGAGGCGTACTACGAAAAAGTTTGGAGGGGATAAAGAAGCCTCCACCCCCAAAAACGTATCATTCTGTAGATTTTGAAGATCTTCAAAATGCTTGAAATGTTGATCTTCTAGGAAGTATTGACCAAACCAAATTTCAAAATGATATCTTGAAAAGTAAGCGAGATATTTCAATTAATAGAAAAAAATAATTAAACTTTGACCCCCTGTAGCTCCGCTACTGAACGAGATCGGATTAATGTTTGTATAAACTTTTCTGATTAAAAGGATGAGATCTATCTCCCATTTCAGTTTGTGCCTTAAAACCTGAATCACCCTGTATAAGAATGATCATTTTATCCTAATGAAATCAGAACAGGGCTAAAAAATTTGATACTTTCTAAATGGCTTAATAATTTGATACTTTCAAATTCTTGTGCTTGTTATTCATGGCCACTGAATTGTATTTCTGGATCGATCTCAAAAAATAGTGGGTACCTCATTGATACAAAAATATTCTGAATAACTGATTGTATGATAGATAGATATACTTTATTGTCCAAGAAGATTCTTATTGACAAAGTAAGTTATAAAATATAAATATAAATTTGGTCATATAATATTAAATATAAAACAGATAGGTGTAAATACAATACATACAGTCAAAATAAAGAATGAAATGAATGAAAGACAGGAAATATTAACAATAATAAAAAAAAAAACATAATATCTTTGCATAATATAAATGCAATTGAATCACAATATATATATATATAAAAACATCTCACAGCAAGCACATAACAACATGTTAATCTACATGCAAGTGCACTGAAGAAACTAATAATAACAATAAGAATAATAATATGCAACATCATTTTACGGCCTTTGAAGCATGTCAACATAATATTCCTGCAGGCTATAGTATGCTTTCCCAAGAAGCAGATTTTTAACCGATTTTCGGAAAATTTTATGATCCACTATAATCTTGGTTAGCTGTGGTAGGTTATTGAATATTTTCTTCCCTTCATACATAATAGAGTGTTTTGTTAAATTCAGTTTAGGTATTGGCAAATGAATATTATGATTCCTACTCTGTCTGGTATTGTAAGATCTATCTTCACGAGTATCAGTAGCGCATCTCTTGTGAATCAGGCACACCACTTCCAGAATAAAAATGCTCACTACTGTTAGAATCCTCTGTTGTACAAAGAGATGTCTACAGCTATCTCTGTAGTTAGCTCTACACAAATATCTAAGAGATCTCTTTTGTAGTATGAATACCTGATTGAGGAGTTCTTGATTACAAAATCCCCAAAACGCAATGCCATATCGTAGATGGGATTCTACTAGGGCAAAGTAACTCGATCTGGCTGTGGATATGTCGAGTTCATTTGCGACAACTCTTACAGCATATGATCCAGAGGCTAACTTCTTACATAATGATGTAATATGTTCTTTGAATTTCAACTTATTATCAATATGCAATCCAAGAAACCTAGTACAGTGTGTTTCTGCGATATTGATACCATCCAGTTGCAAGTTATCATAGCTGAATTTAAAGTTTACAATTTTCGTCTTATCCACATTGAAACAGAGAAAGTTTGAGTCACACCATTGTTTAACCTTGGATAAATCTGAAGAGACCACTTGTTTCAAAATTTCAGTGTTTTTTCCATGCCATAATAAAGTGGTATCGTCTGCAAAAATTGTGAAGGATCCGTTGATATTTATTGTAGTGAGATCGTTAATATACAGTAAAAACAAAATAGGTCCTAAAACAGATCCCTGAGGTACTCCGCAATGTGTAGCCTTAATGTCAGAACACACATTGTTTATTTTTACTATTTGTGATCTATTATCAAGGTATGACCTGAACCACTCGAGATTTGCTCCTCTTATTCCATAGCGATGCATTTTTTGCAGCAGTATTCCATGATTAACACAATCAAATGCCTTTGAAAAATCACAGAATACTGCTGCAATAGCTTCACCTTCATTCAAACTCATGTATGCTTGTTCCAAAAATGAGAAGATTGCGTCATTAGTATTTTTGGAAGTTTGAAACCCAAATTGACATTCATTTATTATATTTTCATTTGTTAAAAATTTCAACAATCTTTTCTTCACTAATTTTTCTATGATCTTCGAAATTGTGGACAACAACGAGATTGGCCTGAAATTTGAAGGAGTGGTGGTATCACCACCCTTATAAAGAGGCATAACAAGTGCCTTCTTTAAACCTGAGGGAAAAACTCCAGTTTCGAAAGAATTATTTATTAGTTCTGCTAGTACCGAGAGCACCCTGAATGGTAAGTTTTGTAGAAGTCTTCTAGTTAATCCATCTAATCCAGAGGACTTATCGTTTTTTATTTCCATCAGTGTTTGTTTTATTTCATGAACATTTGTTGGTGTTAATGTGAAATGGGCATGGCACTGAGTATTGTCAAGGTAACTCAAAGGATCCTGTTGGTATACTAGATTAGCTGTTAACTTTTTGGCAATCGAACAGTAGTAGTCATTAAGGGCATTCGGGTTGATGTCAATACTCTCCGCTGTTGTCGATATGCTTCCCTTCCCCCTTAATTCATTTGAATTTGACTTGAATTGTTCAGGAATCCCAATAACATTTGAAACTAATGATGAATGAGAAAAAAAAACTTGTATTAATGAGAAAGTAAAACTATTGAGGTGATGTTCATTAGAAGAATATCCAATTTTCAATCAATCATGTGCAAATCAACAAAAAACCTGAACAAGTGCCTTGCAAGAAGTCAAATTCACCCCCCTCCCATTCCCCTTACAACTGTTGAGTGTTGATACGCAAACACCAAAACGAAAACAGATAAGATCAGAATGCAAATTCGATTGAGACCTGCAGCATCCTTACATCCCCATCGTACGCGCTTTCCTGCCGTCCCACACCCCACCCTCTGTCGCGTGCACCAGCAACCCCTGACGTCACACAACCCCGCCAATCCCAATCCAGCCAGACGAGCGCGCGATGCCCCCATTGGTCGCGCTCAGTTGTCATGGAACCAGCCACGCCCCGCGCCCAGCATCCCTCGCAACGTTTTCGAGATTTCATCCCCCTACACACTTTTTCCAGATCCTCCCCCGAAGTTGGCCGTTATTGAATTAGGCTTATCATTTGATTTCAGTCATACACCGACGACCAAACGCGACTTAGCAAAAACCCGTGAACTCCCGTCATAATTCGATAGCCAGCTGATCTGATTAGCGGTGCTGAGATCCGATCCACAAGTTGCTATGGACTACTCCTACCTGAACCAAGCCACCTTCGATTCCAGCTGCTTACAAGGTGCTACCATGGACCCCACGGGACTGGGCAACATGCCTTGCAGCTACGGAGATCTGACCTCGTGCAGCCAGATGTCGCAGGCTGCGTATAGGTACACGGCTGCTGCCGCCTCGATGGCGAGGGGCTACAATCCTGGGGCTGCGGGGCCCATGGGGGTGCACCATGGGGGGGCCGGCGGGGGGCAGTGTGCTGTTATGGGGGCCAGGCCGCACGTGCAGGACGTCCACAGAGCCAGCATGTTTCCGGCGACGATGAATTTGCAAAGTGAGTAGCGGTGTGTTGGTCTTCTGAGATTTAAGCTAGATCAGCTTTGAGTCTTCTGAGATGTAGGGTAGATCAGATTGGGTCTTGGGGGCTCTAGCATCTTTGCAAAGTAGTTCTTAGGTCTTACATGTCATCGGGAAGCTCGTGAGTCTTCTTTCTTCGGCGTAGCAACCAAGGTTCTGACGTATCTTTCTAGTGGCATAGTATTTGTGTAATTTCTTTCCTGAAAAAACCTATACATTGATAGTTCTTCTACATTCAACGTATGGAATATTGTAAATTATTGTCAGAGGCTATATACATATAAGTACACAATAGTATATTGTTCAACGAGCACGGAATGATAGTGATTTCCTACGAGAATGCAATCATTCGAGTAGGAAATTAGCATTCCGTGCAAGTTATGCACTATAATTTTTCTACGGCTGAAACAGATAACAGCGGCATTTTCGATTTCTTCGGCTTGTAGTCATGTGATTTCCTGTCAAGTAATGCTCATCTATTAGATAGAGCTGTCATTGCTTGCAATTTGACATTCCATGAGCGATGAGATTTTTTTGAAATGATAACACAATGAAGTCATTGTGATATAAGATACGGAAATAAAATTGATGACATACAAAGTACCTCATCGATGTATCGAACACAGTGAAACAAGAGCAATTTTGTGTTATAGCCGTAGAAAAAACATGTATTCTTTTGATATTCAATTCGAAAATTCAAGTAACATATTATGAAGGCCACTGTTAAAACTGTGAAATCTTGAAATTCCCGAAAATATTCTGTCAAAAAAAAAAAAGGCTCCAAGATATATAGTGCCGCTAAGAATTATTCGATTGTAAGAAACAGAAGGGCAGATGGAATCAAACTTCAACTGGAACGTCAGCGACTGTAATTTTGAGATGTGGCAGTAGATGAGATGAATGTCTATTTTCCAATTGTCAAACATTTCAATACCGCATGTGATGTCAAAGTCAAAGCTCTTGTTGAACACAAAATTTACACATACTAATTCCTCCATGATATATGAAAATATGATCATTTGTCATGAAACAAAATATGAATTTCATATTGAATTGAAGTCACGGAGCAATCAGTAGGTGTGACTTGTATGATCAACATAACGATGGCCATTTAATTTTTTTTTCACAGCACACTTTCAGATCGTATTTACTGCCACATCGAATGATAGATACATATCTAAATTTCATGATGGTACCATTTGAAAAAAGGAAGTTAATAGTCTCTGACGTTACAGTTAAAATTGTTGAAGCCTACTAATACTACCTTATGACCTGGAACCCATTCTACAATTTATGGACAATATGGTTCTTAGATCTTTCATTATCATCATATCAAAACCCATGATCACTTTAGAAGAGGTTTGAACTATTTTTTGATAAAGATATGTTTGCATATTTTCAATGATTCCATATAAAAAAGTATTTGGATCAAGAAAATAGACAGAGTTTTTGCTGAGATATTGGTATTCAAGTTCTTGGAAAATTGAAACTCCATGCTTGATACAATTGATTATGTCCCAAGAGAATTCAAAAAGTTCAAAAAAGTAAGACAACTATTGCGATACCTATCTAGACTTCATTCCAAATAAATGCACATTCATCATTAACACAATCAACAAAATTGTTTCCACCATCTCTTTTCTAGAATTTCTTTCATCCCGAAATCATTTCTGGATAAAAAATCGAATGAAGAATATGATGGATTGCCTAGAACAAATAAAAAGTTGGTTTCATTTTGCCTCTGTTATGGAGATGAGTCCAAGAAAATGGTGCTTTGACCCTTTAAGTAATTCAGGAAAAATTAGTGCCTGCAAAATGGTAACTCATCAAGAGTTTGAACATTTCAACTCCCATTGAAATGTTCAAACTGAATCATATGAGCAGATGCTAGAATATCTATCTAATTATATTCGTCATCAGTTATCGAAACATCAAGACTCATGAGACATGGGCTAGCAAGCTAGGAGGTATAATTGATTATGCCTTCATTTGATCTAATGAGATTCGAAAAACCAAGACTTCATTCTTTACATATAATAAGTATTGCGGTATCTGAATGCACATTTATTTTACTTCACATCTGCCTAAATTATGATGGAGGAGATTATTTTAAAGTCTTCCAATACCAATCTATAGTCTCAGTTTCCTTCACTCTCTTGAATTGTCCTGTGATCAGAAGGACGGATTTATTCTCCTGATTTCCCCTGTGAATGGTGTCCATCAAACTGAAAGTTAGTTTTTCAAAGGAAATGATCAACCTATAGTTCCATGTTTAGCAGATGGAGAATCCCAGACAAACAAACTCCTTATCTTTTTTTCATAACTGTGAGTTTTAGAGGTAACAATTATTCATGAACCCAAACATAGACAAGATTACGCGTAATAAAAGGAACCTTGCTCTTCCTCTGCCTAGTTCATCTTTAACGAGACAATCCTTAATTTATAGGAGTAAAAAGATTCACAATCATGTACCAGAATGTACAACTATGATCAATGATTTGAAACAATTCTGTAGATCTGTCAAAGATATGTTAGTGGAAAAAGGCTTGTACAGTTTGGATGAATACTTTGCCTACAAATTCTAGTCTTTCTATGATATGTGAGAATAATTAGAGATTCATATTATTCGATATTATTGATTTTAAAGATGATTGTTGTTTGTAATAATAATGAAACTTGTCTATGTTATTTTATTTTATATATTTTTGTTCTGTATTATTTTTATATATTCCTGTTCTGTTTTATTTATTCATAATCTTGCAATCAATGTATCGCAAGATACTGACTTTGTCGACAAAATGTGCTCATTTTAGACAATAAAGCTTATCTATCTATCTATCTATCTATGTCTGTTCATGTTAGTAGCGTGAGTTTTATGTCGGTATTACGATGTTCTCTGAACATTATAGGGATTCCCTTTCGTGCGCTCCAAGCAATAAGAAAAAAAAATATATGCATAACATTCAACTTACTGTTATGGAGTAGTAACTCTAGCTTCAAAATGCGTTATCTGTATCCTGTGAAGAAGAAATGAGACATGATGGCCGTTAGAGTTGAAACCAGCGCCATCTTGACTCGGAACCAGCACCCTAAATATAACCCCTTCGTTACACAAAAAGAAGCACTTTAAATGTCCCATTTTCAAATTTTCGCGGAGTGAAAAGTACCGACCGCCCGCCTGGTGAAGACTGACGAGTGCCGAAGTTGTGCTGAGGTTCTTTTTCTCATTTCCCGGCATTATAAGACCATAACTCAGTTGTGCCGGCTAACAAGGTTATACTTCGGCCTTAACTCCACTACAGGAACGCCCCTGCTACCGTTCAAATTAAATAATTTAATAGCAGCGAAAGTTTATTGTGAATAATCTAGTTTACGAGGAAGCCGCCTGCCGAGAAACTCGCCGTGTTTTCCTTCCGGCCCTCATTCTCTCCGAAGACGGAAGTTTTCACTTTTCTTTCAGGCATCATCTCTAAATCTATTCGGTATTTTCTCCTTCATTCCAGATTTTTTGGGATTTTCTCTTCTCGTCTCTATATGAAATAAAAACATGAATACAACTGTGAGCCAAGAAGCTGCTTTAACAGCATACTATGCAATGTTTCATTCAGTGATGAGCTATGGTTTGCTATGCTGGGGTAGTTCAAGCTATACACACTTACAAAGAGTTTTTACACTACAAAAAGCGGCTGTACGAAGCATTGCAAAGGTTAGTTATACTGAACATTGCCAACCATTTTTTCAAGCTTTAGGTATTATGACCTTATATTCACAAATTGTCTACGAAAATCTCATACATGTTAGAAAAAATATACATACATTCACTACGCATTCAGACATTCATGATTATAGTACCAGATATGGTCATAACATTGTACCTCATAAAAGGAGATAAGAAAAGAGCAAATCCATAGGAATATCTCTTTTCAATTCTCTTCCTACAGATATCAGAGATCTGCCGTTGGATCGTTTTAAAAAAACGTTGAGAAAGATTCTTGTCAGAATGAGTCTCTACAGAATCAACCACTTCAGTGAGTTGATCAACGACTCTTGTAGACAACTGGTGCTATTTTAATTTAAATTTTTCTTGATTTTTTAATGATTTTATCCCTTGTAATTTTTGTTTGTAATTTCTTTGTTTCTTTGTATGACGTGTCCATAACTTGTATACCATGGATGTAATATATTCTATTCTATTCTATTCTATTTCAATTTACGTGTAGTTAGGACAAATCATAGATGATTTGCCCCAAAATGTCACTGCGTTTGAAGAATTTTCCTATCAGAGAGCCTAAAACAAAAATTCACTAGCTTGTCAGTGACGATTTGTATTGAAAAAGGTTTGGAGAAGAGAAATAAAAGGTATATAGAAAAATATCAAATTCTTACTTATCTTTGGACGTTTCGGGAACGAATCTGCTCTCGTTTTCAACATGAAAAAATGATTTTTTGTATTGTGGAAGTAACACACCTTTACAGGGTATTCATGTGGAAACTCACATAGCCAAGTGGTGAATAGGGGGAATCCTGACGAGTTGATGTATACAATACATATACATGTGAAAAATCATATTGGCCAGCCATAACAAGGATACGGCCGAAAATGGCCGATATTTCAGAAATGATTCGTAATTTGTTGAAATTTGGCAGCGACTTTTCTATATTGAAACTTTTCGAAATGGCATATTATGAAAAAAAAATGCAGATCCGGAATTGAGACAAATTAATGTTTTGTGATTGATCACTTCTCTCGGAAAATTTTATCAGATTCAGAAAGATCAGACAAAATACCATGAGAACTACTATTCAATTCGCAAGGCACACTTTGACCGCTTCAATGAAACAAAAACGTTCGAACGAATTTCCAATTTCAACCTGGCTGATAACTCTTAACTTTCAACTGAATTCACGTAAATTGTTTTTTTTACATTTTTGTTGGATAGAGTTTGACAGAAAAGAGTAGTAGTGATTTCGTGACTATATTTTAAATATTTCTTTTGAAGTAGGCTCTGTTTTTTATCTTATGATGTAATGTGACGTTTGCTGATAATCACTGGTAATCAAAATATTCTTGCACTCAAGATGTCACTTTCATTTTTCAAATACTGAACATGACGAAAATTCAAATGTTGCAACGTTAAATACCTTGAAATATTTTCAGATCCGATGATACATTGCAGTAAAACTTTCACTTGGGTGAACATAAGGAATATTGAAGAAAGAGCAAATGCATCCTTATCACTTGTAGAAGTGAATCAAGAACAAATGAAGCTCAGTTCACGCGTGATACAATGAATAACTTGATAAATCAACAAACATCACATCATGTCACAGAATGAAAAACAAGGCCTACCTACTATTTTGTTTATTACATATTACATCAAATAAAATTCATAAAACGAAGTCACGATAATATTGAGGCCTACTTACTATTGTATTATTACTTCAGATGAAATTCATAAAACAAGGTCACGAATAATAATATATCTATCTAGAATTTCGATCAAAAACTAACACTTGAAATAGATAGATAGATATAGATATATTTATTGGTCCACTTTTACAATTCATGCAGGAATTGCACATTTGTGTTTGCAGGCACCTTCTTCGTAGGAATATTTATCGTTGTTATGGAAACCTTGTGAAGTAATCTAAAGTGTTTCAATTCAATTGTTTTTTGATTCAAAAAAATTGCGAAACCGCGAAGTGGAATGGAAGATAAAAGGACTTTCAGTTATTTCTCGAAGACGGTGTTATTGTCTCATTTTTTAGAATTGGCGCAAAAAAAGCCATCAACATTGCACCTATATATCCGGGAAAAAAGTACTCACTATTTACCCGCGGAAAAATAGTAATTTATTATACCAGGGCAAAAAGTAGCAGATTTTTGCTCCCTCCGCTACGCGTCGGAATAAGATAAGAAACCGTGAGCTAAAATCTAATAATTTTCCCGGGTATAATATACTATTTTTTCCTGTGAAAGAAGAAAGGACGAATCGATATTGAGAAGATATTACATTATTTTGAAATCTGAAAATTATCGACGTGAAATTTCAAGTTTTTAACAGTAGGGACACCTGCGTTTTATAGGCATCTTTATCATTCTTTTGAAGTAATCAAATATCTGATGTCACTTCTGTCAGTCTAATTCTGTGATTTGATTTCAAAAAATTGCGAATTTAGTGGTTGTTTAGTAATGTACGTAACCGCAAAGAAGAATGGAGGATAAAAGGACTTGCAGTTCTTTCTCAGAGACGGTATTATTGACTCATTTTTCGGAACTATAGCACAACAAAAGCCATCAACAGTATATGTGATATATATCCGGGAAAAAAGTACTCACTTTTTTTCCCACGGGAAAAAAGTTATTTATGAAAAGTGACATTTTATAACCTGCCATCAGAGATGAAATGCCAAACTTTTTTCCCGTCACAGAGAAAAAGTGATTTATGAAGAGTGATATTTTGTATTTGTAACCTGTCAACAGAGATAAAATGTCAAACTTTTTTCCAGTCACAGAAAAATAGTAATTTATTATACAAGGGAAAAAAGTAGTAGATTTTAGCTCCAGGTTGTGAGCTAAAATCTAATATTTTTCCCGTGTATAATACACTATTTTTTTGTGTGACAGGAGGAAGGACGTATCAATATTGAGAAGATATTACATTATTTCGAAATCTGAAAATTATCGACGTGAAATTTCAAGTTTTTAACAGTAGGGACACCTGCGTTTTATAGACATCTTTATCATTATTTTGAAGTAAGCAAATATCTGATGCCACTTCTGTCAGTTCAATTCTGTGATTTGATTTCAAAAAATTGCGAATTCAGTAGTTGTTTAGTAATATACGAAACCGCGAAGTCGAATGGAAGATAAAAGGACTTGCAGTTCTTTCTCAGAGACGGTATTATTGACTCATTTTTCGGAACTATAGCACAACAAAAGCCATTAACAGAGTACATATTTGTGATATATATCCGGGAAAAAAGTACTCACTTTTTTCCCACGGGAAAAAAAGTAATTAATGACAAGTGACATTTTATAACCTGCCAACAGAGATGAAATGCCAATCTTTTTTCCCGTCACAGAAAAAACATATTGATTCATTCGAAATACATCATCATGATGATAGTAAGACAGAGTTACTGGTTGGCTTGCATTCGTGTAACCGCCATCGCTGTACTTCCTTGCAGCAGGATCTCGCAGGAAATTTGGTGGCAGGAAGAAACGCCTAAGTGTATCGATCCGGCAAGTCTCCCTTTTACGCATCTAAAAATGTCTGCCGCATACACTGAATCCCAATTGCCGTTATTGGATCATTATCTCAAATAAAGTAGATATACTATATTATGCCACAAGTGAAAATGTAACAGCATTTTACATACTTGTGTTTTAGTTCTTTGATGAGTCGCATGAGTGTGAAAAGTGATTTTGACTGAAGTTGTCACACTAAATTTTGAGAATGGCTACTCAATTAGTCGAAGTAAAACTAACAAATTCTTAAATACTGTCTGTAGGTTAACCAGATTCCAGATACTTTGGGATTTCCTCTCCTCGTTTCTATAAAATAAAAAAAGAAATATTATTTCAATATACGTGTAGAAAGGACAAATCAGATGATTTGCCACATAATGTCACTGCGGTTGAAGAATTTTCCTATCAGAGAGCCTAACAGAAGAATTCACTGGATTGCCAGTGACCATTAGTATTGAAAAAAGTTTGGAGAAGAGAAATGAAGGTATATAGAAGAAATATCAAATTTTTACTTAGCCTTATCTATACCTTTTCAACTTCAATTTCGGAATCGGTGAGTTATATTTCGGAAAAAGTAATCTCGATTTCAGAATTGGTTAGTTCGATTTCAGAAATGGTAAACTCAATTTCAGAATCGGTGAGATGAATTTCAGAAAAAGTCCATTCAATTTCAGAAATGGTAAGTTGTATTTCAGAATTATTATTGGTAGGTTCAATTTCAGAAGAAGAAATTCTTTTATATGTTTGAAATGTTTTAATTGCAAAAGAGAAGACTGTTTACAGTGGATGGAACGGTGTTTGAGAGCCCTATGTTGAATCAGATTGAACATAATATATGGGGTGCCTTCAAGTCAGAAGTGAAGAGCTTCTTGCAAGAGCATCGCCAAAGGGTCATAGCTGCAGATCCGAACATATTGCTCAACCAGATAGAATTCAGACTGCGATGTCTTGAAGAATATGCAGATCATTCTATAAACATGATAACACCTCAAATGTGTTTGCATTCTTATAATCATGTGCAACGCCACTATCTTCCAGCGATTCAGATGGAAGGCATCTGTGGATTGAATTGTTTTTGAAAAGTTGAATATTTTAAATATGGTTTGTTGATCTCACATGCAATTGGAAACATTTCGAACAAATATAAGAATTTTTTTTTATGATATTGAACCTACCAATTCTGAAATACAACTAACCATTTCTGAAATTGAATAGACTTTTTCTGAAATTCATCTCACCGATTCTGAAATTGAGTTTACCATTTCTGAAATCGAACTAACCAATTCTGAAATCGAGATTACTTTTTCCGAAATATAACTTACCGATTCCGAAATTGAAGTTGAAAAGGTATAGTGACTTTGTATTTGTCTTGAGTTTGTTGACAAAAATAAGAATAAGATAAACACATCCACAAGTCAAACTTTCAGCTGGGAAACGTCTTCTTCCTGCGATTGTGTTGATACAATGCAACATTTAGAAACATTCAGTAGCAGGCGATTTCGTGTACACCAGTCATTAATTTTTGTCAGGTCTTCCTGACGAGAAAGACAATCATTATGTTCTGTGATTCTGGTGAATAATTTTAGATCATCTGCATATATCAGGCAATCCGCATTGATGTCATGTATTATATCATTGACGAATATGATGAAAAGTAATGGTCCTAATACGGATCCCTGAGGGACTCCCGAAGTGGGTGAAAACTCCACAGACTTATGTCCACTGCAGTCAACAAATTGAGATCGGTTAATTAAATAGGAATATTAAAAATCAAGTACATCAAGCGACAGCTGAAATTTATGTAATTTACTAAGAAGAAGAAAGTGATCAAGTTTGTCGAAAGCCTTAGGAAAGTCTGTGTAGATAACATCCACTTGTGCATCCTCATCAAATACATTATACTTTGTGTTAAGCAGAATAAATTTGTTGAAGTTGATCTTCCTCTCATGAAACCATGTTGAGATTCTGTAATTTGGTTCTTAACATGATATAGAAAATTGGCTGGTAAATCACTATTTCGAACACTTTAGAGAAATTGTTTATTATTGTGATAGGTCTGTAATTTTGGACATCGTGTTTATCTCCCTTTTTATGTACTGGTACAAGTTTTGCTTGTTTTATAGTTGTTCCTATTTGCATGAATAATTAATTGAGCAAATCAATCAATTTCATACGCTTGTAGAAAAAATATTATTCCAACTCAAGCTGAAAGTGTCTTTCCGCACTTGTTAAGAAGATCACTACTGTATGACAAACCGTGCTCGACGTTTCGTCATTCTTCAACCACCAATAGAGCGAATTTGACGAACGATCAGCATGAATAAGTGTGAAGCGCAGAACATTTTCCCCTCTATTTTCTTTCTATTTCGCGGGATAAATGTTTGCGTTTCCACAGGAGGAAAAACAGCACGACCATAGTGATGAATAACGCTCGAATTTTCCGAAGAATAGAAAGTGGTGGAGCGAGGTGAGGTGAGGAATTTGAATGGAATTCTATTTCGGAACGTGTACCAAAATAAACGCATCGCTGGTGGAAATGTGCCGAGTGAAAATAAAATATTATTTTATTCAGGACCAAAATGTGAGTAGGTGCAGCGTTGCCAGGTTTCTTCTGCTAATCTGCCACCTATATCATGCTCGCTTCCAGTTATTACCTCCTTAATAGACCCTCAGAAATTCCTCAGTAGGACGAATCAAAAATTTCATTAAAAGCTTGATTTGGCCATCTCTTTCAGACGCTCATTTGTTGGTCTACTCATATTTTTTAAGACGTCATCATTATAAGTTACATTATTGTGATGGAATCTCTTTCATTTCTCGAATATAGGGTTATGTTACGTAAGAAAAAATATATGACGTCTGTACACAGGAAAATGCGTTCTTTTTGAAGGTATAGGTATTATCAGTAAAAGGCTTTGCCATTTGAATAAAAATCAAGACCATATCTACGGTCTTGATAAATGCAGATGATCATTACCATAGCATCGAAATAATGGCTGAAAGTGAGATGTTTATAATTCCTAGCTGAAAGCTATTTGACATAAAATAAGTTGACATTTTTATTTTTGAAAGTTTGATTGCAATTATTGCAATAAATAAACTATTGAAAGCAGCAGCCATAGCTGTTAGTAGGTATAGGTGAAGGATTGATACAAATATAAGAATTGAAATGTTCGAAAGTTCATTCTACCCTTGATTATTTACACTGTAGTGTATAGTACTAAACTCTCTCAGTACCTGGTTTTCTTCCAATAATCTTTACCTCAATCCAACTAAAACTAACTTGGTGAGATTTTGAAAATTGCAAAGAAGTGCAAGAACTATAAATCTGGTCGGTGATAATGCAAATCTTGAACAAAAGGGAACTGTCACATTTCTAGGCGTCTCTATTGATGAATGTCTAAACTGGAGATCTCAATGCTAGAATCTTGTCTCAAAATTATCTTCTCTCACATTTCTATTGGGAAATATAAAATTCTTATTGAATAAACAACAACTTTTGAAGTTTTACATTGCTCAAGTAGACTCTCAAAGCACACTATACGATGTATTTTCAATATGCCCAGGAGAACTTCTTGTAGACCGATTTTCAAGGAATGCAAAATTTTAACTGTCACTGGTATACCGGGTGACACAGGGTATCGGGCCACCCCTGTAACTTCTGCTTTCGTCATCGGATTTTTCTGAAATTCGGTACAGTTATATAAGCAATTATTTCGGATTTGATCACATTACAATCCAATATGGCGGACTTCCGGTATTTCTGGAAATGCCAGCAACTTTGTTTTTTTCAAATGAAACACCCTGTATATTCTTACATATTCAAGTTCAACAGGTCGAAACAAGTGCAATCTTTATTTCAAATGTCATTTTTTCGAAAGAAATCAAATTGAAATTGTTTTTTCATTTTACCTCGTGGATAAATGAGATGTGGTCAAGACTATTCACAATGAGTCACACATAACAGAAGAACATGATTTTTTCAGAAAAAATATTTTTTGTGTCACTTATCCAGGAATCAATTCAGCCACATCACTTTTTGATCAAAAATAAATTTTTTTCTGTGACGGGAAAAAAGTTTGGCATTTCATCTCTGTTGGCAGGTTATAAAATGTCACTTTTCATAAATTACTTTTTTCCCGTGGGCAAAAAGTGAGTACTTTTTTCCCGGATATATATCACATATATATACACTGTTGATGGCTTTTGTTGTGCTATAGTTCCGAAAAATGAGTCAATAATACCGTCTCCGAGAAAGAACTGCAAGTCCTTATCTTCGATTCGACTTCGCGGTTACGTATATTACTAAACAACCACTAAATTCGCAATTTTTTAAAATCAAATCACAGAATTAGACTGACAGAAGTGACATCAAATATTTGATTACTTCAAAAGAATGATAAAGATGCCTATAGAACGCAGGTGTCCCTACTGTTAAAAACTTAAAATTTCACGTCGATAATTTTCAGATTTTAAAATAATGTAACATTTTCTCAATATTGATTCGTCCTTTCTTCTGTCACAGAAAAAAATAGTGTATTATACACGGGAAAAATATTAGATTTTAGCTCACGGTTTTTTGTCTCCCTCCGCTACGCGTCGGGATTCAACACAACCTGGAGCTAAAATCTACAACTTTTTTCCCTTGTATAATAAATAACTATTTTTCAAATGGAACCCCTATGGGCCACCTACCCGTTTCTCTAGAACATACATTAAGGAACAAAATGAAATATCATTTTTGTTTTTCGGTGCAGTAACAAATTGTATACATTCAAAAATCAACAACTAGTTTATGAATTTCCTTGCAGTTAGAATAATTTTTCAACTAGGTAGGCTGTGGAATAAATGACATTAGACATCAAAATTGCACTTGTTTTGACTTGTTGAACTTGAATATGAAAAAAATATACAGGGTGTTCCATTTGAAAAAACAAAATGGCTGGCATTTCCAGAAAAACCGGAAATCCGCCATATTGGATTGTTATGTGATCAAATCCGAAATAGTTGCTTATATAACTGTACCGAAATTCAGAAAAATCCGTTGACGAATGCAGAAGTTACAGGGGTGGCCCGATAGCCTGTGTCACCCGGTATATTTGTATATTTGAAACGTGTATGTTTGTTTTCAGGAATAGGGAGACGCTTAATTTAAATAGTCATAATTATAATTATCATACTAGGCTGAAAAATAATTATTATGTACCCTTTGCAAAACTCAAAATCATAGAGAGAGAATGCACCTTTTTCTGTAGCACTAAAGCTCTCGAATAGACTTCCAAAATTTGAAGAATATCGTGAAGATTCACTGTTTTGAAAGCCATCTCAATGAATTCTTGACAACATCATATTACTACTCCTTTGAAGATTGATCAACTTAAGGATGCAATATTTAACTGTTTTGTTCTCTTGACTATTCCTATATGGTTTTTGTAACTATCAAGAGGAAAATAAAGTTCATTATTATTATTATGTATTCGCATCCTATAGTAGAATCAAACTACTGCTATCACATTTCAGAAGGTTTCCCGTGGATTTATCCATTATTTAGTGATCGTTTTGCTTGCTCGGTTTTGGTGGAAACCGCGATATTAAATTCTCCAAACTAGTCAGCAAACCCTCTCAAAAATTCATAATTTCTAGGCTAACCACATACACTTAATTGCCAAATTGTCGACCGCTAGAGTGCGGATGTATAATTGCGCTGTCCTTGAGAATTTCCCAGGCTCTAATGAAAACAGAGATGGAGTCCATCCAGGATATACAGGGTGTGTCATACTTCAAATGGAACAATTTTATAGCTGGGAGTACTTGTTAGCATAAAAACACAATTTCATAAAAGGAGCACCTTCCTATATAGAATATCAAAATATCACGATTTGGGCCTACTTGCCAAAATTTTGCTGATAAGGAAGTCAAAGGTTAGGTATTTTCGGGCATGAGAAATTATAATTTGCCATCTATTTCAATGTGATTTCCACAGGGAAACATGAGACACTTTTGTGACATGAATTAGCGCTTTTTTCACAATAATGTTTTCAAAGCCTGGACCTTTTGACGTTTGGATATAAGAAATAATCTTGGCAGCTTTTCAACAATTACAGAAAATTTAATTACAAATTATCACAGAAGTGAATGAAAATCAATTTTTTCATAAAAACTTCAACACCCTGTCTCTCAAAAACGAAGCTCTGAAGAAGCCTGTATATCAGTAGATACAGAAGAAAAAGAAGAAGAAGAAGAAGAAGAAGAAGAAGCAACTTCATTTCCAAATATAGGCAAGCCAAATATAAACATAGTTAACATATTCTATTTACACATACTTAATACATAAAAATCAAAATATTTGTCTATTTCAACAAAATAACAATAAATAACAGAGAACTATATCACATAAATTCTATAAAGTAATCTATTTTATCTATTTATTCTAACAAAGTCGTAGTTAATAATATATTTTAAATATAAGTCAGCTTCAATTCAATTTGTTGTTATCAATGTTATAAACAGATGGAAGATGAATTTTTTATATTATTTGGCAGTTTATTAAAACTATCCAAACCCTTGAAAAATAATGAGTTCATACTGCTTCGTGAATTTGTCCTTGGGATGTAGAAATTGGTATTCGATCTGGTATTATGATTATGTACTTCATTGTTCGTGATTAGAAGGTTTTCTAAATATGTTGGTTGCAATTTATTTATTATTTTGAATATAAATATCATAGTTAGATGGTAAAGTCGTTGAGAAACTGTAAGCCACCTTAATCTACAAAGCATATCTTGTATAGGTGTCATTCTATTGCAGGGTAGTATTATTCGCATTCCACGATTCTGCAATTTTTGTAATTGGTTTAATTTGTTCTGATTATTAATAAGAAATAAGAGAGTACCGCAGAAATCATATTGAGGTTTTATTATGCAATTATGTTATTTTGGCATTCATTGATAGTGAAGATGACACTCTTGAGAAAAAATACAGTTTTTTTGATATTTTACTTATTACATAGTCAGCATGATCATTCAATGAAATTGTTTTATCTTCAATAAATCCTAGATACTTAATCTTACTCACAATTTCTACATCATTTTCATTTATTTTAATTTTGACTTGATTCCTTTCAATGTTATGTTGTTTATATTTTGTTGTAATGATTATCCCTTAGTTTTATTGATATTTAGTTCTAGTTTATTTGTTCCAAGGTACAACTCAATATTTTTCAAGAAATGCGATCAAATCTTTGAATTCAATATATTTTTGCAAATTGATGAAAAAAGATATAATGTAGTAGATAGAGATAGATAGATAGATAGATAGATAGATAGATAGATAGATAGATTTATTGTATTGAAAGAATCACAATTCTTATTACAAGGGTTGGGTGATCTGTGATTAATAATACATGAGAACTAATAGCTAAAACGAAAACAAAAATCCTTCCTGCGGGACCTAGATAGGCATTGAAACAATAATTGATATGCAAATTACTCATTCACAGCAAAAAATCTAAGCTTCAACAAATTGATCAGATTCTGTACTAGGAGTTTCAAGTCAGCTAGGCCACCGTAATTCAGAAGATATATTAAATCATCAAGAGATTCAACGTCTTGAAATAATCGACAATCCCTGATACCAGCATAAACTGGACATTCAAAGAGAATGTGTTCTAAAGATTCCGGTCTGTGGAGATTGCAGACAGTGCATTCTTCTTCAGTATTTATTCTATACACTATTCGATTGAAGGTAATTCTAAAGAACGACTTACTGCATGTCCTTATTAGTTGAGCGATAATTCTAGTTATATAGATGGGAACGGGCGCTTTGAGGTAATTTTGAACATTTACCCGTAGAGAGAGACTTTTATAAATGAGAGGATACGAAGATTGGCTCAAACTATCTAAATCAATGCTTAAAAGTTCATTGTTGAATTTGTGCAGAAGAAAAGTTATAGCTTTCTTGGAACTATTGAGCAGAAACTGTTGCCAACGATCGACCATTCCGGCAAAAGAGAAGTATTGTTTGACCTGCAATACCCAGTTGTATTTAGGATCAACGTTATCGAGTCTGAGCAATCTTTAAAAACAGAGCTTTGGTAGTCGATGGTTGTCCATTGAGTTGAGAAGTGCAAAATGTGAAAGAGCAGCAGTGAAAATCAGATGAGAAAGTTTTATTGAGGAAGTTTCCAGACATATATATATAATGTAGTAGTTATAGGTGTGGCTTATTCTGAATCACTACAACATTCCTTCAGATGGAACAAAGAAAAGATTGAAATAAACATTGGATATTGTATATTATTTCGGTTCGTATAGAGTATAGATAGAAGAAGCGAATATATCAGCTACGAAGAGGACTGAAAGATTTATTCTTGTGGATTTCCGAGGCGCAAGACAAAGAGAGTTGGTCTTCCGGACCATAAAAGCGACTTTTCGAACCATAAAGTTAGTCTACATGTTGGGACAGTAAAAGAAGCAATAAAAATTCACTGTGCGTTTCCATCAATTTCCTTCTTGGTTGAACCCGATGCTCTGACGTGGAAAAGCTCATGCAAAACGTCGTACTCGACAGGAAAAACTTTGCATTTCATGTTACGTTGTTGAAAAATTTCGGAGGTGAATTGGAATGATCTCTATATCTTCTTGTATTGTATTTGTATCATTTATATTGATATTCTCTCCCATTTACTCAAATTGTGATTTTTTGCCAAAACACTCTCTACCAAAACTCGATTGTCTAGAGAACGTATATCAATTCAAATTCTATTCTCCTCTCTATAATAATGGTTATATCACTGGAAGCATCAGCATTATAATGTGAGTTGTTATTAGGTCTTTATATTCATTATTGTTTATTCATATTTGTCATCGCTAACCATAATATATAGTCTCATACTTCCAGCTACCCCTAAACTATTAGTGCCTATTTAAGTATTACCTCTCGCAAACTATCAAGCCAAGCATTACCCCTTATATAAATCGATATGGATAGACTAATCATCTATTTTATCGTGACAATAGTAGCGCTTTCATTGTAGAAATGACTATGGGTGCTATCACAGACCATTTGGAATTTGTTCATCACATCTGACTGTACCTGACTGTTCCCAAATATGGGGTTCAGCACCAAAACATACGCTGATGCTCTCAGATTCCATCCAGGGAAGAGCCATTCGCCTGGTGGGTGACGCCACACTCACTCACTCTTTGACATAATTGGAACACCGTAGAAAAGTCGGCGACCTTTCATTTTTCTATCGATACTTCCACGGGAAATGTTCTTCGGAAATCTCTGCTATCATCCCTACACTAGCAATACCAATCAGACGAACTAGACAAGCCCAGTCAGCACATCCTTCCGATGTCAACCTCGAAAGATGTCGAAGCAGCGAGAACCGATCCGACTCTACCTATAAAAGCAATTATTTAAAAGCACTTTATCAAGACTCCTTCATCCATAGAACGGCTAGGCTCTGGAATTCATTGCCTGTGGAAGTATTCCCAACAACATATAATCTCCAGAAGTTCAAAAAAAATTCCAATACCTACCTCCTGTCCATATATATCCTCCCTAGGAACGCACGATGTTCTTTGAACATTATAGGGATTCCCTTTCTTGCGCTCCAAGCGATAAAAAAACCTACAATCTCCTCTCAAATAGAAAATTCCGGATCGGATAAAAATACAATAGACACAGAATAATCTCACTTTGATTTGAAGAATATCTATGATCATGATTTTTATGGTTTCTTTTGTTTCAGGCGGTCTTCCGTACAAAGTCTATCCAGGACATGACGGTGTTCTCACTGAAAAAAGAAAACAAAGGAGAATACGAACTACTTTCACATCTGCCCAGCTGAAAGAACTGGAAAGAGCCTTCCAGGAAACTCACTATCCGGACATTTACACCAGGGAAGAGATCGCTATGAAAATTGATCTTACGGAAGCCAGAGTACAAGTAAGTGATAGCTTTTCCTCATTGAATAACTACATTTAATGTTGGTGTAAATATAAATCCCTTTTTTCTTTCGTGAAATTTAAGATGAGCAAAACGTGTTTGATCATGTATGAAGCATTCGAGATTATAACTAGTATTATATCATACGCACCTGATACTCGCTCTTCATGATCAAAACAGATTTCAGTTAAAGTTGAACTACTTGAGATTTTGAGTTAGATTGGATTCACCCTGTAGGTACATACATATGCAGTTCTACGTCTTCTGGAATAATGCGTGAGATGAAAAATATAGTCATACCAGGTGAGAATGTTTCGCATTTGTTTCGTCTGATGTTTGCTGTTGAATGCTGTTGACGTCCACACATGGAAGTATTTTGTCATTTATATATCGCCTACTTTATTTTATTATCCCTTGTGGAAGCCCTTTTCCACGTTTCTGCACGAAAAAAGGTGGAATTGCATTAGTCCCGTTGTTTCCATACATCTTCGCAGTTCTGCGAATTCCACCAGATGACCGAGTTCTGCTTTTATGATTCATAACATAACATCCTCCATAAAATGAGTTTGGGGTTCTAGGTTTCAAAAACCAACAGATGAAGGTATTTGTAATATTTTTTGGCGAATCTGACGAGAAACGACGAACTATATCCCTCATCTTGGAGACACCATTTCGATTTTTCAAGAACAAGGAAGCTTTTGGGATGAGTCACTCTCATAATTTATCTTTTCTAAGTCTTCGAATGAAACTGCCTCACATTGAGCTGCAAACGGATTTATCACTATGTTCCTTGCATGTTTGAGAAGTCTCAAATTATCTGAAATGAAAGGGTGAATAGCCTCGCTTCATTTATGAGACCGATTATATCTGCAATATGTTCTTTGAAACTGGTGTTAATGCTTCGTCGCGTTTGCCCAATGTGTGTCCCGCTACAGACATCCGAATATGTCATAAATACCTGAATCAACATTAGTATATCACTTTCATTTTGGGGGTTGCCCTGAACACTTTCATTAATCTCTAATTAGCTGAAGTACCTCCTGAAGTGGTGATTTCAGGAACATGATTTCTATGTTAAGCTTTCATTAAGAACTTATGAAGTGTCATATCCATTGGGAATCACAACATTCTTGATTTAATTCAACTCGGTGAGATACTTCTCCTCAGATAACAGAGTTGGCCGAAAAATTCGAAGCAAAAAATTGATCCTGTATAGGTATATACAATATTGCGAGTCACTTGATATAAACCTTTTGTTTCTTCCCTATAGATATCGAAATCATATTTATTCATGTCTCTTCTAGTAATGAGAGTAGCCAAGAATGGCAATCAACCGTTGATTTCTTTCTCTACGATGAATTTGATTTTTTCATATCAAAAATTCAACGTGTTCAAGAGGTCATCGTGATCGCATTTCTCAGTTAAAAAAATAGCACAAATATCATCAACATATCTTAGCGAAACTCTTGGAAATATATGAATAAGTTGACATTACAGCAGATTACTTACCGTGTATTTGAAAACATGGAACATGTTCAAATTCACACAATCATTAAACAAATTTTGCTACAGTTCCAGGGCTACCAGGCCCTTAATGAAGTATGCATATTCCAAATTTTTTCATTTCTGTGGGCCCCATTTTGCATTAATTTGGCACATTTCAGGCAGAGTCTGCTCTTCTGTCATGATGATGGATGTACGTTTAAATAAGTGAATAGCACGGTCGAATATAGGTATGCAGAATAACCCTCCAGCATACAAGCTGAAGGGTGGTCACCTGAGACCTAATATAAACCTATTATAAACCGCCAGTGCTGACCACTAGGATACAGCCTCGGCAAGAAACGAGGTTCAGCCTGGCGTTTATCCCACTTCTGATTCGGAAAAGTGACGTTTTTTATGTCACTGAACGAGCGTCTAGTGGGAAATTAAACAAATGGGTACCTGTGAGGCTATACACAGTGATAATATATCTTCACTCTTACATAGTTGGAAAACTGTTGTGCAATTCAGCAAACATTCAACGAAAATAGTTGCTGACATCAATCCCCGTTGAAATATTATCTCCTCGTTTTCATGAATGAAAATATTAGTAGGTATTATTCCAATATACAGGGTGTTAATTAATTGAGCGCCGATAATACAAGGTGTGACTTCAAGTAAGTTTGAGAAGATCACTTGTTCAAGTAATGAAATGATTTTCGTCTAAACAGATAATGTTTTCACTCATAGTGGGTGCCCATCAATAAATTTTATGCGAATACCGAAAACAATCTCAATGAAGTGAAGAAAAAAGTTTGTTGGTTTTTATTTTTTTACGCGAAAACGATACTTCGTATGAAAGTAAGCCTAGGAACCAAATTTGCTTCAAAATAAATGGGAATTCGAAACATATCTTTGTTCTAAAGAAAAATCAGTGATGTACCCTATTTTATCTCCGAAAATTGTTAGTTAAAACCCCGTACGGACGTCACAGGTGAACATTTTAGAAAATCTTTTAAGTCAAAAAATGCATCCTGATGATGAAAAGGTGTGTACAGAATTTCATAAAAATATCTGAGAAGAATACCACTGACCCAACCTTCTAACGTCATTCTCGTCTGTCACCTTCATCTTCGAATCCTTCAACATATCAAGTTTTACAAATAATGTGAATATTCGAAGAGAATCCTCCAGATCATCTGATTCTTCAGTTATGTGTTGTGTTATCTGCAGTACGTATACAGCCCAGAAGAAACATTTTATATTTGAGTTTCAACATACTATCGAGTAATGACATACCTGCCATTTGATGTGCCGATACTATATAATAAGAGTTGTTCATAATTTTTTTCATCGCTTGGGCCGCATGAAAGGTACTGTTCGAAGAACGTCGTGCGTACCTATAGGGAGGAAAAGGAGAGGAGGTAATGACTTTTTTTTGAACTGTTGGAGATTATAAGCAGTTCTTGGGAATACTTCCTTATAGGCAATGAATTCCTGAGCTCTGCCGGATATTCTGCGGATTATAATTGTAAATCGTTTGTATGAGATCTATATACCGGGTGTCCCAGTATACCTGTTCCAATGGATTATCTCAGTTATTTCGAAAGTAACAAATTTGAAAATTCCATGATCTCCGATTCGTTCAAGGAACCTTCAACTGAGAAAAACGAAAATTGAAAGTCACTTCCGGTATGGCCGGAAGTGACTCTAACTTCGTCATTTCAAATAGCACCCTGTATATTTCTTGCAATTTTTGCTTTCTACTCAAAATTACCTTTCTAACGATGTATCACACTTTGCATTTTACAATTGATTTGATAAAGAAAACGAAAATTGAAATTTGAAATCGAAAGAATTGCAGTAGTCAACGATATTTTGTGTACATAATGATTTGTTCCTCAATAATTGATGATTCATGAACAATTTTGCATTCGAGATGATGAAGAGAACGTCAAATTTCAAATCATTATAGAACTGGAAGAATTAATAATTCTTAAATGAAAACCTTAGTGTGCCATGGAAACGTTTGAATACATTTGTTTGTATCTTTGACAGTATATAATTCTCAATGGTTGTGTGCGACATTCAAGAATGAATAACCGTGAAAATGATATGATAACTTCACAATTCAAGAGAAATTGGATATGATACTGATTTTAATTCCAAATTTCAATTTGTCGTTTTCTTCATCATATCAAATGTAAAATACAAAGTGTGATACATCGTTGGAAAGGCAATTTTGAGTAGAAAGCAGAAATTGCAAAAAATATACAGGGTGCTATTTGAAATAAAGAAGTTAGAGTCTTTCAATTTTCGTTTTTCTCAGGTGAAGGTTCCTTGAACGAATTAGAGATCATGAAATTTTCAAATTTGTTACTTTCGAAATGACTGAGATAATCCATTGGAACAGGTATACTGGGACACCCGGTATAGTCACTGTTTCCTATCCTTCAAATATCATCAGCAATAATTAATCGTGGAAATTTGGCCAAATCATGATATTCTGAAGTCCAAAGCCACGGTGTCCAAAAATTAGCTTGTCAAACTTCACCAGCAGCTTCTACAACCAAAAATATGGAAAACAGTCTCAATGAACATGAATCGATAAAAGTCTTCTAAAGGAGCTACAGCTTCCTGAAGATGATATTTCTTGAACATTCCCGAAACGCTCAATGCATGATAAAATGATGCAATTCTACCGACAGAAGTGAGGTTTTCATGCCCAATGCAGTGGAAATACAATAATTCAAAAATTTCATTCGGGAGTGTATAATACAGGGTGGAAATACATTAAATATTACTTAAACTTTTTTGTATGCTTATTTTTCGACAATTCGATCTCAGGTTATAAAAATCCACAACCTCTTCAAAACGGAGGTGCTCCTGAATCCTAATCCATATCAATCAGATGTATCATTTCTGAGTAGAATCGATTTAAAAATATTGTTACATCTCACATTTTGTGCATAACGTTGCCAATTTCCAAGTCATAGTAGCTTTAAAAGAATCAACTACATTTTATTCACGAAATAATGTCATAAAGACGCGTTGAATAGGAGTATAATGATAAAAACCTACTTCAATTTATGTGCCTTTTCTTCCCATATCCACTACGATTTATAACAATCAATGTTACTCCTAAATAAGACGATGCAGAACAAGAGCGCTTTTTTCCTGAAATGTGGTGTGAATTTTTATAAACCGAGATTAAATTGTCGAAAAATATGTACACAAAAAAGTTTGTATTGTATTATACACTCCTGGCAGATATTTCGGAATGATTTTATGTTTACTGCATTGGGCATGAAGAGTTTAGTTCTCGTTCGAA
The DNA here is from genome assembly GCA_918026855.4 of Phaedon cochleariae. NCBI lineage: Eukaryota > Metazoa > Arthropoda > Insecta > Coleoptera > Chrysomelidae > Phaedon > Phaedon cochleariae. The sequence goes on along the minus strand of OU896709.1, from coordinate 2,261,947 downwards.
ATTGCATATATTTATCATATAGCGTTTCGGAAATATTCAAGAAATATCATCTTCAGGAGCCCCATTCCATGACGCCGTAGCTCCGTTAGGCGATAATAATAATAATAATAATAATAATAATATATCGTCTTTATTATTTCCATATAGTACAGGATGGGCCACCAGTAACGCCTCGGTCTCTAGAAGGCTAACCACTATTGGGACATATACCGGGTGATCAAGATTCTGAATTCTGCACCACCCTGTATTTGTTTCAATTAAATGTCAGTAGATAGTTGATCAAAAGTTGAGATAGGGACATGTGAGCCGTTTTGACCAATTATGAATGGTTTAGACACAAAAAATTCTTGAACTTGGAAAATCTCGATTTCTCACACCCTATATCTCAGTAATTATAACTGCTAGACACCAAGTATGATGGATTGTTGAAATCAGCTCACCAGGGAGAATCTCAAAATGAAATAATATATAGGGTGTTCGATTGAAAAAAGTTCAACGTCAGTGTTTTGTGATTTTTGGGGACATCCTGTATGTTTCAAAATAATTTCAAATGGTAGCCTATGTTGACATGCAACTTCCTAGAGAGGAAGAATTCCAAGAAGATAAGTGGTTAGCCTTCTAGAGACCGAGGCGTTACTGGTGGCCCACCCTGTATAAAATAAACATCAATCTCATCTTATAAATACTATAAGAGGAGATATTTATCGACTCATGTTCATCTTCCTCTTTTTGATCGTAGAAGCCACTGGCAGACTAATTCCAAGATACTGTGTATACTTCTATGTTACCATTATTGAATTTACTTCAGCACAAAATGAATAAATTTTCAGAGATGACTAAACATGCGATTCTTGTGGGAAGCAAGTTGGAATCAACTTGACAACAGTCATATTAAAGTCAGTTCTCACGGAAAAAATCCCTTGACAATCATAAAACATTCAGGGCGATGTTTTGATACTGCGATTAGGCAATTACTGTGACAATTTCTGGGGTCTCAAAGGACACATATCGCGTATCGCACTTGTTCGCTGCATTAGCACCACACCAACCCCCCCTGTACATCCCATTCATAGGGTGTACTTGTACTGTTGTTTCCCTATTGGGCGAATATACTCTCTAGAGGAAATACATGACTTCGTGGGAAAGATGGTTTGAAAGCTGATGCTTGATGCCTGATATTGATATTTGCTAGAAATAAAACTCTAATTGAACGGCAAATCAAAATTAAAATAGATGATAACGACATATCATGCGTCAAAGTTGCCAGAAATGTGGGTTTAGAGTTGGACACAGATTTGCATAACGTCCCTCAAAACACGTAGTGGCGTATCTCATAAATATCCAAAATTGAAGTACAACAGATACATACCAATCTTTCGATGCCCTTTCGATTGCACGTACTGGCGTACAGGGTGGGCAAAATTGGGCGTTTTCACCGTCTATCTCAATAACTAGAGAAGTTATCGAAAAACCGATATACATGTTCCGGGTTTGATTTTGGAGAAACCTCGAATGGCACAATCCAAATTTCGATATCTTCATTCGTTTTAGAGATACAGGGGGAAATTGGAAATTTGCCGATTTCGATTTTATTTTCTGACTACTTTACGGTGACAGGTATCAAAAAATTCCGAACGTATATTTAAACAGTATGATGCGTGGAATCCATTGGCATCATCAGAAATTTTATACAGGGTGACGTTGAAAAGATACGGCAGCCAATTATGTTTTTTCTAATGGAACACCCCGTATATTTTGGCACAGTTGAATAGTCCCAGGCGTTTTCATTACAAATATATATATAACCCCACCTTTTTCTTCCACAATTTCAGATATATTCGCAAAAATATATTCAGTGTGTCACATTTCTTATGGTTACACCCCCGTATCTTCTGTAAAAATAATTGAGGTAGTATTCAAAAATTCGCAACTGTCAGAAAGATACAAATGATACACTCATGGAGTCATGGACCAAGTGGGATCATCTCCATTGATAACACTGCTCGCCAGCAGCTATGGAATCATCGATATTTCTGGATAATGCTATCAACAGGCAGAATCGAGGTTGAAAATGACACTCTGTATATATTCACCAAATGTGGAAAATAAATATCATAGGGAATGTAATTTCCAGATAAATGAATATTTGGTGAGAAATAAAATGGGAAATTATTCGATTTGATATCATTGTTATCAAGACATATGAGATACAGAAATAAGACCAATAATTTACTCAATTAGGAAATCAGTAGGTTGCGTCGAAAAATATAGCCTTATAGAAGATGTCCAAATTCCAGATACAGAACAATTTTTTTTATGGAACACTCCGTATATTTTGGCAAAGCTGGAAAGTTCCCGTTTCAATTTCAAATATATATCTTATTTATTATCTCTTTGACCGCGAAAATATTAAGGCATACTAGAAATAATGGGTAAAGTATCATATTCAGGCATTCTGCCACAAAATATTATGATTGGTTATGTTTCCATCAATTATTCTTACAGAAGATACGGGGGTGTAACCATAAGAAATGTGACACACTGAATATATTTTTGCGAATATATCTGAAATTGTGGAAGGAAAAGGTAGGGTTATATATATATATTTGTAATGAGAACGCCTGGGACTATTCAACTGTGCCAAAATATACGGGGTGTTCCATTAGAAAAAACATAATTGGCTGCCGTATTTTCTCAACGTCACCCTGTATAAAATTTCTGATGATGCCAATGGATTCCGCGCATAATACTGTATAAATATACGTTTGAAATTTTTTGATACCTCTCACCGTAAAGTAGTCAGAAAATAAAATCGAAATCGGCAAATTTTCAATTCCCCCCTGTATCTCTAAAACGAATGAAGATATCGAAATTTTGATTGTACCATTCGAGGTTTCTCCAAAATCGAACCCGGAACATGTATATCGGTTTTTCGATAAATCCTCTAGTTATTGAGATAGACGGTGAAAACGCCCAATTTTGCCCACCCTGTACCTGGATAATGGATAGTTTCCGAGTATTCTGCTATGGTTTACTCGGCGGATCTGAATTTGAATAAATTATTTTCATCACGTATAGACGTAAGTCCACTTACGCCACTTTGTGATTTCTTTCTTGTGTAATATATTCAAACACATATGGTGGCGTATCTCAATTTTTCCATAACTCTGCGGTATTTTGAATCCTACCACGGACAAAATGAAGGCGATTCTGTACAGGGTATCCCAATTTGGGCACTTTTGCGGGGTATCTCCCTTATCAGTAAAGATAGAGCATTGCGGTTTTCGCGACAGTTTGCTACTTTTTTATGAAATTAATAATGGCGCAAGCAGAATTGTGATAGCTCTTCCGGTTGTCGAGATACAGGGTGGAATTGAAAAATATCACTTTTCAGGCACCCTCCGTGTCTCAGTTATCTTTGAACTTATCGAAGAAGTTAAAACTTGTTTTTATAGAGTTTTTCTCGTAGAATCCAGTGGCGTAGTTATTTTTTTGCTAGCACCTTTTGTTTTTTAGTTATGGAGCAAACATATGTTTTTTTGAATGGAACACCCTGTATATTATTTCATATATACATTGAGCATGAAGTGGGCTTTCCAAAAATATATAATTGTATACAATTATTTTCCATTTAAAAAAACATATGTTTGCTCCATAACTAAAAAACAGAAGGTGCTAGCAAAAAATAACTACGCCACTGGATTCTACGAGAAAAACTCTATAAAAACAAGTTTCAACTTCTTCGATAAGTTCAAAGATAACTGAGACACGGAGGGTGCCTGAAAAGTGATATTTTTCAATTCCACCCTGTATCTCGACAACCGGAAGAGCTATCACAATTCTGCTTGCGCCATTATTAATTTCATAAAAAAGTAGCACACTGTCGCGAAAACCGCAATGCTCTATCTTTACTGATAAGGGAGATACCCCGCAAAAGTGCCCAAATTGGGATACCCTGTACATAGCTGCGTATCGAAATTGGCCAGTCGTCAAAAGCCGTACGATGTTTTCCTTCAGGATTCGAAGATTTCATTGACTTCAAAAAGTTATCCCAGGATCTTAGGATATTGCATCAGAGTAGGGAGAAGGATTCAATCAAATGAATTATGGAAATTGAAGTTTCTAAACTACATCCGGATACATTGTTATTTGAATCATGCCATAATCAACAGGATTATATAGTGAAATAACGTTGAAGAGACAAAATCAGTTCATCTACTTCCTCCCAATAAGGAGCCTAACAAGATAGGGACGTACAAGTATCGATACTTGATATCTCTTTGTCAAGGAGTAACTGCAGTTGTCAGAGTACCCGAATAAAGAAACTTTTACGCATCCCATCCACACAGTGACAATTAAGGTGGAGAAGCAAACATTATTAACTTCGTATTGTTACATTAAAACAGAGACACTCAAACACGTATCTGATTATATTGCAAACCCACTCAGTCATATTGTAAACTGTTGCTTTCGTCTTGGGAATGCCCCTAGTGCCCTACTGCCAAATTTTGCTTATCATGTACATATTATTCGTTGAAGAATGGGGTTGAATATTTCTTGCACCCAATCCCCGTTCTCTGATATATCAGCCTTCAATTCGAAACTGTTAACTTCTCTTAGTTTCCTGAATCATAGAAACTTCGCAACTCTATCAAACTCCTTACTGTTCTCCAAACAGCTATTTGCCTATGCAAATGTCGACAAATAGGGGCACAGTTATCGGATTCATCTGTTCTATCCTCCTCTATTCTCTATTTCCTCAAGCACGAAGTTGCAAGCAAAGTTTCGTTCCCTCAACATCTCATGATATATAATGAATCATAGATAATGGATTATGGATAATGAATCATGGATAAATTTTCTCGAAACAATTCAGGAACATATTATGGTTTACCATATTGAATTCTTGAACGGTTATCACAAATACTTAGAGTCGAATTATCAAAGTCCTCTGTTTGATAATCACGACAAATATGTTTCGTCGATTATTTTTTGTTGTCTTTTGTCTGTCTGCTGTCTTCTGTCGATGTAGATTATTATAATTAGCTTTAAAATACGAAGGATCCATTGAATGAAAATAATCCCTACAATTTTCAGATAACACGCTTTCTTGCAAAATTATCGGTTATTTTTATGCAGTCGTGCAAATAAAACAGGAATCTTAGCTATCTCTCAATTCTGATTGGTCTATCAGCGTTGGTATATTCAACAATGTCATCATGGATAGCGAAGAATAGCCTGTCAGTTTGGCATACAGGGTGTCCGGAAATTATGCGCAAAAAATCAAGGGGGTGATTCTGCATGAGAAAATATGAAATTTATTTCATATATACTTGAGTTCGGAAATGCATAGTTTTCAAGATACAGTGTGTTAAACTTTTTAGAAAAAATCGTTTTTCTATGAATATCTCGAATATTCTTTCACCAATTCTCTTGAAATTTGGTTGTGATATTCTTTGTCATGAGGGACTGATTTAGCCATTTTTAAATTAGAATTGTGAAATCCAGTGGCGTCCCGGGGGCACCGTACCGAATATTTTTGTCAATAAAATGTGCGCCCCTGATTTTTTTAAATTTTCTATCTCCATATCCTAATGATTAACTAAAAATACAACATTTTAGTCTCCTGAATTATTTTGCAATTTTGCTGCGTTTCCGTGGAAAAAAATAAATACCAATTCATTGTATAAATTTGTGCAAAACATTGCTTCACAAACAGGGGTGAAATTAAATGTGTTATCCATGTCCATAGACGTAGAATTAGAATTAAGATTCATTTTCTTCAAATATTCTATAATACATGTTTGACACACTTTGTATTATCGAAAACTACGCCTTCCTGGACCGAGAATACATAGTTCTCAATATACAGAGTGTGGAGTGTGTCAAACATGTATCAAGGAATATTTGAAGAAAATGAATCTTCATGCATATTCTCTATCTATGGACATTGATGCCGCATTTATTTTTACCTCAGTTTTTTAAGGAATTTTTTGGCACAAATTTCTGCAATAAATTGGTAATTATTTTTTTCCATGGAAATGAAGCAAATTATCAAAATAATTCAGGAGTCCAAAATGTTGTATTTTCAGTTGGTCAATAGGTTATGAAGATACAGAATTCAAAAAAATCAGTGGCGCACATTTTATTGACAATAATATTCGGTAGGTTGCCCCCCGGGACGCCACTGGATTTTAAAATTCCAGTTGAATTATGGCTATATCAGCCCCTCATGACAAAGAATATCATTGCCAAATTTCAAGAAAATTGGGAAAAGGACATTTGAGATAATCATAAAAAACCGATCTTGTTTAAAAGTTTCAACACACTGTATGTTGAAAACTATGCATTTCCGGACACACGAACATATAAAAATAATTTCTTAATTCATCATGTAGAATCACCCTCTTGATTTTTTGCGCATAATTTCCGGACACCCTGTATAATAATCATGGCTGTATTTGTCAGAATGAATAACTCATTCGAAATGAATGCTTCTTGAACGTGAAATAGTCTTGGAAAATACCACCCTGTTCTGGATATCTTCTCATATTTCTGTCTCTCATTGTTAACTCAATCGTGCCGTACCTGACGGATTCGTGGTGTTGCTCGGCAACACGATTTCGTGAACAATGAAGCGACAGAATAATCTCGAATATTCAGAAACCACTCCCAGTGAATTCATCACACACATCCTATTTCGTGGAATGTGCAATTTTTCTTCGGCCAGGAGTTGCGATGAAAAAGATAAAACTCCCGCATACACGCCTCATAAAACTCCCTTTTAGGACGGGAGTTATGCCGTCACTACTTCATCTGTAAACGTTTCGCGGTCTTATATGGCCCATATGCCGCATGTTCGCTAATGCTGATGGATGTTCATGAATCCTGTCGAGTGATGGGTTATCTCATGTCGCCAAAGATACACTATAATTACATCTCGAATAGAGACAGGCCGAGTCAGATTAAGCTATATCATCTTCAAACACACCTTGAATTGGTTTATTAAGATACTTGAGATGGAAGATCATCGCATTCCGAAAATATGTCTCCTTCTTCAAATTGATCTAGCCAACGGAAATGCGTCCTGTCTCATCAGGTATAACTGGGCTTCACAATTCAAATGTCAACTCGAGTACGCGGATTCCTCCTACTCGTTGAATGAATTGAACAGCAGTATCCTAAGGCGAAACAAAAAAATAATGTTCACTAAATACTTCGAGAAACTAAGGGAAAATGATATGGCTCTATTGAATGGATCCTCAAGCTCCCTCACCCTTTATAGGCCAGTCATTGGGGATTTTCACCTGGAAAAAAGTCCGGAAGTTTTGAAACTTTGTAGGATTATAGTTTTGGGTGTCCAGAACTAAAATTCACAAAATGCACATTCCGGGACATGCCGCCGGCGCCGCCATCTTGCGAAGATGGCGCTCAAAAACGGTTTTTTGAAAATATCTCCAAAACGGTGCGTTTTCAGAAAAAATATAAGGACATGAAAATTTAAGATGAAGAAATTTTCTACAAGAAATGTTCTCAGTATATTTTTGCTGAAGTGAGCCGTTTAGGCCCAAGAGCTGATTGAATGACATCATATTTTGTTAATTTCAATAAACTGCCCCTAACTATCTCCAAATATGCGTATAAATTTATCTTTTATAATGAAACGGGCTATCTAATTGGTTTCTCGTTATATTTCCTATGAAATATGTTCCTAGAATATTCTCGCTGAAGTACCCTCGTTAAGGCACAAGTCCCTTACCAAATTACAAATGTTGCGTAAGTTTTCTGTAGTGGCGAGTTTCGGAAATAATTTGTGTATTAGAGGTCCCCAAATCTGATATTTAACGACTTTAAAAATGTTTATCACGAAACGGTGGATATCCATTATTCAATTTATCGATGAATTCATCAATTAATCCATGTTAATAATTTATGATCAATCAATTTCGATTTTAAATGCTGTACTTGTTTCCACACCACCCAAGAGGCTAAGTACACGGCGCGTTTTTTTAACGTGGTTTCCCCTGTAGTCCTAATCCACTCAGGTACTGAAATTATTTTTGGCAAAGGCCAGACGGACCTGGCACGACCTGGCTCGTTGATTTCGATATATTCAACGGGGAAACTGGTTATCTAAGCTCCAGAATCGATGTTAATTTCCTTCAACTCGTCGGATTCTTTTTCTGCAGTCGATAAAGAATCATCATGCAGCGAACGGAGGTCTTATTCATCGGATTCGTCCAGTGTCACTTGGCTGATATTTTCACAAGTTTTCCCGTTGCAGACACCGCAAATCATCGAACATCGCAATCCTGCTTTCCTGCATCCGCAGGCTCTACCACAAGCCGCCTTGCACTTACAAGATAAAAAAGCAAGTAGTGCTTTGGAAGCAGGATCTTTCAAAGTAGTTATTGGAGTGAGGCCAGTTTGTGTTTTCTTCCAACCCCATTATTCAACTACTTCCGGACAACCACGCCATAGTTGAACCTGATAGTACGTTCTCAACGAATGCTGTCGTGCAGCTGCGCTTGTCGGTGGTAAAGATGCCAAATTGAATTAACTTTTTGTTACCGACTTCACGAAACACTGGTATCGATATTTATCAAGATTGGTAGAATTTGTGTCTTTGAATCCATAGAGTGCAGGGAAAAATTTCTCACCGGCAAAGGCAACTTGATCAGGGGTGGCATGTTCATTTTTAAAAACTTTAATATGATCTTGTAACTCTTCATGTTTTTCTAATGTTGTTAGAAACTTCATTTTTCCTTGGTTAAATACGGTCTCGCAATTTTTTCATGTCCGTTTTTCTCGTAAAATTACTGATTGGCAAATTGTGTTCGTTAGAAAAGATAATTCAGTTGATGAAAAAGTTCTTGTGTTTTTACCGTTTATAAAAATATCTCATCTGAAATATATATTTTGTGTATTTACTCATATTGGGATGGAGTGGTAAAGACAAGAAAGCAAAATTTCAAATCTCTATGAATTTATGGGCGGTTTTACAGTACGAGAAGGTACCTATATCTACGGATACATAGTATAGGTACGAAATTCACTCATAACCATCCTGCACCCACATACTTCCGGAGAAAAGTCGCCAGATTCGTCGATAATGCAATTTTTATATCGCCCAAATAATCGCAAGTCACAAATGCAAAATTTTTGTCGCATAATTGATCTAAAAATCGTCCAATATAACGAGGAACAAATTGAATAGCCCGTTTCATTATAAAATATGAATTTATACGCATATATGGAGATAGTTAGGGGCAGTTTATAGAAATTAACAGAATATGTTGACATTCAATCAGCTCTTGAGCCTGAACGGCTCTCTTTAGCAGAAATATGCTCGGAACATTTCTTGTAGAAAATTTCTTCATCTTAAATTTTTATATTCTCAGATTTTTTCTAAAAACGCACCGTTTTGGAGATATTTTCAAAAAACCGTTTTTGAGCGCCATCTTGGCAAGATGGCGGCGCCGGCGGCATGTCCCGGAATGTGCATTTTGTGAATTTTAGTTCTGGACTCCCAAAACTATGATCCTACAAAGTTTCAAAACTTCCGGACTTTTTTCCAGGTAAGCCTTATTTTGGATCCCCAATGACTGAACTATTATAGCTACTTCAAAATGAATACTGGTGCCCAACAGTACCTACACATGAGAATCCCTATTTCGGTTACTCCAACCCTGGCTCAACTCAGACTCGCTAGCAAATACGCCATTAAATTCACATGTAACAGAGCTACCTATCGAATGAATCCTGCTGAAATATGTACCATCTGCAATCAACATCAATATGAAACAATCAATCATGTCCTATTCGATTGTCCGATCTACGTCACGATGAAACCTCCAGACCTACCTCTCTCTGATTTGAACGGGTTGGTTAACCTCTTCAATGATATTACGCCCTCATCTGCAAAAAGTCTGAGTACCCACATTTGGAATATTTGTAAACTCAGATCCTTTATTATGAACGAATGAAAGCTCAGTCAATGTGCTTTAGGCTGAATGTATAATGGACTATACTTTATTCGAGGATTTTACCACATAGCTATTTGTCCACTTAGATTTAATGCAATTACATGTATTGTATTAGGTATCTATATGTTTGTAATGGGGCAGAGGGCGCCTGATTTAGGGTTTATACTTTTTTTTTGTTTTTTGTTCTTATTATTTTCTTCCTACTCGCTTTTGGGATCTATCATGTGATTAATTACTTTTTCACCATTAGTCATAAGTTTTTGCTGCCTCCAACTGTATGAACTCCTTGTTATGAAACTACGTGTTTCTGTAAACAATAAAGATTCTATTCTATTCTATTCTATTCTAATTACATCTCGAGAGACTCCACAAAAAATGTCAACATTGGAAGATTCGAGGGAGTTATTATATTATTCGAAGGTGGAAATACCTCAAAAATGAGGTATCACTCGACATATATTCCGTTGGATTTCTACAGAGGACGGGGTAGAATGGAGAGAAGGAAAATGTATTTTGAGAAACGTCTTCCTTGAGTGGGCCACCCGGTATATATCAATGAACAGAATTTTTTTTTGAGCTGTTCAATACTGGGTAACCTTACTTTATATTCTTTGATGAGGGTTTTTTTCTTGAATCCTGTGTATATTTTTGATTAACAGCTCCATCCTGGGGTTTGGATTCAGGTATTAATATGTATTGTAAGTAATCACAAGGGATAGAGTTGTGAGAACGTTTCGCCCATGGTCATGGGCTTTGTCAATTTAATGAACAATCTGTAAAGGGTTTACTTTGAGAGACTTAGAGATACGTACCTCAACCAAATTCATATTTCCTATTTTTTTGTATTTTATGTATTGTATGTTTGAAAAACACACATTTTTGTTTCTTTAATTTTTTGTCTTGAAAAAAGGTTAAATTTGAGTGGTGCTATCATGTTATTCTTGGAATCGAAAAAGAGAGAAAACTGCAATTTTATAAGGTTAATTTGGGCTTGTTTGAAAAACGATTGAGAAGCGGAGTCATAGGATAGTTTGATATATCCTGCTTAGGATATCGACAACCTGAGCAGTATATATCAAACTATCCTATGACTCCACTTTTCAATCATGTTCCAAAAAAAAAAGAAATTTCATAATGAATCTCCCAATAATTGCCAAAGTTAGTGAAACACTCAGATATTCAATGTTAAATTAGGTATATTAAAAGAGAAGAAGACAACCTGACCTGACATGCGTTCTATACCACTATTTTGTTCCATGTCATTCGTGTCATAATTCAATCCCTGTCGAATTTCGATTTCACTGTCAAACAAGCCCAAATTATTGAAAAGGAACATTCTCAGATATATTTATGAACACAAAAAAATGGATATATATACGAAGAAATACATCGAGAATTCGCATTCCCCATGTGATGAAAATATCAATTCTTTCTCGGTTTATTCAACAGAAAACAACTACTTTCCTGGCTATATGCCACGACGAACATTGAATTACATCTATTGAACACACACGATAAGAATTTGAAAACAAAATCTTCTGAAGTAGATAATTTGCATTCTCCTTTATATGAAGATAGGCACATAATATAATTCTGAATATTAAACAGAAAACAACTACTTTCCTGGCTATTTGCCACGTCGAACATTCGCAGATTCGTGATTCAATCGCAGATTCGTGATATGGTTTTTCTCAATTCAGAATGACTTTTCACGTCCTGTATGATGATTGTCAATTTATCATACATTTAAAAAGCCCAAATTAACCTAATAAAATTGCAGTTTCCCCTCGTTTTCGATTGCATCCGATCGAATAACATGATAGCACCACTCAAAGTTCACCTTTTTAGAAGATAAAAAATGAAAAAACAAAAATGGGTGTTTTCGAAACATACCTCTATCTCTAATTTCATGCTAGAGTCTCTCAATGTAAACCCTTTACAGATTGTTCATTAAATTGACAATTACTTACAATACATTAATACCTGAATCCGAAACCCACGAAGAAGCCATTAATCTCACTTTATAATGTTGTGAATATGCAACATTCTCGAATGTCAACTAAGGAAAAGCTAAAACGCTCAAAGTGGAATGAAATTGTAAATGAATAAGAGACGCTTGAAGTCATTTCCTTCTATGTACTTATCATTCGTTACTTATTATATATGCGTATCGCTTATTTTGAATTGCCCATTGTTTCTGTTTGATGAGCTCAAATGTCTCTACACAGTTCAGAAGTGGGACAGACCATCCACGGTGATTCATCCCACTGCTGACACCAAACAATTTCCCGATCGCAAACGCCTACTTTGTATCAGAATTAAACGATTATGTACCGATGTAATCGGCGCGAGAGGCCGTGACATCTGACAAGTAGCCACTTCAGTTGTTTGGCGGTCACGTGGCAGCGCTGGTAACCGGATCCTGTTGTGCTGTGGCGCGTCGTGCCACTCTTGCCCGTGAAATCGTCCTTTTGACGGCAACAAAGGCTAAAGGACTATTTGCGATGTTAACATTGATCGTCACACGACGATCGGTTACAGTTCACGGATGCTTGATCCGAGAGCGTTGATTATTTTTCAAATGAGGCGGACATCATTAGATGACATGGGAATGGTACTCTGAAGGGTCACTTCTATTGGGATATATGTATACACGGGAAAACAGGAATCGGTGAATCAAGCAATAGTTATTTTCCTAACAAAGTGTTTTTTCTTTTTCGCACGTAAAAACAGTTCGGCGAACGACGCAAAGCGGAGTTCGGGAACAACATTTCTTCCTACGAACTTCATATCATATAACAACGAAAATTGAAGGAGCACTGGCCAACCCAAAAATGGCGAATCTCGAAACTTCGCTTTTTTAAAGAGTTTGGCCTCTTTCGGTCGGTATTTCACATTTTGCTTCTTTAAAAACGATGTTAGCTTAAAATATTGACTCAAATTCAAGTTGATTTCAACTCTAAGAACACTTTTATATCATGAGGAATCATTCACAGTTCTGCATGAACAGCATTATTTCATTTGCAACAAGCAATTGATGTTTTGATACAAAAAATAGTCCATTTCAAGAGAATGAGCTGAATATTTATTATAAAAAACTCATAAATATTTCAGATCGAGAATATCAATGTGTTTATTGAACATTGACGAAATCTTGACTTAAAAGAATCGTTAATTTTGAAATGAAAGAAAACATGTCTCAATATCAGTAATCCACTATAGTAACCTTGACAACGCCAGATATGCGCATATCTGGCGTTGTCAAGGTTACTAGTGACAAAATATGATGTGTTGAGCTCTGGTGCGATGAATACACTTCACTTGGCCAAATATAAATGATCAGAGATATTCTTATTTTTTTCAGCTTGATCATTGAACTTGATTCAATACTGATTTGTATAGCCAAATTGATCAATACCTCAGTAGTTTTTCCATTATAATAATGCCACAGAAATACTTTTACCATTTCTGAGAATAGTGTAAGCATTTTTTTCAGTGTAGATGGAAGGGAGATGTGTGAAATCAATAATACATTTTTCTCCATGTATGCGGTAATGGTGTTAAAGCTGATATACTTAACTCAGGTCATCTATTGAAAATACTCATTGAATTTTTTGCTATCAGATTTCAATATAACACCAATATGATCGATGTCAATTTTACCCTATTCAGTGTTAGATTTTTAGACCATTAGATTAGACTTAGAGCCACATACAGTGTGTCTCACTTTAAACGCCCCCCCCTCTATAACTCAGTTAGTAGTCATGCGATTCCAACCAAATTTGGTGTGGAATGAATAACCATCAATATGATCAGTTTTACAAAGATGCACATTATTTTGGACAGTGCCGTGCGTTTTTATTGAACTGAAAAGGGGTCGGTTTTTCATAAAATCATATTAGGCAATTTTTTACAGAAAATCTAACCTCATATTATTGTTCCTCATGCTTTCGAACCTCCATATGCAAAAAATCATCTAATTCCGAATTAACAGGAATGGCTTAATTTTTTTCATTTTCAGTCTCGAATAAATAGTGACTTCAAATCAACTACGAATTTTGGAACGTTCAATGGCTCCGGTAGGTGGGAAATCATGATTTGGAAGGAAAAACGAGTTATACTTTTTTATGTTGAACTCACCGTTTCCGAGTAAATAATTATTACGTTCGCAAAAATACTGTTTAAATGTGCTTGTTTTTCAGAAACCCTTCATGAGCATCTCATGAAAATCCATATATGTGGGTTTGAAACCATCAAGAACAATATTATATAAGGTCAGTTTTCCTGTGAAAAAATGCCCAGTATGATTTCATTTCAATAAAAATGCACGGCACTGTCTAAAATTATGTTTTTTTTGATGAACTAGTCATATTGATGATTTTTCATACCGATACAAATTTGGTAAAGATCGCCTAGCGAATATTGGGTATATATTTCGGGTATATAACCCGAAGCGTTGAGTTGTCCCATTTGTCAGCAGACCGAGAGCGGCTGATGAGGCCTGGGTGGGCCGAAACGGTACTGTCTCGCTCCTGCTGACAAATGTGGGCAACTCTGTTATGAGATCTAGTTCAATAAACATCGGGATGTCGGTTTGTTATTTTCCACCACCCTGTATAATCGTGTCCAGTCGTAATGCGATCTGCAATAGTCAACCCTCATCCCGATCATCCATCCATAACAACCAGACCAGATACATTTAATAGCCAAACTCATCGCAATGATGGAATAAACGGATTTCAATTTCTTAATGACACACCATATGCGCCCCATATAGCAGGCCGCGTCGGGACAAATGAAGAGCGCTCGTTTTTGGCCGAAACGTCTCAATAATGCACAGTTAGCCGGGGACGCAGTCACCGATAATGCGATTTGAAGTGAATAGTAATGGACGCAGGCAGAGGATCGACATTTATTTTATTGCTATCGCGATTGCTCTAGCCGACACAACTGCTGCAAACACTCTGTCTAATCACTTTTCCGACGACGACCCCTAGATGCTATCTGGATCTCTGGTCTGCCCTGGATGATTAGAAAGTGCGAGGTTTGTCTTTTTGTGAGAGTGGGATGTGTATGGAATTGGTCTTATTCTATTGATGCTGATTTGGAACATTTCAATGGTGGTATTCAGAAGTTCATGAGAAAACATTAGTATAAAAAAAACTAGTGTCTACTTTATATCCTAAGTGGGAACATCAGTTTATCAGATGTTTTTTTCTGTTATATGGGTCACAACAATTTGTGTAGATAGTGATTGGGAATTCCAAATTCGTTTATTCGATAATATGATGTTGTATTGTCCTTGTTCCACAAATAGAATAGTATCAATATATTTTTCCGTTGACCTCGTATTAACGACTAAGTTTGATGTATATGAAATCGTTCATTAATGACCCCTACTCATGAACGATTTGTATATTAATGCACGATTGTATTATAGGCAACCAAACATACACCGCGTGCATTCATTGTTTATACTATAACTTACGGAATCTGCATTTAAATCGAAAATATGGATTTCATCAAAGATTTTCCGTTAACGGGTTCGCCTTTCCAAGTTTCTGACACGATTTTAATCTCTGTTTTCTAACACGAGGAATTTAATTTCTATGTTGATCCTTTCGACAAATGTCAAATGTCACTAATGTCAGTAACAAGGCTACTGGGTGATTCTTAGCAGTTTCCGGATGAATGATGAATTCGCGAACCAAGTTTTCTTCATTGCAGGAGAAATGAGAAAAATAGTCGACGGAAAAATTTTGTAACCAACTTGTATATTAAAAGGCGATTAATGATCTCGAACATTAACGCGCTCGCTTCGCTCGCACGTTTATGTATCTCGATCAGTAATCGCCCTCATTAATACACTAGTTGGTTAAATAACTATTTCCGTCGACCTCGTATTAACGAGTAAGATTAATGTTCATGAAATCGTTCATTAATGACCCCTATTAATGATAAATTTGTCTATTAATGCACGATTGTTTTATAGGCAACCAAACATACACCGCGTGCATTCATTGTTTATGCTATAACTTACGGAATCTGCATTTAAATCGAAAATATGGATTTCATCGAAGATTTTCCGTTAACGGGTTCGCCTTTCCAAGTTTCTGACACGTTTTTAATCCCTGTTTTCTAACACGAGGAATTTAATTTCTATGTTGATCATTTCGACAAATGTCAAATGTCACTAATGTCAGTAACAAGGCTACTGGGTGATTCTTAGCAGTTTCCGGATGAATGATGAATTCGCGAACCAAGTTTTCTTCATTGTAGGTGAAATGAGAAAGATAGTCGACGAAAAAATGTTGTAACCAACTTGTATATTAAAAGGCGATTAATGATCTCGAACATTAAAGCGCTCGCTTCGCTCGCACGTTAAAATATCTCGATCATTATTCGCCCTCATTAATACACTAGTTGGTTAAATAACTAATAAGATTCTGTATATTCAAATGACGATTTCGCAGTTAATTTTCCACTTTCAACTCTCATTATCATCAATTTCATAGCGAATTCATGACGGGCATTCGATTTTTAACCCGCGAATAAACATCGTCCCGACGAAGGGTGGCCAAACAAATGAATACATTGCCCTGCAAGGGTGATTTAATAAGCTTGTTCACTTAAATGGACACTAAAAGATACAAAGAACAAGTGTTAACACGAACCATGACAGTAAATTAAATCCAGTTTATCGAGGACACACATGTTACTAAACATGACAAGCAGGTTTTTCTATTATTTCTCGATCGACTAGGGGTGGATTATTGTAATATGTGATTTTTTTGTTAGCGACTTTATGGTCCATATAGACAGAATGATATATATTATTATATACTAGTTACAAATCAATCGAATACATAAGGATTATGTGGATATTCAAAATGCAATCATTGTTACAAGGTGAAAATCGATATTAAAATGTAACGGTGGCTTGATTAACTCAAAGTACAGGGTGATTGTTTATATTTTACTCGATATCTCTCTCAATTAAAATCTTTCAAAATCGTTTGAATGAGCAAATATAAAGTATTATTATGAGCACATTCAGAATTCAGTACTAGGATATGCAAAAAAAACATCGTAAACCTATAAATTGTATGTACATAACCTGGTATTTTTCAAAAGGAACATAACGGGGGAGTCAGTTTTTTTGTAACAGGACTCCAACAGCTCAAAGAAGAGGAAAGTCTCATGAAAACATAATACAAGGTGTCCCAAGTTATCTTATACAGGCAATATCTCGCTTATTTGACAAGGTAATTTAAAAATTCAAAAACTGCATGGAATGGCAATGAAGTACCTTTCTATAAGAAATCTATTACATTTGACAGTTCTCTGGCAGCTATCCCTCACTTTTAATCATCAAATGGCACCCCCTGTATATTGTCATTGAAAATTTCGTGTCATCCTATGAGGAATAGGTTCCATGTGAGTGGGGCGAACACCTCCCCTCCACTGCGACCCCAGATGGGTCTATTGTGGCTCACCCCTAGAGGTTACAGTTCACCGTACAATCCACATCTTTTTACAAAGTTCATGGTTGAATTGGGTGAGATTTGCCTGAAATCGATAGGTTCTAGGTTGGTAAAGCCAAATGTGTCGAACCTTAGTCTTTCTAAGCTAGAGCATGAGCATAATATGTGTTCAGCCGTTTCGTCTTCCACACAACAGAACCGACAGTCCGTTTGTTGGTTCAGACCCATCCTTCCCAGGTGGTATCTTAGACGACAGTGTCCCGTAAGCAGTCCAGTCAGAATTCGCAGGTTACCCCTGCTCCATTCTAGGATCTGCCTGTTTATTTTTTCCGATGGTTTAGGCAGGAACGCCTTCGAATGGGTTAATCCTGGTAATTCGGACCAGTACGTGAGTGTTTTTCCCTCCGCCCAGCCCGAGATTGTTGTTTTCGCCGCACTTGCGGTGACCCCAAAATATGGTTCTGGTCCTATGAACACAGATTCGGTTCCCTGTTTGGCGAGGATGTCGGCTTTCTCGTTACCCTCCACCCCCTGGTGTCCAGGCACCCACAGCAGAGTGACTCTGTTGTTAGCACCCAGGCTTTCTAGGGATTCAATGCAGCTCCATACAAGCTTGGAATTTATCTTGCTGGAGCTCAGTGCTTTAAGAGCAGCCTGACTGTCTGATACAATACTGATATTTTTGTTTACTAGAGGTTTATTCGACAACTCTCTAGCACACAATTCAATTGCGAATACCTCCGCCTGAAAGATTGTAGCATATTTGCCGAGATTGACGGAAATTTCCGTCTTCGGTTTTCTGCTGAACACACCGGCTCCCACTCCACGAGGGGTTTTCGAACCATCTGTGTACATTACGTGTTCGGTCTCTGGGAATCGGACTGATCCGCTTGCCCATTCGTCTCTCTTCGGGAAGAGGACTTTGAAAGACTTTTTCACGTGTGTCTGAGTGGCCAACATGTCGGAAACCATTCCTAGAGTTTGGTGATTTTTTGTTTCACACAGTAACCCGGAGTGGTCCAGCAGTCGCCCCCCTCTGATTTGATTTTCCAATGACAGGAATCTGTAGGAAACCATCCTGGCTTCCCTCTCCAAGACAATGTGGAGGGGAGTGAGGTTCAGGAGGTTTTCCATCGCTGCCGTTGGAGTAGAGGACATCGCCCCTGTAATGGCCAGGCACGCCAGCCGCTGGAGACCAGCAAGCTTTGCCCTGGCTGTTCCCTGCAGACCTTTGGTCCACCAGACTACCGAGCCATACGTGACCATTGGTTTTACCATTGTTTGGTAAATCCAGTAAATCTGTTTGGGGTTCATTCCCCATGATTTGCCGCATACCCTTCTGAGGTTCCAGAGGGAAAATCTGGCTTTGTTAATAGTTTTTGCCATATGGGCGTTCCAGGTGAGTCTTTTATCTAGGGTGACCCCTAGATATTTCACCTCCGTCGCAAACGGAATGCTCTCTCCATATAGGACAGGCTGACGAAGCTTATCTAGCTTTTGCCTTTTGGTAAAAGGGATAATTACAGTTTTCCGGGGGTTCACAGACATATGCTCCCTCTCGCACCACCTGTACACAGTATTGAGGGCTCCTTGTAGGCCGTTTGAGATCGTCGCTTCAAATTTCCCTCTTACTATTAGGACGAGATCATCTGCATAGCATTGGAAATCCACCCCCTGCATGGAGAGATCGCTCAGCAGAGAGTCAACCAAAAATGACCACATAAGGGGGGAAAGTACCCCGCCCTGTGGACAACCTTTTGCCGCTCTAAACCTGATCGACTCTCCATGCAGTGATGATATGACGTACCGATTTCCAATCATGGTTTTGATCCAGTTGCATATTTGTCTGCTGATTCCTCTACCTTGCATTGCCATGTAGAGTGATTGTGGTAGGGCGTTATTGAACGCTCCTTCTATGTCTAGGAAGGCTGCCAGCGCAATTTCCTTATGATCTAAGGAATGGCTGATCTTTCCTACAAGATTGTTCAGTGCTAAATCCGTTGATTTGCCTGTTTGGTAGGCATATTGATGGGGATTTAGGGGATGCTCCCTTAGATTCCCCTCTCTAATATGCCTGTCTAGAATTCTTTCTAGAGTTTTTAATAGGAACGAGGTAAGGCTGATCGGTCGGAAGGATTTGGGTAGGGAATGATTCGCCGTACCCGATTTGTGTATATACACAACCCTCGCTGTTGACCAGCCTAACGGAATGTAGGAATACAAGGATAGCACTCATGATAGCATAAACTTGGTATTTTTTTATTATTACAACAACAAAAATAGCAACGTTTGTAAATATATCTCAACTAAAATATCTTTTATCCAAATTAAAAACTGAAATGAAAATCACAGCAAGCTTCAAAATTATTTTGACATAAGGAGCATCGGCTTCTTGAAACAAAAAACATAATCGGAGGAATTTTCTCATTTTCATATAAGGATAGAAGAGTAACATGAAGCAAGTCACAAAATGTTGATATTTTTAAATACTGTCTGTTGATATCAATGAAAAAATACCAAGTATATGCTATCCTTGTATTCCAAATTGAATGACGAGTAATTGCCAATGACAATATTTGAAAATAAAAAGTGGTGTTAGATGCCAGAGAACTGTCGAATGTAAAAGATTTTTTTCATGTCATTGGAAAGGTACTTCAATGCCATTCAATGCAGTTTTTGAATTTTTCAAATATCTCGTCAAATAGGTGAGATATTGCCTGTATACGATAACCTTGAACACCCGGTATATGCCTGAATAAATGAATAATTTATTTTTCATCCTATACAAAAAAATCGGAGGATATTATGTTATGATGTTTTTCTTTCAATATGCATTGAAGTTTCATTTGCGTAATGATATCAATCCGATGATCCAAAGCATCGACATAATTAATACTCATCAAAATCATGTTCATCTATCTTGAAATATCTCGAGAAATAATGATTTCATAGCTATGAAAATGGTGATGGCATGGGAATTCCGCCTTTGACGTAGAATTTGAGAATGAAAAACCTGCATAAACTGTCGTAAGTAGCCAGAAACGTTCATACAACATAATTTAGTAGGGTGTATAGTATCCACAATTCCTGCCAAGTATGAAAATATTGACAATGATACGTCAATTAGTTTCAAAGTACTAGACACAAATATTTTGGGTATTCTGTGATCTGTGGTTCAAATCTTCATATTTTGAGCTCAGGATATCAGAGCTAGAATATTTCCAATCAGTAATGAAACTCCATATATTTGAAATAACCGATTATATAGGAGAATGAAATACCGATTTAGGTAACATTTTTGGGTTCAAGATGCTATTTTGCATTTCCTAGTACTAAATTCTGGACGCCCATAAAAATACCATATATTTGCCCCTTTCAATGTTGTAAGACCAATATTAACTGAAATAGCTATTGAGTCAAATACAGGGTGTCAATTTGAAAACTTCCCACCCTCAATATCTCCCTCCAAGTCGATAATATGGAAAAACGAAAAGACAGGTCGATTTTATTTTCGAGGGGGACATGGTTCTAAGATATTTTCAGCCCCGCGGCGTTGCCGCTTCTAACGAAAAGAAGCAACAACTTTGTTATTCCAAATGGAACACCCTGTATTTTATTGCATCTTCAGATTCTCACTGAAAAGCTGATTTCATCAATGTATCACACTTGGGGTCTAGCAGGAATGATTACAGAGATATAGGGTGTTCAAAATCGAGATTTTACAACTTTAGGATTTTTTTGAGTCGAAACTATTCATTATTGGTCAAAACGGCTTTTATGTACCTATCTCAACTTTTGATTTACTATCTACTGACATTTATTTGAAACAAATACAGGGTGGTTCAAGATTCAGACTTTTGATCACCCTGTATTTGTTTCAAATAAATGTCAGTAGATAGTAAATCAAAAGTTGAGATAGGGACATAAAAGCCGTTTTGACCAATAATGAATAGTTTCGACTCAAAAAAATCCTAAAGTTGTGAAATCTCGATTTTGAACACCCTATATCTCTGTAATCATTCCTGCTAGACCCCAAGTGAGATACATTGATGAAATCAGCTTTTCAGGGAGAATCTAAAAATGCAATAAAATACAGGGTGTTCCATTTGAAATAACAAAGTTGTTGCTTCTTTTCGTTAGAAGCGGCAACGCCGCGGGGCTGAAAATATTTTAGAACCATGTCCCCCTCGAAAATAAAATCGACCTGTCTTTTCGTTTTTCCATATTATCGACTTGGAGGGAGATATTAAGGGTGGGAAGTTTTCAAATTGACACCCTGTATAAACAATCAAAATATATCTACGTATTTTTAACGCTGCGTAATCACCTAATTCACATTCGTATTTTCTAAAGAGTTCCTGGAACGATTGAAGCCATGAAGCATGAAAATTTAGAATCAGAAGTGGGATAATCTAGCTATCATTATTATAAATGAAAATGTTGCAGTTTTGGATGCCTATCGATGCTTTTAGTATCAGTTCCTATTGATTTATTAGCATTTCAACATAAACAATCAAAATGTACCTAATTTACATTCGTATTGTCTAAAGAGTTTTCGAAACGATTGAAGCAATGACTGAAAATTTGGAATCAGAAGTGGGATAATCTAGCTATGATTATTATAAATGAAAATGTTGCAGTTTTGGGTGCCTATCAATGCTATTAGTATTAGTTCCTATTGATTTATTAGCATTTTAACAGAAATTCACACGAAACCAGCGTAATGCGGCTTGTTTCAGCTGTGTGACAGGGGAAATGTCATTTATGAAATTGTGGCTGATTTCATAATTCATAGCCGTTCAAATATCAAGGTAACTGTCAGAGATAAAAGCTCCGAACGCATGTAATTCGGGTGCGGCACATTTAATATTTATTTAATTATGGCACAGAAGTGACGTGGTTGAAATAATTTCGAATGGTGGCCTTTTATTTATCGCCCCTGTTCTCGGTATCCCGAATTCCGTGAATTCATAATTGATTTTATCAATTATTGCAGAGAATCTAATTAGTGAAGCAAAATACCATGATCTTTCTGGAATACTAGAATTTGAACTAAAACATCTCCATATCAAAGTTAGCAATCTGTCTACTCGATAAATCTTTTTGTTCCTTCTACTGTGAAGTTATTCCAGAAAAATCAATCATTTTTTTGATCCTCCATTTATGCCCATAATCGAATAAATTCTGAGTGCGTTCGACAGGCTCTAGGTGGAAAGAACAAAATGATTTGGAAATTTTGAGTGGGCTTGAATTATTCTCGAAATTGAGTGAGAGTATTCAGAATCCCTCGAGAATTTGAAAAATCCTGAATGCTTAGTGCTCAGTACGTTAATATATTGTTTCTACAAACGTCACAAAATGACAAGGTTCGCGCATTGATAACAAATTGCGAAGTGACACTTTTTTCAGTTTCCTACGTCACCATGATACCTTGCACAAAACAATGCGCGAAGTAAAATAGTGCGCGAAGTACTTACTTCGCGCATTGTTATGTAAACTATATGAGATATTTATATTTCAACTTTATGGTCCTCAATCGAGTAAACATCCACGAAATCATCTATTTCTGAAAGTTCAACAATAACTTTGTTTTATCTCTTTGAGCGCACGAAAGGAAATTCCTATTATGTTCGTGGAACATCGCGCATACCTAGGGAGGATAGGGGGAGAACTTTAAGCCAGTTCAACACTACTTTTTCGTCAAGCTGAGCATATTTTTACTTTAGAACTATATTTTTTGACGTTTGTAGAAAAAATGTTGTTTGCAACTCGAGCGCGAAATACTTTGGTCATCTCGACCATTTTTGTAACTCGGCTACGCCTCGTTAAAAAATCAGATCTTGATCACCAAAGTAGCATTTCGCGCTCTAGATAAAAAAATAACTTTTTCAAATGGATTATTTGATTTCTATAATAAGATGTTTTTTCAATTATCATCAAAACGCTCATTTTATTATTTGATAGAGAGAACCTATGACCACCCAAGACCACCCAGGCATGATCAAATATTAATTAATCTGTGTAATTTCAATTGGATCAGTCTTCAGATCTAATGCCGCTGCTGGGCTAAGGCATTGATTCTTCTTTTCTGCCATGTGAAACATATAATTTTTTCTACAAATCCATCATTTAGCGTTCACCCAAAGTCATTGTCAATTTTGATTACCAATTTGATTCAAATTATAACTTGGAACGTTGTCATACGATGTATAGCAACAAACTTCCTCGGTTTTTGAATGTATGATAAATTGATATTCAACATACAGGACGTGGAAAGAAATTCTGAATTGAATAATCCTAATCACGAATCTGCGATTGAAGGTCTATGAAAATAACGAATTTTTATCGTTCGAGTTTGAACCCTTGATTGGGTAAAAGTATTAAAAAGGAATATAAAAATATTACTCACCAACATGATAAGTATTGAAATGATAATTGAAATGTATAGGAGAAGTATACTTGTATAAACTCTGATCTTGATGAGCTTGGAACTTCCAAAAAAAAAAGAGAAATTCGTATCAGTGATATGGGAATTATTTCTTTCACAAACAGGTTATACAGTGTGACCCACTTCTAATGGAACCGCACCCCTGTATCTTACGTAATCGTTGGGTAAGGATCCTGAAATTTGCTGGAGCGAGAGATATACCAAAAATGCACTCTATGACCAAGTGGGGTCATCTTCAGTGATATACACTGCTCGCCAACAGCCATGAAATTACCCCAATTTCCGGAAAATGATATTAGGAGTCAAAATAGGTCGAAAATCACTCCAGATTTGGAATCAGGACACCCAATTTACTAACTATTCAAATTTTTCCTGGAAAATTCTCAGTTCGGAAAAATGAAATTTTGTCGCATTTTTTATGGAAGCACCCCCGTATCTCACGTAATTATTGAGGTAGGGTTCTGATATTTGCAGGAGGAAGAGAAAGTCCAAAGATAATGTCAAGTATCCAAGTGATAATCGAATGAAATTGGGGTTGATTTTCGTGTGAAAGTCATGACTTTACATTTATTGGTATTCAAAGAGAGTTTATTTTTGGTGCACCAATCATTGATTAGATCAAGATCCAGTTGTAATAGTTGACAGTCATCGATAGTTTTAATTTCTCACGATCACATATATCATTGATAAAAAGTAAGAACAGTTTAGGTCCTAAATTGGAGCCCTGTGGTACTCCTGAAGTTGCCTTGAATGTGAATGATTTGACACCATTATATTCTACGAATGACTTCCTATTTGATAAGAAAGATTTTAGTAGTAACTCAATGTCATAGGATATGCCGGAGCTAGACATTTTACTCAATAATTGTTGATGTGATACACGGTCGAATGCTTTGCTAAAATCTGTAAAAATTACATCAACTTGATTTTTGCAGTCAAGAGCATTAGACACATATTGGGTGAAAGTACATAAATTTGTTGCCGTGCTACGCGATTTCACAAAACCATGTTGAAATTCAGATAGAGAAGTTCGAACGTGATTGTAAATTGAGTCAAATATGATTATTTCTAGTAATTTGGAGAATACAGAGATTAGTGCAATCGGTCTATAGTTTTCAATATCCGAAATCTTTCCTGATTTGAATCAAATTATATATAATGCCTAATGGTCTAGATAACAAATTGATGAAATTTTTAACAATTTTAGCAGGAATACCATCTCATAATTATATCTGAAAATATTCCTTTTTGAAACTTTCTCTGTCTAGGCTTCAGTAAAAGTGTCAAGAGCCACTGTTAATGTCATCTTTAGAAAAGTGATTTTTCGAAAAAAACTAAAAAACATGAGTTTTTGGATTGTTCCCATCGAACTTCAGGGACGAAGCTAAATCGATTGAAGTCGCAGTTCATTTTTCATTTGTCATCCCCTCTCTCCCGCCTCTTCCCCGGGGAGTTCCCGGTCACATGCCTCCTTTCTAATGAAATATTCAGCGCCTGGAAGCTCAGGTGGACTTGTGCGACGCTTACTGCCTCTCGAAAATTAAACTTAACGATATCAATATCTATAAAAGTAATTCCATCAGCGTGGCACAGAAATTATTCATCGTGTGATCTGACACCCTGTGTAATGGATTATTGTTCTGTTCTGTTCTGTTCGATGAAATCGTCCAAGACATGATATGAGTTGTCAACTATGAATTTGGTCAATATACAGGGTGTTACAAAAGAACCTGACATCCTTGCTAGGGTAGGTAGAACACTGAAAAATAAGTTTGGGTTGTTCAGTCAAAAAATGTAACCGCATCCGTTTTCAAGATATAATATGTTGAAATAGTTATTTTTGTATCTAGAGCGCGAAATGCTTCATTCATGCATTCAAAAAAATATTAATATCAGTTTAGATTTGATCTTGATTTAAGTGACTATATAAATATGTATGTTTGGGGTATCATGTAGCCACCCTCTATGTATTATTGTGGGTGAGGACTGTTTCAGGATCATTCAATTCGGATGAATATTAAATCATTTCCAGTTGGAAGGACCCAATAGGAAGTCTAAAATAGGGATAAATAGTAGGGGACAGAGGTTCAACAAAGAAATACATCAATCGGAATCACATGTTATACATGGTATTACAAAGGGTGGTATACATCTTAATTTGATTTTGTTCTGAGCCACTGTCTACTTTTTATTTCACTTTTTTCATCCTTTGGAGCACAGGAGAGAGAATCCCTATTATGTAAGAGGACCATCATGCGCACCTATAGGGAATACTTTCTTTGGCATGAATTTCAAAGCTTTGTCGTTCCATAGATCTAAATGTATATGGTCGTTCTATAGATAAGAACTTTCATGAAGGGTTATTCGACTGCTGACTGGGTTTTTTCGAGTTCGTCTGACTGATATTACTAGTAATGAACTAATAGCCAAGATTTCTGAAGAACATTTCTTGTAGAAGTATCTATAGAAAAGTTAAGTGACTTTCCTACGATCTGGCTCTATTTTATAGATATTTTCATGGACGATGCTCTTCTGAAATATCAACAATTGTTCCTCCCTTGGCAGTCCCCGCGAGATTAACCCGTCGCGTTGAGGCTTCGCACCCCTTCGTGGTCACCTTGGAGACCTGCAGAACATCTCTTTCCAAATACGTTCATCGTTCATCCAACGAACAGCGAAGCCCTGGAACACATTGCCAAGGGAGGTGTTCCTCGAGGCATATAACCTCCAGAAATTCAAGAAGAGCACCAATTCCTTCCTTATTTCCTTTGGTTCTCACGATGTTCACTGAACATTACAGGATATCCATTTTTGTGAGAACCAGAACATAAAAAACCAGGCGAATGGCTCGTCTTTGGATGGAATATAAGAACATCAGCGTATGTTTGGGTGCTGAACCTAATATATGCGGGGACAGTATTCTGAAATACGTTGGATTTTTCCATCGTAGAACAATATCATTCTGATGGATATACTCAGCATAAATATGGTGGGCTGTGTATGGGATCGGTGATACCAGACATTGTTATATCGGGCCTATATACTTACCAATATCTATAATGAGTTTGGCTCTTCCAAAGAAAATAAAAACTTGAGATTTGGTGACGTTGAATCCAACTATAGCTTGGACTGTTCTGAATGTGTTATTAAATATTGACGATATAGGTATATACTAATAATACTAACAGCGGTAATTACATAAGTGCCTGATAATTAGATTCAGAAAACAGCGATCTCTAACTGTACTAAATAGGTTGAAATTTAGAGATGATGTTGAAATTACCTCAAAAGGAAAATTGGAAATTTTTTGTCGCATTTTTCATAAAAGAAATATCTTGGCACAAAACCAAATATGACGTGTAATAATTTGGCATCCATATAAACAGCAATAAAAATATGAAAATTGAATCTCTAGTTATTTTTGAATATTATTCTCACACTTTATTATCGTCTAAATTTAACAAATCTTCAAAAGTGTTAAGTATACATAAAATACGTTTATGGTTTATAAATGTTTTGTTAAGATGAAGTACATCAGCATTCATCATGAGATTTATTTTAACGAGATGAAAGACACCTTGTCATCGTTGTATACAGGGTGCTATCAAATATGAGGCATTTAATGCAACAGGATCATGAAAAGTTGCCTGGTATGAATATAAAATATAAAATTTGCGTAATGGGGTATTGCTGTGAGAATATAAATAGTTTATCTATGGTTCACTTCTTCATTTCGATTAACACATTTTTTAAATGGTGTTACGAGATACCTATAGCATACGTATTGTTCTTGTTGGCGGAGCATATACTTTTTAAATGATTTTGCGCGAAAGTCAACTTGTTATATGTATCATTGTATTCGAATAATCTCTATTGGAAAAATATTCGTGAAATAATTATATCAATAGCATGCATTTTTTTATTTCGAATGGAACAAACTTTATTGTATCTTCCTGAAGAGCGGATTTCACCGATCTATCACACACTCGGGTCAAGCGGAAATGCTTAAAAAATATATATAGGGTGTGAAAAATCGAGATATTTCAGATCTTGTGCGATTTTATGTGTCGAAATTATTAATGATTGTTAAAAACGGCTCGCTTCGCTCGCACATTAAAATATCTCGATCATTAATCGCCCTCATTAATACACTAGTTGGTTAAATAACTATAAAGAGACAACGTAGAGTTCTAGTAAGAGGTAATATACTGTGGTAGAGTGAACGATTGTTCAATATTTCTTGCATATATCGTAATTTTAATCATGTTAAATGAATATTGTTGACGTAGTGTGGGTGGTTTGAGGAATAATCCTCATACTCGATAATGAGGTGAACCTCATTATTCTTGATCCTTGGTCCTGTTATTCAATAAACAATCGAAGATCTCCGAGTATTATGCTTAGGCGCACCCCTCGTTTACTACGGACAGCCCTAGGGCAAACAATGTGACCAGAAAGGCGTAACTTCACACCCTTCATGTGTGCATCTGTTAGATTTTATCACGGTGAGTTTTGGTTGATCATTCTTGGTCCTTGCGGGCTGAGGGTATAACATTTGATCAAATCTGATCCTCATTCAGCCATGAGACGGAGTTTTAGACGTTTTGATAATATATTGAACATTTCGGGAATCTGCTCATTATATGAATACAAACATGCAAACAAAATACACTCACTGGCAAAAAAAACCGGCCAGCAAAGAAAATTGCAAAATTGATCGCACTGTCACTTCTTCAATTCTTGTCCGATTTAGGAGGAATCTTGTCGTAGATTGATGTTTCAGGATGTTAACCTGCATTTCAGTTACCCAAACAATTTCATGGATTGGTCATCATACATCATACGCTTAAATGCTTAACGCCCTGTGGCAGAAGTGAGTGATTAAAGTTAGCTTCATCATGTTTTGGATTGAAGTGTGATCTCTTCTCAACAAAATGGTTTTTGACTCATGTCAATATCACCTTTTGAAAAGAAGATACAAGTGTTTCAAGGAAGTATGGATTTTCTAAACCTATAATGAACTTATCGATTAACACCTCGTAGAAACATCAATGAGTTGATATCAAATATTTCCACCTCGTTTTCTCAGCACTCACTAGTAAGCAAAAACCTTGAATAATAAAAATAAACGAGAAGCATGCCTCTTAGATGACTTAGATGTAGTCAATAACTAGTATGCTCTCCTCGATTCAACCGCCGTGGCATCGAATTGATCAAATCTCTCAAGC
This sequence comes from Phaedon cochleariae, assembly GCA_918026855.4. Taxonomy (NCBI): domain Eukaryota; kingdom Metazoa; phylum Arthropoda; class Insecta; order Coleoptera; family Chrysomelidae; genus Phaedon; species Phaedon cochleariae. The sequence continues at coordinate 2,232,801 of OU896709.1, read as the reverse complement.
ATTCTTGAAGAATTGCCCCAAATTCTCACTGAAGGGCGAAGCGAAGGGAGTTCACCCCAAAGATGTTCAATTGGCTCTGAATTCTTGTTGATTAAATTAAAAAATTCCATAGTTCTTTAAAACACTTGTATCTTCTCTTGAAAACAAGATTTAGACGTGAATCAGGAACCATTGAGTTGTGAAGGGACGAAAAGGGATCACAATTCAATCCAGAACATGATGAAACAGGAGGTAAGAGATGGTTCTGAATAATGATTGTTAATCAAAATTTGAAAATGTACGTTCCCAAATCACCTGTATGTTTCCTTAATGAGGAGATAATGACGTGAAACAAAAACTATTGTGTTGAGAAGGGATCACACTTCAATCAGGGCATACTCTAAGAGTAGGCCCTGCTTCAATACGAAACATAATCAAGCTGATTTCAACCACTCACCTATGTCACAGATCGCGTTAGGTTAAGGGTGAATGAACTGGTTTTCCTTGTATAACAATCAAGCCTTCAGCTTTTTCCAAGAATTCAAATGCAGGTTAAGACTCCGGAACATCAATCTACGATTTCGTCAGTATTTCACCATAATCGGACAAGAATTTACAAAGTTACAGGGCGATCCTTTGGCAACATTTTTTGCTAGCTCTTTTTTTGCCGATGAGTGTATATGGGGAATGCTTCAGATTTGAAAATATAGGTGAATGTTACATCAAATGGTATATATATATCAAAATTTGTTTCCCTGTTAGTATACCGGGTGACATAGGAGACATGTAGCAGCCTGTAGTTTTTTTATTTGAACAGATTAAATTTCGAAATCCACAGGGGGTATATAATAAATGGTAGCGCACTTTACGAACTTAACGACAATTTTTTTCAACCACCTGTTCGACCGGAAGTGATCCCAACTTTTTTTTGTATGTGTCACCCTGTACATTTCTTCAGTCTATCTTTTTCGCCTTGAAATTCTCTATTCAACCATATATCACAAAGTGGCATTTATTTCTCAATTCGCTGTTGAATTGCTTTTTATTCAAAAAGAATAAGTTGGCTGTGACATGAATTCGATGATAAATCGACACTTTGAAATTCAAAGATCATTAGTAAACCGATATTATTCAAAATGTTTTGATATTCTGATCAATGTCTGCAGGTTGTCAACAGCTTGTTTGTGTCAAGATGAAAACCTTCGAAAATAACTCATGATATTGAGGAATCTAAGATAGGAACATATTTTTTCGAATTCAGCTACTCGTACAGAAACTATCTGTCTTTTATTTTCGCCATGTACCTATCACATAATCTTCCCATTTGGAATAATACAACTAGAATTGTTCCTCTTATACGATGATCCACAGGGCGATCAGTCTATTTTTTCATAATTATTTCACTTAGTAGGCGATGTACACACAAATGTTTTATGTGTTTGACAGTTAAACGATTGCATCAATAATTTTTCTTCTTCATTTGTGTGTTGATTTAAATTGTTCAATTACTCTTTCAACTTCTTCTTTTGTTTCCTATCGAACTAAAATTGATACACATTGTGACCAAGATATGAGGTGCACATCATTCATTAAAATTTTGATATAGCCATTGAGAAAAAATGCTCTCAGACACATCCATTGCCTTTTCCAGGTGCGCATTTGTTGGTCCACAAGATCAGGTGATCATTGAAAATTACATTGTTATGGGTGAAATCTCTTTTATTTCTTGAAAATAGGGAAAAAATGAGGAAAATATATGACGTCCAAACACAGAAAAATGCATTTTTTAAAGATATTGGCAGAATAGGATATTGCGTTAAAAAAATGATAATGACGTCATGAATCGAGCAGTGATGGCGTCATCAAAAATATCAGGACCCAAATACGCGCAACTGACAAAAGAAAATCGACGTCTCTGAGCTTTTCTCCCCCCGAATTTGTTGCAACCTATACGTATACTCACTGTATATCCGTTATAAATAGCAAAATTTTACATGTAAAAGTTCTAGAACTTAGGTAAGGAACAGATTTTTGAAAAACGGAAATGAGAGTCCGAACTTGAAGAAAAGAAAACAAAACCACCATGAAAATAATTCTAAAGTTTGAAATCAAAGCATCTGATGGTGTGAAATTTTCTTTGGGCAAAAAGAAGCGAACATGTCTAGACCACTGTCCCCCTTGCGTGCTTTTAGAAACGGCAAAGTACTTACCATTATTTCGAATTCAGCAACACTGCTCGACGACGAAAAAGGGCAAAACAAAATAGATCCCAACAGTTAATTATCTTGATTAAATTTCAGGCAACGTCGCCTGAGTTTTTACTCCGGCATCATCTTGGAAGTGAACCGGAGCCGGTTATTTATAGCACTTTTCGTTCTTCAGATTTTCAACCGTACTTATCGAGATTAACTAATGAAAAGCATGATTTATAATGGCGCGAAAGTGATTTAATAACATCTCGGCTCGGCTAGTAGGTAAATTTTCCGTTTCAAAATGTTTGCGGAAAGGAAAATTGAATTGATGGTCTCAGTTTACGGATAGCTAGAAGAAGTTGGTTGAGGAATAAATCATTTTCGAGCAGCCTGATATGATTTTGTATCTACCAGTCATTCATGCATTACTAACTCGATATCCAACAGGTAATGACAGACATTATTGTGATGAATCTGGTAATAAGAGTATTGATGATATTAAGATGGAGTAAGAATGGAACATCCCAATTCAAATAGGTAGACATTCGTTCTTGTAAAGCCCATCACAATACTACTGTTTGTGAAAGACACGCGGATTCAAAAGACTCACCTTGTATGGTTCTTATAGTTTTAAATCACCATTTTGCAAATACACGGAATAATGAGAATTCACTATTTTACATTCTCAATGAATGAACTTGGTTGGAATTGTGATTTCTGACCCATTTTGTATATACCTATAGTTAGGTTACTCTTACAGGTTTGCATCATTTAAAATTTGTTTTTTATCATTGACGGATGAGACAAATATGCCCCATTGATATTGTTGAATGGATCATATAATATGTCCCACTGGTAACCTATGAAATAAACGTTCAAGTCTTGTAAAATCTTTATTCAATATAATTTCACAGTTTCATGTATGATATGGCCACCGAATACTTATTCTGTGATATGTCGTGAAACAGTTTCTGCATAGATCTGTGAATATTCAGATCTATGGTTTCTGCAAGGTATTTACTTGACACATTCTGCACAGACGATTGATCATCACCGCTGTGGATTTCATTATCTTGTTGACCAACTGAATCTGAGGATGATGTCTTTGTCTCGTAGTCTTCGTCGAGGTTGTCATCGGTTTCAAAAGGATCCAACTCATATTCAGAACCAAACTACCATGAATGCATATGAATTATTATCTAATTGCGCAAAAACTCTATGAAAATGCAGAAAATCAGATATAAAACAATGAATACAATGCAACACGTGTGGAAATAAATGGAAAAATGACTCCGCAAGTCGACGTCGTCTTGCCAATTCTGTTTTATTTAAAGGAAAAATACGTTGAAATTGGGACACATTTATACCAATAAATATTTATAAACATTAAGTGGGACATATATATTCCGATGGGGCTGAAAGGGTTAAAATAGAAATAAACAGTTACATATTGCAGAACATAAGAATTTATTTTGCGCACACTTTACGTGTGAGCGATTCGAATAGATGGAAGATTGCTTCCCAACACAAGGATTTTTGATTCACGTCATAATCTCCCTTCCAAAGGCGGATACAGGTGTTTCAAGAAAGTATGACATTCATTTATTTGTATTAACCATAATTCAGAACTGTTCTTCAACCATCTGTTTCATCATGTCGTGGATTGGAATGTGATCTCTTTTCGTCCCTCCTCAACACAATGTTTCTTGATTCTCGTCAGAATCTTTTTCCAATAGAGTATACAAGTTTTTGATGAAGATGGCATTTTTAAATTCTCATCAACAATCATTCAGAACCTTTTTCTGTAATAGTCCATACTCACAGTGGAATGGAATGATCAAGAAAGAAAACTCGAAGTCGTCTCCATAAGTTTAATGTTAAATAGGTGCAGTCAATTCTGCTTCAATGGGAAATGTGCTTCGGAAATCTCTGCTATCATCCCTTCACTAGCAATACCAGTCAGACGAACTAGACAAGCCCAGTCAGCACATCCTTTCGTTGTCAACCTCGAAAGATGTCGAACAGCACTTTATCAAAACTCCTTCATCCATAGAACGGCTAGGCTCTGGAATTCATTGCCTGAGGAAGTATTCCCAACAACATATAATCTCCAGAGGTTCAAAAAAAATTCCAATACCTACCTCCTATACTTATCCTTTCTAGGAACGCACGATGTTCTTTGAACATTATAGGGATTCCCTTTCGTGCGCTCCAAGCGATAAAAAAAATGGTTTGAGACATATTTCGGCAATTCGAATGGCTATCTTCAGTCAAATTGGTACATCAGAGTGTATCTACAATAGAAAACCCTAGCTTAATATCAAAATACAATGAAGAAAATGAAGAAAATGGAAAATCAATAGGTTGTAAATGCAACCTTGAGTTAATCAACACCTTCAGAAGTACAAAAGAACATTGGTGATTATCATGAAAGTATTACAATATTTATTGAATATTCATTGATGAGTGAGAAGTGATAAAGCCAAATTTTTATTAAAACACAAATTATGAAAACAAGATGGCGAACCAAAGGTAAGAAGGTTGTACTCACGTGAAAATAGTTACAAAATCGTGAAGACGAAAAAGAGGAGATAACTTTATCTTAATATTACATAATCGATAATATTGCAGGTGAGTGTATGTAAAAACCACACTGACTGATACCTTTCTGTATTCTCTATCAAGTGGTATCAATAGCCCAATCTCCCGTGGGATATACCTACCAAAGCATGATCGTTGAAGTAATATTTCCTCTACTAAACCCTCGATTTCTCGATACGAATCCAACATCGTTTGACATCTGTTTGGCACCCTTTCCACGAACAAAAGAGCCGTGTGCACCTACACTTCGATTGATCATCGAAAAAAGCACAAGGATTAACCTGTGCTTTGCTGCTTTGGCAGGGCGACAGTCGCATGTCTGCTCCTGCTCAAATGGCCTACTGTATTCATGATGTTCATACAGAAAACGAATTTCGGGGGAGGCGCTAAAACCAAGAGCAAACAAAAAGCGGTGGCGAACGCTTCACGCTTTTGTGTGTACAGCCAGGCAAAGAGGGCCCTGCTTGCAGGTCTTTAATACACATGTTTCCCTTGTCACTTTGTTAAATACACATCGCGTATGGAATTTCTGCATACATTTGCTAACAGATACAAGGACACGAAGGAGTAGAATGGCCAGCAGCTTGATATTTTTTTAAATCTCTCAACTTGGAATTGCCACATTGAAAGTAACAATTGTCACTTTGAACTGCTGCATTATGTTTGAAGTGTTAAAAACGAATAAGGCTAAGGGTTTTGGTGGAATTTCATTAATCATTCTCAAAAAGTAATCACCATAATTATTGACACCGATTGTCTGTAAGTTAATTTCTGCTACGAAATAGCTTGAGTCCAACCAATCTCCTGGAAGGGACAAAATCTGGCCTGCAAGTATAGGCTTATCAGACTGCATCACTCATTAATAAAGTGATGTAAATCACCATCAACATTGAGCTTGTTGGAGATCTGCAATGCTTAGGAGTCATAACATTATGATAAGACCAATTTCGCGATAGGTACTGGGGTTATACATTCCCAAGCTTTATCAGAATAATAAGGAGAATCTCTAGCTGTGTCGTTAGATATATTGAAAGCATTTGACCGTGTTTGGCATCAAGGACTTTCCCACAAACGATCTATTGAAAGTCAACCACCTGCCCTTGCTGGATACAAACAACCCATAGTTGAATTTACGCTACCAAAACTCAAACATGTATTTTTTGATAGGAAAACTAGTATATCACCATTCCCATGACGTCCACCATACCTATGCTCGGTAATTTCATCAGTGATGCTTTTTCATGAGAAAATCATTTCAGATATATCGCGAAAGCTATACTTTACAAACACTTGGATTAAAATTTTGAGCGTGTCGTATACTTAGATATCAGAATCAGCCAGTATCCTAGATATACAGGGTGTTTGGTTCCCCGACGTAAAGGGTTAAAATAATAAGGAGTTGAAATTTAAGACTATCGAATTGAGTTTGTTCATTGAAGCAGTTGAGGTAAGAGTTTTTGATTCATATTTGATCTAATTGCTTGGTGGATGGAATATCCAGGTGTATACCATTTCATTTTTCCATCAGTATTAGTTTTTCTGTATGGCACATTATCAACATTTCAGCTCCCATATCTAAAATCCCTTTGTCCATTCTGGAGTCTGAGTTCTAGCTCTAGTTCTACAAACTCTTTCACGATCCACCCTATATCTGTTCGCTGTTCATCCCTTCGGTATGTCATCAAACACGGTTTTTCACGGCTCCCAGGGCTAATCTACAGTCCAAACACTTTCCACCGCTTATAACGCGTACTTTTAGCGCAAGATAATCCGAATACAATAACAACAGACATCTGCGTCAGTGATGCCGATGTTTTCTTATTCATTGCTCATTGTTGGATGGATGAATATTGAGGGAATTCGTCGTCAAAATATTGACTCAATTAGGGGAGGGTGTTTTTCCAATTTTTTTTTTCGGGAAGGGCATATTGGCAAGGTCTTGTCTTTTTGATCGGAACTCTCTAATGCAATTATTTGTATATCACTTAACGAGGGCTTATATTAATATTAAAACCTTGATATCGAGAAATTTCGGAGACTGGTTGAATATTCAATTACAAAAATATACCGAAAATGCAAAATGCCACAATAATATTCAAAATAGCCATTCAGGACAACTGAAATGGAAAGAAGATTAGCTCTGACTCTACAGGGTGTTTCATAATTGAATGCTGATCCTGAAGGGCGATGATCCTTGGATGATTTTAAGGAGAGAAGTTCATATCAACATATGTCCTGAACCTCTTAGTTTTTGAGCTACAGGGTGTTGAAATCAGAAGCGTACAGCGTTTTTTTAAACTAAACATTCAATATCAGGTCTACGAGGACATCACTGGTAAAAGTAAAAGTTTGATTTTCGTCCCAAAACAAAATGTGTTTCCACTTATAGTGGGTGTCTACTGAATTACCAAAAACAATATCCAAGAACTGAAGGAACAAAATTCTTTGGTTTTTATTTTTTTACGCGAAAACGGTACGTTTTATGAAAGTAAGTCTAGGAACCAAATTTGCTCCAAAATGAATAATAATTGAAAAAATAATCTGGTTCTCAGAAAAATCAGTGGCGTACTATTTTTTTCTTCAAAAATTGTCAGTTCAAACCCCGTACGGACGCCACTGGTGATAATTTTCAAATATCTTCCACGTGAAAAAATGCTCCTTAATAATGAAAAGGTGTATACAAAATATCATAACAATATCTAAGAGTGATAAAAAATTATGATGAAAAACTCATTTTTTCCTTGAAATTTCATCACCCTGTAGCTCAATAACTAAGAGGTTTAGGACATATGTTGAAATCTTTGAAATCATCCAAGGATTATCGCCCTTAAGGAACAGCATTCAATTATGAAACACCCTGTATATGTGAAATATCTTTATATAGTCTCCAAAAATTACTGTCGCTGTTAATTTTTGTGGAATATTTCGAAAGATCGATATACAATAAGAGTCAGATTTCTTTTTATGTTCTGGTTCCCACGAAAAGGGATATCCTGTAATGTTCAGAGAACATCGTGAGAACTAAGGAAAATGAGGTAGGAATTGGTGTTCTTCTTAAATTTCTGGAGGTTATATGCCTCGGTGAACACCTCCCTTGGCAATGTGTCCCAGAGCCTCGCTGTTCGTTGGATGAACGAGACTTCGGAAAGAGATATTCTGATGCAGGTCTCCAAAGTGAGCACGAAGGGGTGCGAAGCCTCAACTTGAAGGGTTAATCTCGCGGGGACTGCCAAGGGAGGAACAATTGTTGATATTTCAGCAGAGTATTATCCATGAAAATATCTATAAAATAGAGCCAGATCGCCAACTTGTCTACGGTGTTCCAGAGAAGTGAGTGAGTTTGTGAGCGAGGCATCACCCACAAGACGAATCGCCCTTTTTTGGACAGAATCCAACATTTTCAGGACATGTGCAAAGGTATGGTTACTCCTGACAAGCTTATGTTGGGCACAGTGAGATCGGCTTTTCTAAAGAAAAGGTATGCTTGTGTTTTGTTCACATTGAATTCTACCAAGTTATTGGATCCCCATTTGAGAATTGTTGCCAAGTCCATATTTATGTTGTCAACATTTCTTCCTCGTTCGTTTCTGATTTGCCTGGGTGGTATTGGAGCCCTGAAAGAGAAGGCGGTATGGAGGGTACTATCATCCGCGAAGCTGTGTACTGGACATGAAGTTACTTCCAACAAATCGTTGATATGGAGTAGAAATAGTGTTGGTGCTAGAAATGTTCCTTGGATTCTATTCCTATCGAGGATGGCAATTTAGTTGCCGAAACACCTATTTAGGATTTTCCTAATGATTGTGGTATTTTGGGTAGGTATAGATATCATCATTGAATGAAATACCTATTCACGTTCACAACACCTTGTATCTTTTCAATCGTTCGATCCATTTACCTGAATCGAAGTCAACTTCCTGTACCTAAATTCTAGGCCCAGACTTGTTGAATTTCAATATAAGATCTCCTTTTCCGATAGATTACAAGCCACAGAAGTCAGAACGACGGTTTCTCGGACATTATTTACAGGTTAACCTGTACAGTACAGACTATAGTGGCTCGTGAATCACCCTGTAGAGCAATAGGTGATACTAAACTACTCAACACTAATTTCGTCGCACACCAAAATGTCGCCCCTGTTATAATGTGAATAACTTTTTTCAGTTTACAACAATTTGAATTCGGTTCACACTGTTCGATAGCCCAGTCCTTCAGCTATAATCTCGTACTTCATTGAAACATAAGTGTATTCACATAAAATCTCTACATGGTGTTTTCCGACACTGTGCAAAATTTCGGAATATTCAAAAGGCTCTCAAATGATGAAAAAAAGTTTTTTCTCAACTTCGACAACAGAGGCATGAAGATGATCTCATCACCTCGAGATATTTTGCGAATCAACTCCCTATCTCTTTTATTTACAGAGTGATCTCAAAAAATCAACTTTTTGGTTTTGCAGCCATAACTTTTTTCCACGTCAACCGATTTCGGAAATTTTAGGCTAATTTTGAAGATGAAACTTCGAATGGAGAGATCTGAATATCAGAATTGACTCAAGATGGCTATCAAAGATCTAGAGATTTCTTGAAAGTGACCCACATCTGGAACGCCCTCCTGATCTCGATTGGGAGGAGAATTGAATGAAAATCAACGTGTTCTCGGAAAAACAATTCATTCTGGATGCGTCCATATTTTCCTCGCTCTCAGTAGTCAAGAATGTGCGTGAGAAAACACAATTGAAACATGTTCTTGCAGAAACATCAGACCATTTCTCCTTTGTAATGCATGGCCCGTAACCAACGTTACAAGAATCACAGTAAGTGACTGACAAGTCAGGTTAGACGTCGTTTTCGAATCATAAACAGATTTCGATAGTTTCGATGCCGCATCTAACGCAAATGTGGGTGACAACTTTGTTCTCGTTGATGACAATGCGAGACCTCATAGGGTTGTTGGTACACCATTTATGATGAGCCTTAGCTGGTCGGGTTTGTCAGTCCATTGTGATTCTTGTAACGTTGGTTACGGGCCATGCATTACAGAGGAGAAATGGTCTGATGTTTTTGCAAGAACATGTTTCAATTGCGTTTTCTCACGCACAATTCTTGAATACTGAGCGAGGAAAATATGGACGCATCCAGAATGAATTGTTTTTCTGAGAACAAGTTGATTTTCATTCAATTCTCCTCCCAACCGGGATTCGGAGGGCGTTCCAGATTTGGGTCACTTCCAAGGAAACTCTAGATCTCTGATAGCCATTTCGAGTCAATTCTGATATTCAGATCTCTTCATCTGAAGTTTTATCTTCAAAATGAGCCTAAGATTTCTGAAATCGGTTGACGTGGAAGAAAGTTATGGCTGCAAAACCAAAAAGATGATTTTTTGAGATCACTCTGTAAATAAGAGAGATAGGAAGTTGATTCACGAAACATCTAGAGGTAATGAGATCATCTTCATGCCTCTGTTGTCGAAGTTGAGAAAAATTTTTTTTTACCATTTGAGAGCCTTCTGAATATTCCGAAATTTTGCACAGGGTCGGAAAACACCATGTAGAGATTTTGGTGTGCGACGAAATTAGTGTTGAGTAGTTTATAAAAATCAAAATGACAAAATGTAACTACTAATTTGGGTTAGTACTTCAAGATAATGGAACAGGACCATAGTTATTCATCGTACAAAACATAATATATCAATGTGCGGTTGAAATTTCTAACGTGATTGAAGTAAAGAATAGAGGAATACGAAACAGAAGCCACACATGAGCCAGAATATAATTCTTTCCACACACGAGTTGATTTACACCGTATGCCTTGATTGGGTTCGCATTGTGGCGCGGTATTTCAAAAAGATGAAATGTTTATTACTGTAGGTGAACACCACGCGCAGATTACACTCGGCCATATAGCCGGAAATTAAGCACATATTTTTCTAGCAAGTCATTCCGGTTATTTACTTGTTGCTGGTTGATTAATCTCGGATATGGGTTTGGTATCACGAACATTATCAACGTAAATCAAGAGTTTTCCAATTAGATACACCAGCCCCGCTGACCAATCATCACTGCTTCAGTACTTTATATGGCAACTGATGATTTTGTGTTATGCAGAAATTAGATATTTTTGTCAATATAAACATTATCAAGAATAGACTTTCTAAAGTGTTATACTATTTTCAGAAGTATTTGTTTGGCATTATTGAAGTAATCACTTGATCAAAGTGGAATAGTCGTACTTGTAGTTGAAGACGAATAAAGGAAACACACACACGTTCATCTACAGACCATTTTTCATTGAAACCTGAAGTCAGAACTCAAAAGACCTCTATTTGAGCGAAGATACTGGTCCATGGCGACCTGGAAACAGCGACACCTAGCCCAAGAATGTATATTTTCCAAACTGTGGTTGCACCTAGCCTAGAGCAGAGGGAAAATGCACTAGGGATGGCAATCTTGAATCGATTTTTGCTAAGATCGATCTTCTTGTCTGAAGAAACAGATTTTTTAGATGGATCTTCTTATGTTCGATCTTTAGGTGAATCGATTTTTTTTTCACATGAAATCGAATCGAACAAAAATGCACACTAAATATCATATTTGACTATAATGAGAAAAAAGTGTTTTCACTCAACTACGAGAGCTATCTAATTAAAATGAGGAATTATCAATGTTCTGTCAAGTAAGGGCCATTTTATAAAAAAATTTGTGACTTAAGATTTATCACCTAACAGCTTATCACTTACGACAGATGGAACATGGAAATATCATTGGTTACGTTATAAAACCATTTAAAACTTATGATTTAACATTTACGATTTAAGAAGATGACTTTCAACTCAAGTGCTGATAAATGATCATAAATGTAATAAGGAGTGCGCATCCAAAAGTGACATCTCAATTTCCCGCCATTCAAAATTAATTCAAAATACCTTGTGTTGTTGTTCCTGAATATTTGTTTTTCTTCTGATTGATACTCTGTTGCCTCCATATTTTGCAGAAGATCCAAAGAGTAATCCAGTTTCTGTTAGGCAAGGAATAGTGATAACTTTCAAAATGATGTGGAGATATAATGGATGTGGGTATCATTTTAGGAATATAAATATAAATTGATAGAATGATATCAGAACATGCAATTTTGATTTCCAACCAGTTTCTAACTTACTAAACCTTGAAAATCTGGTTCTGTATCAGAAACTAGATGTCAGTAATGACAGAAGACACGTATCGTCCTAGAATCTTATTTTTTTTATAACTGTCTCCACTTAAGACTCTCAAGTCTTAAATGTTCAAATATTGAATCTTAAATGCTAAATGTTTTTATAAATTCACCCTTAGTTGGTTTTTTGTGATCATTCAATGATCATATTTTCAGGAGTCAAGAACACTTCTTCATGTATGCTGATAATTTCCTATGATCTAATCGAGGATCTATTTTACTGAGAATCGATAATTTGCCTTTCGATTTTTTTATGGATCGATTATTTCTCTTTCGATCTAGATCGATTCCAAGAATCGATCCTTTTTCTAAAGATCGCCATTCCTAAAATGCACTCCAAAAAAACTGAAATCCTCATCTCGGTGGGGATGGGAGTGGCTATCCGCCCGACTGGCGCTATCTCAACTATAAAATAGCTGATAGCAATTTAGGAAAGAAACACAACAGAGTATTCGTTATTGAATCGTTTGATAATTATTTCGTCAGTAGTTTGGTGTTCTCGCGTGAACCATGAAATAGGTAATTAAGACACCTACGCACAGACAACACATGTCACACCTGTGTGAATATAAAAATACCTCACCCGGTATAGTAGATTTTGATTTGTGATTGATGATTTTTTTCCTCCATATGTGAAAATGAACATACTATAAAACAGCTATCAACTACCAAATTCCTTGAAATCAATATTGATGAGAAGTTGTAATGGATATCCTGTAATGTTCAGAGAACATCGTGAGAACCAAAGGAGAGAGGGTAGGAATTGGTGTTCTCCTTAAATTTCTGGAGGTTATATGCCTCAGGAAACCCCTCTCTTGGCAATGTGTTTCAGAGCCTCGCTGTTCGTTGAATGAACGAGTCTTTGGAATGAGGTGTTCTGCAGGTCTCCATCAAAGTGACCACGAAGGGGTGCGAAACCTCAACTCGACGGGTTAATCTCGCGGGGACTGCCAAGGGAGGAACAATTGTTGATATTTCAGAAGAGCATCGTTCATGAAAATATCTATAAAATAAAGCCAGATCGCCAATTTTCTACGGTGTTCCAGAGAAGTAAGTGAGTTTGTGAGCGCGATATTACCCACGAGACGAACTGCCCTTTTTTGGTCAGAATCCAACAGTTTTAGGGTATGTTTGGGTGCTGCACTCCAAATATGGGAAAAGTATTCCAGGACAGGTCAAATCTGTGCTTTATAGATCATAAGCAGCTGACTGAAAGTGAAATAGCTCTTGTTTAATAGACCTCAAAAACGCAAATTGAAATGTATCCATATTCTAAAGTCGTATCTACTTGTGAATCATTTAGTATGTGATTGTGTTCTAATTATTATTATTATCAATTCTCAATTTTTTTCCAAATTCAGTATTTCGATATGTTGATTATGTGATTGTGTTTGTGGATCTTCTCTGGTGTTTATTTCCCTGCACTCTAATTGAAAGTTGTGTGTGGTAGTCTTGTGTCATGTATGTTTAATTTAAAGATTTTTATGACAAACTCAATGTCCTGTAACGGAGACCAATACGGTGAATAAATGAATTCAATTGAATTGAGTTGAATATCCCTGACACGTGAGAGACTTCTCGACCATTTGGTTGCCATTGGCTATACACAAAACCTCGCCCTTAAACTTATCATGAGATGAGACATTTCCGAACTCCCGAGGAAGGCTGATTGGTATTTGCGAAGGATCGTCTTCTAACGGTCGCACTGATTCGCACCGACCAAAGACCTCTGGTTTATTGGCACACAATTAAGAGTCATCGGTATTCGTGGGGCACGCTGTTCATCCCGCTGCTGTTTGCTGGTTTGATTGAATGGAATCGGGCTGATGGGGGAAATTCGGCTAACAAGCTTTTTGCAAGGGCCTGCGTGTGTCGGGGCTCCGTTACGAGCCGAAACATCAATATCAACTGCCATCTTCATTAGGCGAGGGATGGGTGGGTTTTTCGAAAGAGTTCATTAGGCGATTGAAAAAAGTCGGATTTTTGCGCCGCCAAATATTCTATTGTGAGATTATACGAGCACTCAGTTTACTTTATCTCTGCTCTGTAACAGGAGAGCCGATACGCACTGATTTCAGACGTATACACCAGATCACACTCATAAGGTCTGCTGAACTTGCTGAATTTGATTGTTGTTCTCATATTATTGTCTCTGTTCATGGCATGATGTAAACAGAGAAAATTATAGAAGAAAATCAAGTTTAGCAGGTAGAGCAAATACAAACATGCTTATAGTATAATTTGTACCAGAATATTATTTTAATAGTCCGACTATTTCTGCATGTTAGTTCACCATCGAAGACTCCCTCTCGATACCAGATACCGGAGCAGTATAATTCGCGGACTGGAAAAAAATGCTGCGGACTGGATACTTCCAGCGAACAAATCGTTGTTTTTATCGCATATCTGGATTCAGCTCATCGAACTACACGATAATAAGTTTTCGAAATTTTTCTCTAGTCCGCCTGGGGAGCACTTTACTCGTGTGTTTTTTCATACAATTTTGCGGACTGGGTATTCTCGCAAGTCGAATCAACTCAATTTTACACGAGTGAAGTGCTTCCTGGGGGGCTAGGGAAAATTTCGAAATCTTTTCGTCGAGTATTTTTATAAGATGAATTAATTTATGGCAAAAATTGAGTTTATTTGACTTGCAAAAATACCCTGTCTGCAAGATTTTATGAAAAAACACATGAGTAAAGTGCTCCTCAGGGGGACTAGGAAAAAATTTCGAAAACTTTTCATCGTGTGTTTTCATGCATGAGATAAATCGATTTCTGATGAAATTGGGTTGATTTGACTTGTGAAAATACCCAGTCCGCAAGATTTTATGAAACAACACACGAGTAAACTGCTCCCCAAGGGGGCTGTGGAAAACTCTCGAAAATTCTTTATCGTGTAGTTCGATGAGCTGGTTCCAGATATGCAATGAAAACAACGATTTGTTTGCTGGAAATACCCAGTCCACAAAATTTTTTCCAGTTCCCGAATTTTACACACCCCCAGGTACCCAAGCCTGAAATGTTTTATATAATTATTGTAGTTTAACGTTGAACACAATCATGAAACAAACATCAAAACACCAAATCCTTTGCAAATGGAAAAAGTCCCAAGAACTTATAACCTCCAGAAGTTCAAGAAAAAAACCAACTTGCCTTCTCTCCCTATGCTCCCCAGGTAATCACGATATGTTCTTCGAACATTATAGGAATTGAATTTCGTGCGCAGCAAGAGATAAAAAAATTAGGGGTAAAATATTTTGATTGTCCTTGTCTACTAGGTTGCTCTACTAAGAAGTAAGGTCAATGTTTGTTAGAAATGATATGTATACTATCTCTTCTGTCTTCGATTAATTTGGTCTCCTTCTACTTCTCCATTAATGTATAAATTGCGCGCCAAATCCACAATATTGAGATTTATAAACGTAAGACTGATAAGTCTAGGCAAGTCTAACCATAATCTGGAATTCTCTATTTGTTTAAATAAGCTACATCTGAGCACCATTTTTTCATAAAATTTTGGAAAATACAGGCCTCAGCCTTCAGGGCTATCCGACAAATTTTTGAGACTTTTGAATTTGACATCGATCTACAATATTCCAGAAAGCGTCAATTGTATTCCTGAATAGTCACTTTGAATTCCAGAACGCATCAATTGTATGTCAGAAAACATTCATTGTATTTCGGAATGGTCAATTGGACTTCAGAAAGCGTCAATTGTATTTCATAAAAGTCACTTTGAATTTCAGAGAGCCTCAATTGTATTTCAGAAAGCATCAATTGTATTTTAGAAAGCATTCTTTGTATTTCGGAATGGTCAATTGGACTTCAGAAAGCGTCAATCGTATTTCAGAATAGTCACATTGTATTTATATCCTCACTGCTTTGACATTATATACATTGGCCGCATAGTCACCTCAATCCAGCATCACCAAAAACATATAAAAACTTGCATCCTGATTTTATGTGATCGAAACAATGTACGTTATTTGGTGTTGTCGAATTTCGAATGAGGTGTAGATATTTAAAATAAGAATCTGAGTTACTTGAGAAAAGACGGTACCTTTTGATTCATTATCGTACAATACATAATCAATCTTTTTAGATATCCAAGGTTGATTCATCTTCGTAACCTGTTGCTCATTCAGGTGTTTTTTCATCAATATCCTTCTGTTGTTTTATCGGTCCTGAGTATCCTTAATTAGATTGTGGAAAAAACTTGAGTGAGTCAAGATCGTATTTGGTACCGTAAAAGGTCAAGGTTCGGATAGTCCACAGTATAATATTATATAATTTTCTATATATACCGAGGATATCGCGCTATTTTTCCAGAGATCTTTTAGTAACTTTCTATCGCAAGTTTAAATTCGAATGCACATAATGAATTTAGTCAGATCGATTCTTAAATTTGCAGACAATTTCCCAAGGAGTTGACTTATACCATTGAGTATACAAATATACGTAGATTTTCCAATCATAACTATTTTAGAATAGGAAATTCAGTTTTGATACTCTCCTGAAAATGCTAACATATTAAGTAAAACATCACATCTCTGGGCGTTGAAAAATCATTCATCATTTGGTAGTTCAATATTTTATGCACTTCAGGGATTTGAAGGGTTCTTTGAATCGGGGAAAAAGTGGTACTTCAAATGCCTAGGGATTTAAAGTATATTTTAAATCACTTACTTATGTCGTTGATATGGTGAAAATCAGCCCATTCGATGACGCTTTAGTGGCATTCAATTTTTTTTTCGTAATGTTCAACGCTCTACCTATTCTAAAGTGCCTAAAATCATTGAGTATTCACAGGATAAAATAGTATATACACCTCAGGACACCTCCTTCCGTTGGTCGAGCTATACACTTTTTGTCTCGGGATTTGAAATATCATTTTAGTCCCTAGGTGTATAGTGTACTATTAAGGGTGTAGCGATTTTTTTTCAAAATAATGCTATCATGAAAATAGTTTCCACCGAATGTGGATTTCTAAACACGATTAAAACAATCGGTTCAAATCTCGCGTGATTGGATCAACAATCAGCGATCGCGCAAAACTGCAACAAACAAAGACACAATCTGGCAATCAAATCATCGTATGCCATGAAACACTTAACGAAATCATCCCGCATGATTTGGTCGTATCGTTATGTTTACAAAACATTCACCCGTACCGAACAATAATATTTAAAGAACTCATAAACAGGCGGAACAGTCAGCATCATCGTTGCCATGAAATTAACACGACCTTTTCCCGAGTTCCAATTGCAGAATTCCCAATAACAGGATGGAATGGAAAACAGTTCCAGAATACTGGGAAACCAATCGTTCGACAACATGCATGATTTTAATGTCCGCCATGGAGGACAGGTTAATTTGAAATGGAAAGTTTGTTCAGAGATTGGCCAGATGACTGCAAATTTAATAGAAGTTGGATTGGGGTTAGACAGATTGAGATAGCAATTCGAATAAGAATCAATGCTTCATGATGGAGTGAATACTTTGAAGAAAATCCTTCAATTTGTACCATTAACATTTACTTCGTTTTTATTTATACAACCCGTTGTCCTTACATCTTTTGTATGTATATCAGTGATATTGTTGAATTTCTGACATTGACATACCTGTTTCTCAGTGAACTACCCAGCAAACCACACATGTCTCAGCTCTATCACAAGAGAGATCAGTCAAAGAACTTTGTTTCATCACACCGTTATGAAACAAACGAAAATAATCCGCTATCATTCACCAAGATCACCATCAGCCTCTTTTATTCATCGGGACTGAGATTTGAGATAAATTCGAAGCCCTCTGCTGATGTAAGTGAATATAATAAAGTCATCAGTACCAGTACCACGATAAGTGGTATATAATTTAATCCTCTTCCTGAAATTTAAAGAACCAATTGAAGAATTTGAGGTGAGGTGATTCATATTGCAGATATAATTGAAGAGGAAAATTATCAATTCTGATTGAGAAAAGTATAGGCATCAGGTTCAACCTCAAGCAAGACCTCAAGTTAAAATTGGTCTACATTCTGATGAGAACAGTTTTGGATTCTCTTCTGGCAAGCACCAGCTGGTTAGGCCAAATGAAGGTTTTCACAATAATGACAGGTGAATACCAATTTTATATAAATTTTTTGTACTCAAATATTATTTGTTCTAGTTGTAGTCAGGTGGACTGAAGATTTCGTAAAAATGTTTGGAGGGACCAGTAAATACGAAACAATCATCTCCCATGAAAATAAATCATCACTTTAATATGTATCACTTTGAAGAGATATAATCTGCAGAGACTGAAATATATGAAGGAGTATAGAAGAAAAACATATCATATTTATATTTCACAAATGTTTTGAGGTTTGTTGACTAAATTGTCTATGGATTGGAATAAAGTTCACATTCTCACTCCTTTTGTTTCACTGTTTTGAATGCCATTCTATGTGTTTAGTGGAATTTTCACTGATTTTTCAATCTCAACAATTGAAATTCCATCAATATATCCTGAATATCTTGGTGTTGCATTTGAAATTGAAGTTGAACAAGTACTTGTAACACCAGTATACATTTATTGATGATTAGGGATGGAGCCAATGCAGAGCACAGACTTTTTCAAAAACGTCTCTGGCATGCTCCATGGAAAGAGCTATGTAGACATATTCATCACTGTTATCTCACAGAAGCATATCTTGTTCAAGTCTGATGTTGCATCACTGATATAAGTCTGTGATTTCATCTGAGGCGGACATTCATCTTTGCTATATCTCTGATGGAAATATCTCTGTGATAAAACATGACACATTTGAAATGCAGCAGTGGTAAAGTTGCTGCATGTTTTTGTCAACTGGGTAATACTCTGTGTATCGTGATTGAGTTGTGTGTATCTACTTATTTTATCGTTTCACCTTGTATGATTGCTCCATCCGGTAATTATCTATTGTAGGATTCCGATTAAAATTGCTCCCGCGTACAATTTGGCGTGCATGGCCTTTATTTATGTTAAACGCAACTCGCGAGGCAATCAGCGTAATCAATTCTGTTTTTATTTATTGTCGAACTGTGCGACTGCCTCACAAATACCGAACAGATTTCAGCTTTAATCCCGTTAGCGCATTTCCATTCGTCGTTTTTCCTAACCGGATTTCACGCATCGTGTTCCCCGTTTTTCACGGATGACACAGGATAGTACGTGTTTTGCACTCACTTAATCAGTAGTTTCGTATGAGCAGCCACACTAACTTTCTTTAGAAAGAATCATTCGAACTTTTAGATGAGGAGATGAGATGTAGAAAGCATATTTCATAAGCGATAAAAAACGAAAAATAAAAGTGAACTACCTTTCGAAACTACAAACAACATTTGTGGCAACACCGCTGTGCATTGGCGAGGAATGCCAGAACCATCACCAAAGCCCACTGATTTGAAATAAACACTGAGAGCTGGAATGACTTCCGCTTATCCAAATATCGGTCCACCACCTCACTTGATCAGTAGTTTCGTACGAGCCGCTACACTAACTTTCTTTATAAAGAATCATTCAAATTTTTAGATGAGTAGATGAGATGTAGAAAGCATATTTTATAAGCGGAACTCTCCTCCTGAGGAACCATTCCAAACGAAATTGTTGGAAATAACGAAAAAGAAAAAAGAAAGAATGAACTACCTTTCGAAACTACGAACAACATTTGTGGCAACACCGCTGCGCAATGGCGTGAAATGCCGGATTTTCATCAAAGCCCACTGATTTGAAATAATTACTGAAAACTGGAATTATTCCACCTCACCCAAATATCGGTCCACCTGAGACCACAGCAAATCGAAGATTGCTTTCTCTATCTTCTTATCACTTTTGTTTGATAGTGACATCAGTCTGAAATTTGATATAACTATGGATTGAGATATTTCCGAAGTCTATATACAGTGTGGCCCACCTATGACTGGAGCACCCTTATGAAATCTATAATTTTCAACCGATTTTTTTTTTTGTTTCAGCATGAAGAGTATCGGATGATCGTCATTTGAAATAATAATACAACATATTATCGAGTTATATCATCTAAAATGGAATTTATCTTGGTATTTTTGAAAAAATTCATAAAATATAAAAGAGAAGGCTGTGTTCATTTGTTGGTTTACAGTATTGAAGAAAAAATTCGAGAGGTAGGTCACTAAGATTATAAAACATTTTCATAGCTTTTCGTAGTGCTGAATATTGGTAAATGTTGAATGTAAGTAAAATTGAAACTAATGTGTGACGAAACTACGAAACACTGCAACAGCAACAACGAAAATATGAAAATTCGTTACATGGACAATGTTGCCATATATTTACAAGGTTCATCGATAAAATATTTACTGAAAAACTAGAAATTATCTGAATTTCTCCTGATTATTATATATTTTTGGAAAGCGCGGAGCATCAATGCAATGAACATAACTTTGGGATATATCTGAATAATAACAGCTTATTCTGAAAATCTGACTAGGCCACTGGATTTAACGTAAAAAACTGTATGAGAGACAGTTTTTATTTCATCGATAAGTTGACATATACCTGGGATACAGGGAGGGGTCCCAAGGAACAATTTAAATTTTGCCTTGTATCTCGGTAAGAAAGCGTGCTACAAAAAAGTGGGAGATATCTCGTAAGGACATCGAAAGTCAAGTCTGTTTTCTTGGGAAAATAATGTATCTAAATCAAATCAAATCAAATCAAAATATACTTTATTGTCGGAAGAATGAAATTCTCATAGACAAAGTGTAGAGATTTAGTAATTTTTCATCAAGAATGCATGTATAATCACTTATGCATTAAATATGTTCATGTGTACAGAGATCCCAGGAAATAGACACGTTCACAGTGAAATTAAAAGAAGGCTACAATCATATTGATATACAAGTTGATAATTGTATATAAACACGAACAACACATTGTAACTTATTGAAAATGTAAATATAAAAATAATTATATCATGAGATCCTGATATAGGTATCACAGTCTAAAATTGAAATTTCGAAATAGTTTATCTAGTATCTAGATTAGCCTATGGATCCTCTATATTTACCTAATTTACTGAAGAGTGGCCTGAAAGAACTCCTGAACATGATAAGGAACTAGATCTAGGAGAACATTCTTCACAGATGTTCTAAATCGATTATACCCTTCAATGTCTCTAATGCTCCATGAAATATGATTATATATTTTTACTGCATTATATATTAATGAGCTCTTGATTATGTTAGTAGAGGCAATGGGAAGTTTCAAATTACCATTTTGGCGAGTAAGCCCCTCATTGACTTCATATAAGGCCTTATTCTTGAAAATCAAGCATATTGTCTCAAGTATAAACAAAGATGGAACCGTCAGTGAATTATTTTGTTTAAAAAGTGTCCTACATGACAATCATCTTGGTCCTACATTGCATAAATATCGAATGGCTCGTTTTTGTAGAACAAATATTGAATGGAAGTTTTCTTGATAACATGAACCCCAGAAGGCTATTCCTCATCTAATATGTGATTCAATTAGTGCGTGATGATGAAATTTCAATTCATCATCAATGTAGACTCCAAGAAATTTGTTCATACTCACATTGACTATCAATTCATTTCCTAAAGGAATATCGGGTAGGGCACAATGGTATGATACAAAGTTTGTTCTGTTAATTTTTTTTTTTTTTTTATTCATCCGCATCAACCAATATGGTTATTAGCGGTGGTACAATAGTATTATAGTACATTTCATATATACTCAAACACGTCTACGTTTCTGAGAAATAGTTCAAGTTTTTTAAAGTTTTTTGGGTTTAAAGCACTGGTTAAGAGTTTAGGCAACTTGGTTTGTTCTCTGTCCATTTCGAATAAAGGGCACTCTATAATTAAATGTTTCACTGATAACGGGGTATCACACGCGTAGCACATTTTTGGGGGTTCACTTTTCATCAGGTGTTCATGCGTTAACCTAGTGTGTCCTATTCTTAGTCTGCTGAGTACTACCTGGCTCCGCCTGTTGAGTCCGGTCAATGGATTTGGTGTTAGGTCCGGATTGATGTCATATAGTTTATTATTTTCTAATGAGTTCCATCGGTCTAGCCATAGTCTTTTTTCGATTATTTTCATTTCACTCTTCATGTCAGAGCAGGGAATTCTCGGTAATGGAATGGTATTTACCGGGTTACAAGCTCTCTTTGCAGCAGCGTCTGCTTTCTCATTTCCAGGGATGCCTACGTGGGAGGGTATCCATACGATTTCAATATCTTTGGTTTGAGATCTCAGTTCCTGGAGGCTTCTTTTAATATCTAATAGTATCGGGTGTTTGGGATATAATTTCTGGACTGCTTGCACCGCACTTAAAGAGTCTGTGAAGATGACTGAGAGTGGGAGGGTCATGTTTTTTGCTAATTGAATTGCCATCAAGATGGCGTATACTTCTCCGGTATAAACTGAGCATGGAGCTGACAAGTGGTACTCATGGGTTGTTGTGTTAGTTACTACGGCGACCCCTATCCAGTTACTGCCATCCATTTTTGAAGCATCTGTATAAATTAAGTTCTGCTGTTGGTAACAACTTTTTAGTTCATGGAACAGTTGTCTCCAGCGGGACGGGGAGGTATTTTGTTTTTGGTATTTGGAGAGGGTAATGTTACACTTTGGGAGGCTAACTGTCCAAGGAGGTGGGTATGTGACACTGTTTGGTATGATCGAGGAGAAATTTAAATTGTGGATAGAGATTCTTCTGCTGAATGGGGGTGTGATGTTGGGATTTTGCTCGTAGATATTGTGGAAGCGGTTAGTGAATATATGGTCGCGGGTAGGATTGGTAGGGTTGGCTGTCACTCTTGCGGCATACTCCAGGCTGAGACGGACACGTCTTGTTCGTAGAGGAGGGTCATATGCTTCCGTGTACAAGCTGTCCACTGGGCTTGTTCTGTAGGCACCTAAGGCAAGTCTGAGTGCAGTGTTCTGAATGACATCTAGTTGTCTGAGGGTGGACTGGCTGGCTGTGGAGTAGATTATGGCGCCGTAATCAAGTTTGGACCTTATAAGTGCTTTATAGAGTTGCAGAAGAGTGCTACTGTCGGCTCCCCAGCTATGATTGGCTATAAATCTATCAATGTATCACTATTAATTACACTGATTCTACAACTGGTACTATTTATTTCCAAGGATGTTCCGTTGTTCTGTTAATGTTGAAAGAGAAGAGGTTAGCATCACACCATCTTTTAATTTAATCTATTATTGGGATTCCTATAAAAAGGTGCAGTGTGATACCATAGATCTAAATATACACTGATACCCTGTATGCACTGAAATTGCATCTCAATATGCAAGAGTGTTTCGCATCTCGTCGTAAATATCATTTCTCCGATCCTCATCCACGAGTGATACAACTTGTAAGGCTACCGCCGGGTCCAGCTAGTAAAACTGTCAAGTCGCCATCGGAGACACCTGTGATACACGGCCTGCTGGATATACGGATCTTGGAAAATGCTATCCAATCCACTCTGGCGCCCAACGAGCTGTCACATCGAGGAAGGTTGTGCGCGACAGCCACACACAGCCTTCTTGCATTATTAAAAGGTGTTCGCCTAATAAAGTCGTCCAATTTCAAAGCCACAATTATGTCTGGTACATTTTTTATGGATCACGTGTGAGTTCTGATTATCGCAGAGATATGCGGGTTAACAATGATATGGGGATACGATACTTTTGAACATTAAATGAGCGGTGCAAAAAGTAAACGACTCAAGAAGGAAATATGTCAACACAGGAAAAAGAAACAAACTCAAAGTCGGTCGACCACAGAATGGGCTTGTATCACAAAAAAAATTATTTCATAATTCGATAGAACTCACCCAAACTAGCTCACCACCGCAAACCGTTTCTTGCTGTGAGCTCCCTACGTTTTATAAAAAATTATTGAAATCCCCGATTTTTCGGACCTCTGAAAACGAGGCGATGATGTGACGTCAAAACCCTAATACCGAAACAAGACTATTCCAGACAGAGATGAATGATACATGATTTCTGACAGAGTGAATTAGCGCGAGATCACAGTTGAAAGAATTAATATATCAGTTGCCTCAGTCTCCGTCGAACGTTTGGTATTTTCTTTTAACTATGACGAGATGAGGTTTCTACGTCATAAGAGGGCCCGTTTTCAGAAGGTACTATTATTCATGTCCAAAAATAAAACATTCCAGTTACTTTTTCGATCGAATTATGTCGTCAATCATTATTTATGTATGAAAGGATCATTATAAACATGGTTTGAGTTAAAAGTTCTACTGAGGTGTGCACGTCCATTCAATATAAAACATTCATGTGTGATGTGTGTGACTAGTTTCGGCACCATGGCCATCTTCAGACACAATAATAAGGAAGAAGTACCTGTAAATCACAAAGATCTTGAATCTGAGACAATATATCAGCCGAGAAAGTTCATACGTTTTTTTGAAGTAATTGTTTTGATAGTCTGGATTATCATTTGCATGATCGTTTTCACAATTCAGGTAGATGACTGAGATTATAAAACATCATCTACTCGCCTTCTTTTCATAGCCACCTACTAAT
The DNA here is from genome assembly GCA_918026855.4 of Phaedon cochleariae. Taxonomy (NCBI): domain Eukaryota; kingdom Metazoa; phylum Arthropoda; class Insecta; order Coleoptera; family Chrysomelidae; genus Phaedon; species Phaedon cochleariae. Next base: position 2,208,244 of record OU896709.1, on the reverse strand, counting down.
CGAGTCCACAGCTTTCATAGTCAATAAATAGTGCTGAATATTGGTGAATGTTGAATGTTAGAAACACTGTAACAGCAACAAGGAAAATATGAAAATTCATTACATGGACAATGTTGCCACATATTTACAAGGTTCATCGACGAATTATCTACTGAAAAACTAGAAATTATCTAAATGTATGCCTAATACCTGAAATTCCTCATTATTTTATTGTTATATATTTCTGGAATGTTTCAAATATGAGCAAATATACAGGGTGTTCTATCTGAAGAAACATAACTTTGGAATATATTTGAATAATAAAAGCTTATTCTAGAAATCTGACTAGGCCACTGGATTTTACGTAAAAAAAAATTACGAGAGACAGTTTTTATTTCAAGAAGAAAATATGTCAAAAGGAGAAAAAGAAACAAATTCAAAGTCGGTCGACCACTAAATTTGATATAAAATATTCATGTGTGATGTGTGTGACTAGTTTCGGCACCATGGACATCTTCAGACACATTAATAAGGAAGAAGTACCTGTAAATCACAAAGATCTTGAATCTAAGACAATACATCAGCCGAGAAAGTACATACGTTTTTTTTAAGTAATTACTAAATAACAAAACATTTTTGAAACCGGATGTATATAGAAATATCAGTCCGGTTCGAGACTAAGTGGCTTTGAAACGACTGAAAAGCCAAAAGAACTTAACTAGGAGTAAGTTCAACATCGGTAAGTGAATTTAACGAGAATTAATAAGAATCTACCCAAAGAGCTTCATCTATATATATATTCGAGGCAAGCTATTTTTTGCATTGTACAACTTCAATTTAACTAGTTATGACTTCAATTCTTGGTTTGATTCTACTCGTTTTTCATAGTCGGTTTCCATTCTGACAAAAGTCAAATCAACATTTATAATTATGCCTCTCCACCTATGTCTTTTCTTTTGATGGCTTGTCTCGAATGGAGATAAAGCTCTTTGAGTAGATTTTTATTAATTCTCGTTTAATTCACCCACCGATATTGAACTTCCTCCTAGTTAAGTTCTTTTGGCTTTTCAGTCGTTTCAAAGCCACTTGGTCTCAAACCGTACTGATACGACTTGTTCTGCGAATTTTTGATTATTCAATTATTACCTACTTCAAAGAAAGGTGCACTTTCCCAGCTGACATATTGTCTTAGATTTAGGATCTTTTCAATTTCCAGGTATTTCTTCCTTACTATTGTGTCTGAAGATGACCATGGTGCCGAAACTAGTCACACACATGAGTGTTTAATATCAAATTTTGTGGTCGACCGACTTCGAGTATGTTTCTTGTTCTCCTTTTGAACAATACTGGACCACCTTGAGAATGGATGGTGTACATGACTTAAGAAAATATGTAGTGTATCTGAGTTTTCATAATGGAGTTGAAGTACTCATGCATCGTACGTAGACGTTAACTTACAAAAACAACGTTCTTAAATTTAGTTGAATTCGTCGGTGTTATCGTAACGTGATAGTCAATTTTGTTGTCTTTGATGCAGAACTCTTTGGGGATCCTGACTTTGATGATCTTGACCAGTCTTGACTCTTCTAAGTTTACGTTAACATGCATGACATCACTTTAACTCTCTAAAGGTGTTATGAATCAACGTGTCAATGATCGAGGAAAACAAACATGAAAATTTCAAGGAAGTAAATTTGGTTTTCTCACTTCAATCATCCATTTAGCATTGATCACTTTTGGGTCATAAACACGTCATAAACAACCGAATCAAACTCAGCCATTTCGGAAGACTTGATGATGTTTAATTTTTTAATGATGGACACATCACGTTTCTGTAGATCCCGGATAGCAATTTTATTGTTCCAATCATAATATACCAATGAGAATTGGCATCATTTTTGCCATTTTATTCTACAATTCACGAAATATACTGCTGCGGAAGCTGCACCACTACGGCTTCACATACAATAAGCTCCAATGGTTCAAGACCTGCCTGACCGGTCGTCAACAAGTTGTTAAAATGAACACTACCGCGCAGATAAATCATGGTGTGCCCCAAGGATCAGTCCTAGGGCCAATCTTATTCCTCTTATATATTAATGATATGGTATTTCTTGATATAAAAGGCGAAATCACGTTATTTGCGGACGACAACACTATTCTAAGGCATGATAATGATGATGAGAGATTATACACGAATGTGATGCGAGATATAAAAGTAATGAAAGATTGGTGTGACTCAAACCTACTTTCTCTAAACATTAAGAAAACCAATATTCCATTGTAATGTCCCAAACTTGGAAATCGGTAATGACATATTAGAAAATAGAACATCAACAAGATTTTTAGGTTTGCATATCGATAACACGTTGATGTTCAATGACCATGTAATATCTATGTGTAAAAAGCTAGCATCTGGATGCTATGCCATCAGAACAATTGCCTCTGAATCTGCATCTGCCAGAACAACATACTTTGTCCTACTCGAGTCCCACCTGAGATATGGAATAGCGTTCTGGGGAAGCTGTAGTAACCAATTATTTCAAAGGAGTTTTATGTTACAAAAGAGAGCTCTGAGATATATGTGCCATGTGCCATACATAATTATATATTTGTGATATCCTGAGTTATACCTCCGATTGAAAATGTTCGTAAGCAATTTTTCGACCTCATAGTTTCATTGAGATAGTTCATCTCAAATATGTGTTTTTTCTTGCCAATCTATTTCAGACGTTGTTTCAGGTATGGTTTCAGAATAGAAGAGCCAAATTTCGCAAGCAAGAACGTCTAGCTCAGCAGAAAGCATCGAATATCAACTCCGAGAGTCCCAATCCCAGTAGCAATATCAAAGCTGAAAGCAACGGGACCACCAAGCATTCCATGAGCAACAACAAAGACATAAAGCCGGGTTCACCACATTCCAGCGTTTCCACCACCCCGAATTCCAACACCAGCAGTATATCGAGCCACCATTCGACCAACGGTGGGGATGTCAAACCAGTCAATGGACATAGTGGTAAGTCCGTAAAAAGGTCGCAAACTTATAGAACTCTCACATGCTTCGAGAAGAGAGCCAAAAAAGTACCAATCAGACCATCAGAATGAGTAATAGGCAGTATCATTAACTTTCTGTGTCGGCTAAAATCGGTAAAATTAGGGCGTATCAACATAGTCAGTCTAATGGTTAAAATATTCCTCCTATATACGACTAATATTGTAAGTGATGAATATTGTACATAAAACAATGTCAGTAGCCTAATGTTCTCTTGAAATCGTTTCATCACTAGCAATAACGATTTCGAAAAGCTTAGCACATTTTTTTGTCACCAACCTCGGGATATGTCGCTGTCAATGAAGATCTTGCAAAAATTAGAGCCTGATGAACCATCAGCCTGTATTTTTTCTAGAAAGAGGGAACTCAGTATTTCTATCAGCAATACTCATTCATGGGATAATCTTGTCATGGCTGCCTCGGAGTCATGGAGTCACGAAAAACCAACCGCTTAAAATTTTGAAATGGCGGCTGGGCGCTGTCTAGAGATATTTTTTTAATAATTCTGAACAGTTTCCTCTGATACACTTGACTCCTGAATTCAATTAGTTTTCGAAATATTAACGTTTGAAAAGTGACATTTTGAATGTTGCTTCGGTTAAGTTTGCTCTGGAAATCATTCGAGTTCGCGACAAAGATTGTTTTCCAAAGGAATCTTGATTGAAAGCAACATTCGAGTTTTTGGTTGGGTTTTAGATGACCAAAATGTCAGTTTTTCCATACGTTGATATTTTGAAAACTATCGAATATAGGAGTAAAGTGTAAATAAATGAAACTGTTGAGAATAATGAGAACGAGTTACGTATTTCATGATGGCGCTGAGCCATTATTCAATATTTGAGCCCTTCAAATGTCGTTGTGATATACCAAGTGGATCAAAACTTGGTAGGGGGGATCAGACTCAGATTCTATCCAGAAAAGGGCCATCGCCTGGTGGATGATGCCACTTTGACTAACTCTTTGACATCATTGTAACATTTATTTTATAACTCCTAATTTACAATTGCAGCTGTGAATCAGACGTGCAGATTAAACATTCTCAGTTTCTACTGTTGCAACTGAAAATTAGGCGCGAAGATTTGTGAAATGGAAAGCTGTTTTAGTATGTAAGTTCAGAGCCGTCAAAAGAAGAAGACGTTCTGAGATTATACACTCACCCTCAAACTTGAATCTCTGATATCAAAGGATTGTGAATCTTTGGTTGAAAGAAATATCATTTTCGAATTACAAATATTCAGCTTCTTATTCTTAAATTTCGAACTCAGGGTTCTTCTGATTAAACAATTGGATATTATTTTTCAGTTCCTATTATTCCTTACAGTTGGGTAATCATCCGAGGGTTGTTTATTGATGTTCGGAAATTTTGACCAAGTTTCAGTTATAATTACAATTATTATTGCCTACATAAGTGCAATCATGCTATTGACATTATTTCCCTCTGAGTACATGATTCTAAAAACTCTTTAAATTTTTGTCCAATGAATTTTAGAGGATTCTAGTTTATACCATTGCTCATGAGTGAACAGAAAATATCATCTGGAGTTAAAATCAATGAGATCTTTCATCTGTTTTCATTTTCAAAACACATAAGGAAATCGTTGAAAGTGTTGACACAATCGACTAAGATGTTTTTCTTTCAGCATGAATGAAGTATCAATATCAAATTTCAAAATATTATCTGTTTGAACATACTACATTGAAGTATAAGGGTATTCTCCCAATATATCAAAGGTTCAAACTCATAGATGAAATCGAAAAATTGATATTTTGAATTCGTTTTTTCCTTCTTCTGTAAAATTAACTTTTTTGCATTTGCGTCATTATTATTCTGGGGCAGCGTTATGACCTTCAAAAAAATGCCAATATCTACTTTCCCTCTCTCTCTATGCCCTCTAGTTACGTACGGTGTTCGTAAATAAATAGATAAAAGGTAAATAAAAAACATCTGGAAACTCGTATTTATAGTATCTTCGGTAATTATTCAACTTGGACAAATGTTTAAAACCTTCACGTTCAATCAAGTTTTCCAAGATCATTGTAGGCTAACAATAACGTAGCAACTGCAGCGATCTTTTTCTCTAAATATTATGATAGACAAGCTAAAATTGGCACGGTTTATTTTCGCGTTACGTTCAGAGGTGATGCATCAAAATTTGCCGTTTTTATGGAATCGAAAGAGACAATATTATTTTTATATTCGGATGATAAATCTAGATACCATCTGGCGAGCATCAAAATGTTTCATATGTGTTATTCATTTCCAATAGCTGAGAGATACCCGCCTTTTTGTCCCTCTCACAGTGCCGTATTCGTAATCCAACCCTCACCACCACTATTTACTGTCCAACATGGAATTGAAAAAAAAAACATCTTCATGGTAATTGAATATGAAGAACAGCTTGAGCTGAATTTGTTCTAAATTGTTTTAAAAATGTTGGAATGATGGGGACCTTAACTTTTCACATGTGATGTCAAACGCTTTCTTGGGCCATCAGAAACATTTCTGCAGTCCTTAGAATTTGAACCCACGACTGGCACGCCTTCGTGATGAGAAAACTGACGCTTTCATCACGCGGTTACCTGACCCCTAACCTGTGGCTTTAAATTTTGTTGTTGTTTCTATACTACAGCCATTTTTCCTCGAAGTTAATCACACAAACCGACAATAAGTTGAGCAGTCAATTTTTCTTGAAGTGTATTCCAAACTATATGACGTAATAATCAAGCAACTACACGAACTAGATCAGGAAGGAAGTTAACGGATTCTGATTGGGCACTAGATTGGGCTCTTGTTGTTGTTCTTATAATATGTGGTTATATAATTGATAAGAAGAAATAATTAGAGTAATCAAAGAGATAATTATGGATTCATACGAAGTAATTTTCAATGAGAGATCTCCTCATATAATGGGGAAGACCACTTATTTTTTGAAACGACATTATCGTGAACTCTATATTGAAAAACTACCAGTGAATTAATTTTGAATTTTTTTATTCATGCTAAGACGGTGAAAAAAATGAATTAGAATATATCCATTTCAAAATACACAATTCCTGTGCCATTTGAAATTTCGTCAATTCATTGGTGAGACTGGTGCGACGTCTTAGTCCCAACACGCCTATTGTCCTTGAACTCACCAATCACACTGCAACACTGCAGAATGACGAGGTATCAGAGAGAGATAGTCTCGGAGATAGCTACAGTGCGGGACTAATACGTCACAACTCCACCATCATATTTGGCTTTTCGAAATAACGAATGAAATATGCTGATTTCAAAACGATATAGATTCGATTCCCTTTCAACTTCAACTCATAATATTGATTGTAGATCAAACGTAAATCATGATTCGTCGATTGAAAGAGGTTTGCACGGATTTCTTCCCTCAGTGGTCTTCCCCATTGATGAAAATGAATATGTGATCCATTGTGGATGAGTACGTAGCTAGTTGAACCAATTTAATTGTATTTGAATTAGAAAAGTGCCTAGTTCCTATCAATGATATATTTTTGTTACAGATGATGAGTTTCTTCATTCAATATATTAGTATTACTACTAAAACCAAATTATAAACAAAAATATCTGATAAACTGACATCTGTCAAGCTTCACAAGTAAACCGTGACGTCATCATGAAGTTAACCAGGTTAGTCTGGTTAGCTTCGAGGAAAAATGACTCCAAGATAAGGAGGGTCAGTATAAGCATCTATACTAGAGATACAGATTTGGTCACATATCAAAAATAATGCACATACATAATCTAGAATATCAATAACACTTCAAATAATTTTATCTCTTATCTACAATATCTACCCATACTTGACAGAAATGGAATCTTCTTGTAATGTTCTTCCTGCTAAAGCAAATAATATTTGTTACCTGATGGTAAACAAATAGCATCAGTTATTTACAGTGGTTAAAACCTATATCAGACTTACAATTCACCAATTGATCGAAATTATTTTAATACACAGCCTTCAATATTTGTCTTCCGTTGATGGTAAAAGCTAGTTTTAATGTTGTACTTCATACAGTGCCTGTATACCCCATGCTTGAGTGTGAGTTTCACAACTGAATTCTTCCAGGAGGGGTGAAAGAACTCACAGTCACAACTCCACCACATAAACAATTTAATAATGACCAATGGTCATGGACGAAGTGAGGACATGTTTCGAAGGATTAATCCTTCATCATCAGCAAATGTATCAAAAAAAAATCTGTAAGAAGAAACAATGCTTCTGTTAGCTTTGAGTATTGATTAAGAAATCTAAATGTACCTACCATTATTGGAGATTTATTAATCAATACTTAAAATTAAAATAAGCATTGTTTCTTCTCACAGATTTTCTTTTGATACATCTGCTGATGATGAAGGATCAATCCTTCGGAACATGTCCTTACTTATGTCCATGAACGTTGGTCATTAATAAATTCTTTATGTGGTGGAGTTGTGACTGTAAGTTCTTTCACCCCTCCTGATTTATATCATCTCCACTGTAAGTTATATACATGATCTTGTTTTCTGAATGTGGAGGTGAAAAATATTAAAAAAGTGAAAAAAAAATCAAATGTAGATATAAATGTAAAATATTAGCTGTTGACATGAATAAGCACTGCAACTACATGCTTACAAGAACCTGATTGTTCAGCTTTACAAGATCAAACACATGTCCAATCGTTCACTGGATTAGTCGGGCATAAATTGACTTCATGAGGCAACAATTTCAGAGCAGCAGAAGTTTATAAGACCAGCTCGAATATCTCAAGTTTCTGTACACTTTTCTCTTGACACAAAATATCATTTCCAGGTATACCTGTTTGACTTTTACCATCGGCCAATTCCTATAGGTATCGATATATTCGAAAATGTCCATCAAACTCATTCCAAAAATCACTCTAGTCACTAAAATTTTGAAATGTAAATGATTGTTTCTCACTGACAGCTTTGACAGATATTACAGCGCCAACTGTCGGAAGAAGTTGTCGAATAGATTCACAATCTAAAACTGAACTCCAAGAAATCTATGGTAATATTATTTGTACCTAAGAAAGTTAGAGATTCTGTCAATAATCTTCTGCAAATAAAAATAAATGACAACAGTCTTCCCATCTTGAATGAGAGCAAAAATCTTGGACTTTGGTTGGATTCAGACATAAGATTTACGAAACATATCAGCAATTTATGTCAATCATCATATAATGTATTGAGGCAATTATATCCAAACCGAGATATCCTCTCTACAAATCTAAAGCTCAAACTTTGCGAATCTTTAATCTCCTCAAAATTATCATATTGCGATAGTATGTATGGTCCTGGTTTATTACAAAGTGATTCATTTCGCTTACAACGCATTCAAAATTCTTGCCTAAGGTTTTCATACGGAGTACGAAAATATGATCACATATCTGCTAAGATGCATGACTCTGGATGGTTACGGTCAGAACAATCAAGGTATTTGCATTTGTTAACACAGGTGCATAAAGTTCTGAAAACCGGTAAACCTAGTTATCTCCACAGAAGACTACAAACTTTCTCAGATCAACCGAATTTCCAGTCGCAATAAAACCACTCTGGTTATCCCAAAACATAATTCATCTTTCTTCAAACGCAGTTTCTCTTATACAGCTAGCAAATATAATTCACTTCCCATCGAATATAGATCTTTCACTCTCAGTAACTTTAAGAAGAGATTAAAGCTTGAACTTTCAGCCAGGTAGGTCTTATTACAATCAAAAATCTAGCAATGCTTCTCTGACAATCCTTTGATATTCAATTCTCAATATTATGCAATTTTTTATTTAAATTTTTCAATTATTTCTTCTTATTGTATACTTATAATATATCGGTGTTTCTTCGAGAAATAACGCATCTACATTGTTTCTACACCTTTCATGATTTATATTTTTGTAAATTAACTTGTTCTTCTCATTTTATTTTTGGGGTTGCAAATGATGAATAAAGACGATTTATTATTATTATTATTATTATTATTATTGAGAAACCGATGCTTAGTTTTAGAGATTCTGAGGGCCTTGAAATGTCGTGGGTCCGTTTCTGGTGTCTCTCTTTCGCTTCTCGTTTCCCCATAAGTGGCGTTGGACTGCTGGAGCAGCATGGCGGCTGAGGGCCTTCCCTTGCGCTGCTCTGACATTTAATCTAGAAAATTGCCCGCTGCCGCCCATTTATTTCCATTACTGTCAACTCTTTAGTTGCTTGCCTACCGGCGTTCTGCTAGCAGTTCGAGGACGACGACTTTTACTGATGGCGGCACAGCAATCTGGTCAGGCTTGCCTGATGGGTTTCACCTACTGCGTGCAAACTATTTTTCTTGTGTATCAACTCATTTTGCTAACGCGAGCAATCATTTCATTACATTTTTGTCATCAAATTCTGGACCCCTACTCTTCAATTAATTATCTAGGCACTACTGACACTTGATATGCTTGACATTATGGTCAGTAAGCAGGAGGCTAACGAATTGAAAAACAAGCCACTTTCTGACAATACTATTTCAGGCAGAATAAATGATATGACCAAGAATATTCAAGAACAAGTAGTCAACGAATTAAAGAACAGCCAACATTTTGCTTTGCAGTTTGACGAATCTACAGATGTTTCCGACTGTGCACAGTTCGTAGTATTTGTGCGCTTTGAAGCAGATGACAGTATCATGGAAGAAATCTCATTTTGCACAGCACTTCCTGTAAACATTATACTGGCCAGTCTTTGTACGATATGTTTTTAGAAAGCACTTGTTACTACCATATTGATTGGAAAAAATGTACCGCTATTTGTAGCGATGGCGCTAAAGCTATGACTGGCAAAAATAGCGGACTCACTGCAAGATTATAAGCGATAATGCCAAATATACAACTGGACACACTGTTTTCTTCGGCGACAGGCTCTAGCTGCTAAGGTAGAATCTTCTGATTGACGGAGGTCATAAAAATTGTGAACTCTATCAAAGGTAGAGCTTTGCGAACCCGGCTATTCAGAATAGTTTGTGAAGATATGGCTCGCTTCATCAAAATCTCCTTTATCACACAGAGGTCAGGTGGCTATCCAAAGGAAAGGTATTGACAAGAGTTCTGGGACTGAGAGCTGAATTGTTAATGTTCTTACAAGATGCAAAATCTGAATATGCTTCTCGTTTTTCTGCTCTATTTGGCTCTTGAAATTAGCATTTTTGGCAGATCTTTTTAGCCACCTTAACAATTTGAACAAGAACCTTCAAGGAAGAAAAGAAAATATTTCAACAGCCAAAAATAAAGTGAAAGCATTTCACGCAAAACTTCGTTTGTGGTCAACCTCTCTGCAAAACAAAATGTTCGAGTCTTTTCCATGTGTTCAGAAGATAATTGAAGATAATGCAACATACCAAAGTTTTGCAGTATCGGCTCATATTTCTTGCATTATACTGAGCTTGTATAATTTACAAGAGAAACTTTTGACATAGTTTCCAGACTTGCACTCTGAAGCTGACAATGGGCGTGAATGGATTTTGAACCCTTTTTTGGACAAATCAATATATCTGGCTGATGTCACCATAAAAATGAAAGAATGTCTCCTAGATTTAGCTGCTGATTGAATACTTAAAATATAATTTTATTCGCAAAGTGTCCATGTATTTTTGATAAAAAGAATACACGAATATCTAGAGCTGGCAAAAGAAGCTCTTGAATTATTAGTGCTATTCGCCACTCCATACTTGTGTGAATTGACATTTTCTTCAATGGTAGACATTAGAACTAAAAAGAGAAATAGACTGCAATCAGAAAATGATTTGATTATTAACGTTTCAAAAATAGCACCACAATTTGATAAACTTCTGAAAAATAAACAAGCACATCCTTCTCACTAAAATTGCGTTTTTATTATGTAAGAACCTCGACTTTTTCTTTTAGCCGGTGACCCCCCGAGTAAGGCGTCACGACCCCACTAGGGGTCGCGACCCACAGATTGAAAAGCACTGTGCTAGTAGTTCGAGGACGAGGACTTTTCCTGATGGCAGCACAGCAATCTGGTCAGGCTGGCCTGATGGGTTTCACCTACTGCGTGCCAACTATTTTTTTCGAATTCACAGGTAGATTGTGTTTCAACTCAATTTGCTAACGCAAAATTGAAAAACTTGCCAAATCAGCAATCATTTCATTTCATTTTTGTCATGAAATTCTCAATTATTGGAAGGGAGACGATCTTTCTCTCGAATAGCACAAAGTGTGTCAGGGGCAGCTGCAACAAAGATAGCATGATTTACGGATACCTGTCCTCTTCCAACTCGTGTTGTTTAATGGTGGATTGGTGTATTAATTTTTCTTTTATCTAATAATTGAAGTTGTAAAGAATTTTTTCTGTCATCTACACAGGCAAGAAAGTGAAGACATAAGTTCATTGTCTTAGTTTATGTGAAATATGAGGTGAAATATCTATTCATTTGGCGTGTTTTGTTGTAACAAAAGAACTGAATTTGTTGTTGTGAACACTGAACTGATTGTTGAGAAGGTTTGTGATTAGTATTGATAAACAATGGTGATTTATTGTGTCGCCTTTGTATGCAAGAATGAACAAAACAAAAGGAAATTAGCATTCCATGATGGGTAAGTTGAATATTGTTCTCAGATTTTTGAAAAATATAGTTCTTGAAATGATCATCAGAGGTATACAATGTTTCTAGTCTCAGAATATGTTCAAAAACTATACCTATATTATTTGTCAAAGTTAAATACTTCCATATATTGATATTGAGTAATATTCCAGACCAGACATTCTCGAAATATGGATAAAGGCAATTCGTAGAGAGAATTGGACACCAACTAAAAGCAGCAAGCTTTGTGGGGAGCATTTCCTGCCAACAGATTATTCAGGCATACCAGGTACTGCTAGGTTTTTGAAAGCAGATGCTGTACCCAGTATATTTTCATTTCCTCAGCATTTGTGACCAAAAAATGCTGATTCCCCCAAGAAAATAAGACAACTCATAGGTACCTAGTTGAATAATAATGAAAAAAAGTATGTTCGCACCTATTTAAAATAAGAAAACTAGCTAGTAATTTGTTTTCAGGATGCATCTGTGGACGTTCATAACTTGAGTCCAAAGGAAGAAGTTTCCCATGTTATTGACTTTGACTTGCCTACCACTTCCAGCTCCCAAGTTTCGGAGTTGATCAATAAAGAAACTCAAACTGTTTCATTAGAGAAGGATATTGCATTGAGGAGAAAAGTGAACACACCGAGACAAAAAGTAAAAAGGAGAGACCTACAAATTTCAAACATGAAAGAATAAGTAGTTCAATCAATTTCCAACAGTGGGTATAGTAATGACAATGAGTGACCTAATGGAGGAATAGGAACCTATGGAAATTATGCTCAAAATAAACTCATCAATACCATTCAAGAACCTCTTTTCAAATTTTTCCTATCGTTTTTCTTTTCCTTCTGATTGTTCTGAGACACTGTGCTTCGCTCACCCTGTACAATATATTGTGACATTTGAATAAAAATATATGATTTAAATTTTGTATTCAGTTGACTTCCTGATATCAGAAATAATTTTTTAATGATAATTGATTACAACATTATCCTTTTTCCTAAATGAATATTTTTATTTAATCACGTTTACTCTCAAATAGAAGCAAAAAACGAGAAAATATTTCAAATTATGCGAGCGCTTCCCATTAGCCAACACAAGATAGAGAGAGATAGGTATCCGTAAACACTGCGGGTTGCCTGAAAAATATTTTTGCCTCACTCCTCGTTCACAGTGGGTCCCTTCCAGTTGTTTACATTCAGTTCATTGGAAATTCTGGACCGCTACTCTTCAATTAATGATCTAGGCACTACTGAAAGTATCGTGCGACTTCTTGATGTACCTATGGATGCACTTAAACTTGAAAGATCCATCTTGCACCTACTATATGCCATGTGAGGATATTCTACAAAGCTTCAGCTTCTCCTCTTACCTCATTTTCATCAGAGATTGCATCGTACGATTAGATTAGGTATACCAACCTTCACTCCTGTAAGCCAGAGCAAGGAACTTTTTTCCCACATGTAATTCAAGAATTGAATATCGTTAAGTTTCAGAGCCTCGGATAGGAATTGTCTTGCACGATTCACTGTTCCAATTAACAGTGCTGCTACTAGACTGGGGAATAGAGTTAGTAACAGAGCCTACACAGAATACACAGAAGTAAATGATATACTAGCCTACAAAGCACAACCGGAAAATTCTGAAAGAGAGCTGATGAACAGTACCTGAAAAGGGTGTTAGCCAGCTCCCTCATGCGAACCATATCATTTATTAAAACACAAACAATTGAGACAACAAAATTCTACATTTGAGGGCAAATTCAGATTGGCTGTACCTCAAATTCTGGACTCCTACTTTCTAATTGCTAATTGCAGCTAACTCTGGAAGTTTCGTATGACCCTTATGACCTCTTGATGCACCTATATGTGTAAAAAAAGAGGTAGATATACACTACGACATGAAAGATTCATTAATGTAGCCTCACAATACCAAGTGAGGCTTTTCTACATAGCTAGAGTTATTTTTATACTCTCTTTTTCCTCAAGTTATGAGTTGGCTCTTGGTTGGTTGAGTAATTCACGTCCATAATTTTAGTGTTTCATTGTATATTGATTTTTTCCATAGAGCCTGAAATATTCTTCTTCCTCCAAGCTGAGATTCCTGAGAAGTCATGTTTAACACTGTCTTCTGATTTCTTAATATTTCTTTTCATGATACTGCTACTGATCATCACCTAGAAGGGTATCGGGTTCTAATTACAGAATTCAAATGATGACGTCATCGGACTATGTTTTATAAAAAACACAAATATTTTGGCATATTTCAAAAAGATCTGTTTTTCGGAACAAATCTTCAAAAAAAATCGTCTGTGGAAAATTATGAATGGACTTCGGCATGAAATACTAACAAATTGGTCGAGAAGAAATATTTTCAGATATATTATGAACATGAGAATTTGAATTGTATATCTGATAAAAATATTAATTATTTCTGGGTATATCCAACATGAAACAAATACTTTCCTTTTCCTGTTTTTCTGTTCTTCTCCTTTCCTTCTTACTTTTCTCTTATATTTTTTCCATTACTTTAATCTGTGTTGCTAATTTAATACACGGAGAAAAAGTTTTGTTGCATCTACAAAATAATTTAAGTCATTTTTTGTTCAATTAAACACAATTCTGCGAAATCAACAAAATATATTTTAATTCCAAATAAGCAACCTATTCAAAGAAACAAAATAATGTGATTGAAATATTTGCTTACTTGAACAAAAGGTTTATTTCATTCAACAACATTTATAGTTCACATAAAACAAACTTTGTTGATCCAACTATTATCTCATTGTTCAATCAATCATATGCATTTTGTTTATTCGACAAAATTAAATTAATTTTGGCAAAGATTTAAATAAATACAACATCATATTTTGTTGAGTCAACAATCATTTCATTGTGCAATCACTCGAAGGTTTTTTTTATTCGACAAAATTGAATTGATTATAACGACATTATATTTTGTTGATTCAACACATCACTATCAAGAAATATGTTGTTATTTCAAACAAATTACTTTGTTGAACAGAACCCACAATTACATTATATCAAACAAATATTTTGTTGAATGATTATCCAGTTGCATTTTTGCCACCAGATGGCGTTTCTTCCAACCTTCAAACGCTCGCCTCGATTGGGGTGTACATATACCTACCTAAAACATCCGTTTATATAATTATGTTAGGATGTCCTAGAATTTTTCATGACGCTTATACAAGCTAATAGTCTTGAATCAACTGAGGAAATTGATCTTTAATTTCTCTTAGTTTTGAAATTCAGTTATTGGATTTTTTTCAATATTATTCAACAAAATATTTTGTCAATTCTAAATACAATTTGGTTGATCGAAGAATATATATTGTTATTTTAACATATTGACTCTCTGGAAAACTGGAAATTTTGTCACTTGAACGAAATGATATGATCATGAGGGCTGAGTGTTTCATGTGAGCAAGTTTTCAATTTCGTATTTCTGAATCTGGGATCCATAGAGTTTTCTTTCTTCGTTTTCCTATCATTTCAATCTCCTTCGCTTATTCTTTAGTTTAAGTATACCACTCGCTACGCTCGTGACATAAACTTAACCTTCGTGAATAATAGACCTCATTATATGCTTGTTGAATAATAGTAACTGTTCGAAGCAAGGAGATGGAATTATTTTTTTCGCGAAACTGTTTCATAAGAATTAGCTCTTTTTAAATATGAGTATGTTTCCGGGAAAACAGGATTTCCTCTGACTATCACTGTATCATTATTGTTTTGCAGGCAAACAATCCGAAGAAATTCACTCGAACAACAACAAATGGTCGTCGATGAGCCCGCAATCTTGCAACACCGCCCTCCTAGTCCAGCAGGCGAACAAAGTTTTGTCTTCACAGCCCAGCCATCTTCAGACGCACCACCACCACGCAGCCGCCGCGGCTGCGCTCTCGTCCCCGTTCTCGTCGCTGCTGGGCGCCACTGGGGGCGCTGCCTCCTATCTACTGGGCGATCATCTGAAGCCGACCACAGCGAACCATTTGTTTTAATAGAAGCGGCCGCGATTTCGTATTCATTCGATCGATAAGGTATTTCGTGCTTATGCGAAAGAGCATAATGTTTTCTAATCACAAAATTGAAACTTGGTTGGTTGATTGGGAGTTGGTGTTCACCGAAATAATTCAATAGGTTTGAATACATCGTACACGGTGGTTGTATAGAAATGGTTAGACCAAATTTGGAACAGTTTAGGTATTTTCAGAGTTCCATTTTACGCCCTTCAAAGAGTGTCATGTTGTTGAATAGCTGAACAAACAACATGTCAGAAACACTCAAGATACCCATAAAGTTACATCAATTACTAGTAGTATAGTATCATTATTATAAAAAAGCAGAACCAACAATAATTGTATTTTTTATTTCATAATACTTATTCATACACTTTTACCTGTGAAAGTTCAATGATAAATCAGTATACGTGAAGTAGGTAAATACAAACTTTACAATTATAATTACTTAATTCTCCAATAATTTACTTTGAATTAAATGTACCTAATTATTTGAAGTGAATGTTGGACTGAAATCACAATTGTAGTTTAATTTCAATTTCGATTATTATTTTTCTTTTTTCGGACTTTCTGTTCAGCAGAAGTGTTGCTGACGTCATCAAAGTTGAATTTCATCCATAGACTTCGATGGATAGAATAGCCAAGTTGTTCAACCTATTCCATATAATTATAAACATCAATAATCATAGAATAACTGATGCTATTCAGACTATTAATGTTGATATGGTCTCATCAAATTGTCAAAATACAAGTTACTCTCGATGGAATCATGAGAAAAATAATAAACGGCTATTTGTCATGGTCACGTGATATTACCTACAAATATTGGAAATTGAAGCATCAACGAACACTTGAAATGTCTTCTCGGCTTTGATGGGCAACTCAATTATAAATAATAATCATCATTCTTAAAATCATTTTCGCACACACTTTGAAGGGCGCCTAATGGATGTTCGAGGAAATTTAGGTTCATTTTCGTCTGTGAAATTCCCACCTCTTTTTTTCCATTTTTTTATCCTATCATTATTTCCTTTTCAATTCTATGACAACGAAGAGTATACTGATGTTACATCATGAATTCAACCATTTTAGTTTTGTATTCAAAACATCAATAATTTTTTCCGCTTCCAGTTTTTGTCTGAGAGGGAAATGAGTGAAATTTTTATGCACTATCCTCTGTTTAGTTTTGATAGGTCTGGTAGAATTTTATTGAACATTGTGTAAATATTAGGTAATTTTTGAATAATCGTATACTAAAAACCCGTGTCCTTAAAATTTCGAAAAACTGACTGTGTTGTAAATATTTTGTAAATATATTGTGTATTTTTTCGACTGTGTCTGATTATATGTACGAAGATTGGAGAACAAAATTGTTACAATGATATCAAGAAATCACACTTCTAGTCCACTAAATGATAAGTTCATGTGAAAAATGATGAATAAACATTCGAAAATTTATGTGTTTGTTTTATTTTTAGGTAATGGCGCCCTTGAAGCTGGAGCATAGATTGATCAATGGACAATATTTTTAGAATTCATATACTTGAGGTTGTGATACAATTGTGATGACTCATAAAATCTTGACCTAACTTGAAATTGATCAACAATTGTGCGAGGACATTCTGATATTGTCTCAAGTAAATAGAAAGATGTTGTTAAAGAAATTGAATAATGCTTTTTTGTTTTCGATTGATTTTTTTGCTGAAAAGTATATACCTACAGTGCTTTCGATAAGTACTGAATGAATCAATCTTCAGCCGAACAAGGTATACATTTCTGAGGAATCTCTCGGAACAGGTATATTTTTAATGACGATTTTCCACATTTATAAGGGAAAACTTGAATATGTAGAATAATCAGCAGAAAACGAAATACCGGGTGACACAGGAGATATGTAATAGCCTGTAGTTTTTTTATTTGAAGAAATACAAATTTGAAATTCTCAAGGGTTATTCTATCAATGATGGCTCTTCCCTTGAACCCAATGACAATTTCCTTCAACCATCTGTTTCTTTTTCAAATGGCATCTTATATATTTCTGTAGATAGATAGATATATCTTTATTGCTTATATATATATATATATTTCTGTAGTCCATCTCATTAGCCTTAAAATTCCCCATTCAACTATGTATCACAATTTGATAATCGTTCATTAATTGGCTGTTAAATTGCATTTTATTAAAATACATGAAGTTGGCTGTTGCCCGAATGCAATGACATTTCGATGCTTTATAGGCTTAGAAATCCAAAGGTCATTGCTTAGACGATATTATCAGAATATGTTCCATACCCCAATCGGTTCCAGCAGATTCCCAATAATTTCATTGAGTTTAAAAAAATGTTCCGAAAATAACTCAAGTAATTGAGAAAACTTTGATAAAAACTCAGTTTTTTCCAGTACAGAAATAAAGATAACAAAAAATTGCTGATTGCTCATTTACATTTTTTTCATCGTATAAATCGTATGTACTTGGAAATGATGAGAATATTGAACAATGTTAATGGAATATCTGGTTAATGGTTTTATATACTGTTGACTGATGCTTTGTCGAAACAATGATAGTTGAAACATTTCATCAAGTGTATCTTTCTTGTAGTAAACAAGTTATGGAATCCAAATTTCATATTCACTTCCCTTTTCTTACCATCAGCGTGAAAGTTTTAGATGTCTATTTACTGAGAAAATCAAGTTTTACGCCCATGGAATGATATTTATCATAATCATGATAGTTCAAATTTAAGTAAAATCTCATGAGCCTTCTCAGAGTTATGAAGCGAAAACGGTTTGAAAACTAGAACCGTCTAGCGCCCAGACTAAGCAACTTTGTACTGAGATAAGTGAAATTAGTGACTTTTTTATATCGGTTTTCAAGAAAAGCGATTCTTGTCAAGATACTAGAGAACATTATGGCAATAATATGTTCCACCCATATATTTTCGAGCTGGAACCTGTTACATATACTAACATTGTGAAGGACGCGATATATTCTTTGAAATCTAATGCTTGTGGGGTAGACAATATAAGCCTAAATATGGTTGAACTCTGTCTTCCAATAATCCTCAATCACATCACCCATATCATATGTTGCTGTCTAGAAAAAGGGTACTTTCCAAATGAATGGAAGCTAGCAACTGTTAACCCGATAGCAAAAAATAATTCTCCAAAAAATATCACGGATTTGAGACCAATCAGTTTGTTATGTGTATCATCCAAAGTTCTGGAAAGAATCGTATATAATCAAGTTACATCTTTTGTAGATGAACATAATATATTACCACTTCATCAATCAGGATTTCGCAAAGGTCATAGTACGACAATCTCACTCTTGAACATAACCGATGACATATTCTGATTACACGATGTAAAGATGGCTTCAATTTTGATATCCCTTGATTATTCCAAAGCTTTCGATTGTATTGATCATGATCTTTTGTGTAGTAAACTGAAATATTATGGCTTCGCCGATTCAGCTGTTCGTTTTTTCAAATGCTACTTCTTCGATCGATATCAGATGGTTGAAATAAATGATGTTGTGTCGCTTCCAGCTTACATTATTCTTGGTGTTCCTCAAGGCTCCATTCTTGGCCCTCTTTCATTCCCAATATGTACAGCAGATATTTATGATAAAATGAAATTTTCGAATCTTCTAACTTATGCAGACGACACACAACTTGTGCATCATTTTGAACCCTCTGTTGCAATTGATACCTGTGAGGAAATGAATTGCGATTTACAAGCCATCTATGAATATTCTGTTCAGCATAATTCAACATGGAATTCCAGCAAAAGTGTCGCCATTTTATCATGTTCTGAAGGTGTAAGAGAACGGTTCAAAGGAAGTATTCAATTGCATATAGGGGATACACCTTTAGAGTACTCGACATCATTGAAAAATCTAGGACTCATTAAATTAAGATTTGTCGAACATGTCAAGACATTAATACAGCGCTCATATGCACGATTAAGATTGCTCTTTGCAAACAGAAGCATCATGAGTTCAAATCTGAGAAAACAATTATGTGAATGTCTCGTATTGTCAATTTTCCAGCATTGTAACATCGTTTATTTTCCCAGTTTGGAACAAAGAACCATTCACAGAATCCAGAAAATTCAAAACACAATCATGTTGTCGACTCATTTTCAATTTGAGAAAATATGATCATGTGACCCATAAACTTAGGGAGCTTCAGTGGTTAGATATGAGCGATTCCTCAAAATAATTTTTTTAATTTCATTCACAAGTTGCTGAAGGATTCAACTCCAGCCCAGAGAAAAACTCATTTTCAGACAAAATGTCCATGATATAAATGCAAAACATCATCTGAAATTGACAATGCCTCATCATACCACGTATATGTTTGCAAGAAGTTTCACATACAACTCTTTCATACTTTATGATTCATTACCAAGAGAATTCAAACAATCACCCTGAATCATACCTCACATGTGTCAAGCTAGATTTAGGTTTTTAGTTTTAGGATAAGTATTAGGACTGGTAGATTATAAGTCGAGCACAGGTTGAGTCATGATGAAAAGTGTAAGAATAGCTTCTTAGCTAAATGCTCCATATTACTATGTATTATTTTTTTGAGGAAATAAAGACGAATTATTATTATTGTTATTAAGTTGGCTTATATCAGTTGTATCGAATTGTTTTGGTCTGAGGAATATGAGGTAAGTTTTTGTAAATACCTGTTATGCTATAATCTCCAGAAGTAAAAAAAAAATGTATACCTACCTTATTTCCGTTTCCTCCCTAGGTATATTATGTATACGCACGGTGTTCTTTCAACATTACATAGCATTCCTTTCTTGCGTTTCAAGGTATCAAAAACACAAAAAATGAAATAGGTAGGTTCATTCTGTATAAACATTGATAATTTGGGACGTTACTTGTTGAAATCCTTCTGGAAAGATTTTGTCATCGTTGGGAACGCGAAATTGACCGAGTAATTCTGAATAATCATCTAAATTTAGTGGAATCATCTCGAATCGACGTAGAGCTGTGACGTTTCATGAGACGCCGAATATTTTCATATATAAGCGTCTACATGCTAATCTGATCCAGTTCTTTGTAGGTGTTGAAATTTCATACACCAGTGAGCCTAAAATCACACAAAAATGTCGTTGGAACGTCAAGTCCGTGCCAAGGTAGGACACATTGAATTTTCTTTCATAATTCGAACTAAAAAAAAATCGAACAGTTTTTCCTTACTTTCCATTCTTGAATGTGATTTCGAAGTATAGTGATAACCTAGAATGGGATATAGGAAAAAAATGAGAAAATCGATTAACTAGATCAAAATTCACTCTTGTAACAGACTAACCACAATTTGAAGGGATCGTCAAGATATACAGGATGTTTAGAAAAGCCGCGGCAACATTTAAGGGTATGATTCCTCAGATCATGTTATGAAAAAGAGTTTCCGTAAATGTAGGTCCGTAATGATGTTTGATTATTTGAAATGGAATACTTTTGGGATGATATTCACTGAATATGTTATATGAACAAGAAATCTTTATTGACATCAATCAACAACAGTAGTGATTTTTTATTGTCACCTCAGAAACTATATAACAGGGTGTGTTTTATTTTATATTATTTCGAATTTATTACAACACGTAAATGCATTGTTTCCAAGATACAGGATCTTGTAGTTTTTTTCTTCATTGAAATATTTCATTGAATTAATTCAAATATCTTCTCTCGGATTTATTTTTAAATTTTGCCCCAACTGGATAAAAATTAATATAAACAGTGGAATTATGGAGGAGGCAATTTAATATAAATTCATTGATAAAGATGTGATGATTTTAATTCAATTTCGATGATTCCCTTAGATAGATCAACTAAAACTACAACTTCTTCTATTTTTATCAATACATTCAATAAAATTGCCTTCCCCATAACGCCACTGTTGATATTGATTTCCATCTAGGATAATCAGCCCCTTATCACTAGAAACAACGCTGCCAAATTTCAAACAAATCTGAGAAAATATATTTGAATTAATTTAGGAGATTATTGAAACAAAAAAAACTTCAAGACTCTGTATCTTGGAAACAATGCATTTCCGGACCTACATTTGTGGAAACTCTTTTCATAAAATCATCTGAGGAATCACATCCTTAAATTTTGCCGCGTCTTTTTTAAACACCCTGTATTAGGAGATCACACTACACTGACTTCATCCTTCGACACGTGTCCCGCTGATTGTTACTGTCAACATCTTCTGATGAAGATTAGATCCAATATTGAATCATTATCAGTTTATTAGTGTCCAGCGCCTAACGATGACTAGTAATTATTATGCTCACTAATATGAAAGTTGCAGGAGCGGAAGACGAGTGCCATAATCATCTGAGTAGGTAATAGCCATTATGCGGGAGTTGCATACTATATTTTATATACAACCTATTCAGATATCGAAGCACCTTTGACAGTTCTTAGAAAATAAGATTAATTCGAGATGTTACTTTCAAAATTTGAAATTCCAATAAGCAACTCATTACTCCTTTGAATTCCGTCCATCTTTGGTTTCCATACTTTTTTCGATTCCCTCCTCCTGTTTTGGATTCCCTCCTCCTTATTTGTATTCCTCACTTCTTTGGATTCCTTCCTTCTTTGATTCCTTACGCGATGTCTCGAGAGAGAAGCTAGAACCCCCACCAGCTGCAGTCTATGCTGTCAACATATACATATGCTGGTCTTAAGGTACGCGCGCTTCCATGACGCGAGTTTGCCATTTTATTTCCATCCCAGAACAATGTAATAATTATAAAGATCGCGCATGCTGTTATGATTTTACAACATATATGCCATACAGGAAATGCAACAAAGATTTTGCAGGTGCCCTATTAGCCATTTATCAACAAATGACGAGAATGTTGTGGACAACATTCTTTCTCTTTGGACTACCGTGATTCAAAGTTTTTTACCTGACCGAAAACAGGGTTTTTCGACAAAGATAATCATAAGTTCACTCAGAAATGGTATGTCAAGTGCCAATATGTATATTGTTTGTGAAAAAAACATCGTAGCTCCAGGTTGTGTGACCGTGAGTTAGAATACGTTGTTGGCTTCTTTTTGCAGGCATCTTTGCCATTCTTTCGGAGTAATCAAATATCTGTCAGTTCCATTTTGTGATTTGATTTTGGAAGATTGTGAACTTTTTACGTCACGTTACCGCGAAGTGGAATGGAAGATAAAAGGACTTTCTCGGAGACGCTGTTATTGGCTTATTTTTCGGAACAATCTCAACAAAAGCCATCAACAGTGTATAAATATATCCGGGAAATAGTAACTTCCTTTTTCAGCGTGGAAAAATGTTAATTCGTGGAAACTGGCATTTTATAACCTGTCAACAGATATGAAATGTCAAACTTTCTTTCCGTCACAGAAAAAAAAGCATGCAGTGAAGGGTTTATTCTGTATGATTTGACTCATTCCAGATCGCCTCCAAGCGCAACACACAGCAAGACCAAGAAGCGCAAGAATGGATCCAGACCATCTTGGGAGCCAAATTCCCCCCTGGCGAGCAATACGATGACGTCATCCGCGACGGCACTGTCCTCTGCCAGGTCATCAACAAGCTGGCTCCAGGATCAGTGCCCAAGATCAACACCTCTGGGGGACAGTTTAAGATGATGGAAAACATCAACAAGTGAGTTTTTCCACCAGCTATAGAAAAGAACATATACCATCATGATAATTCTAAACCTAACTCTTGAGGTTGATGTTTCTATTACTGACACAAAAATAGGTATAGGTTGCTAGGCAACACTTTTAGTTCTTGGAAGCTACAGTTGAACTTCAACTCATAGGAACTAAAAAGGAAGTACTAGGTCATCTAAAATAAGCAACATAGGCTAGTATTCATTATATTCAACAAGAAAGCCAAACACAATTACATAGTCAGTTTGTAATATTTATAATCTAACTACAATTCGAACATCCTCGAAAATTGGATACACTTAATCTGTGAATGCATCCACAGTATATTTTTCAATCAAGCACTCCGAAGAAATAAAACAAAAAGGAAGGAAAAAGTTGGTGGTTTACGGGATTCGAACCCACAACCTTTGGCATATCATGCTTTTTTTATTAAAATTGTTCATTTCTATATCTGTTTTCTATAATACAACACATATTCATATTTTTTTTAGAACAAAATGTAAGTCATAGCTCACTATGACTTAGTTACAAATAACTTTTTTTTCTCTTACCAATGATATGTCGCAGTGATAGTTTTGTGTTGATAACAACGGAGTTATCGTCATTTATACAAAACAAAAAATTATTTGGAAGCCGCCATCATGAATTTATAAATTTTAACAGAAAAATCATGATCTCCGACCTCAAAAGCCCCCATTTACCAATTTTGAATGGAATCGGACCAAATCTTGTCCGCTATCTTGGAGCAGCCATTTTTTTTTATTTCAACAAAAATTCCATAACTCCAATTAGCTTGGAATTTGGCAGGTGTTCATGATTTTGGAGACAATACATTATGGAATTTTTGTTGAAATTAAAAAAAATGGCTGCTCCAAGATGGCGGACAAGATTCCATTCAAAATTGGTAAATGGGGGTTTTTGAGGTCGGAGATCATGATTTTTTGTTAAAATTTATAAATTCAAGATTGCGGCTCCCAAATAATTTTTTGTTTTGTATAAATGACGATAACTCCGTTGTTATCAACACAAAACTATTACTGCGACATATCATCGGTAAGAGAAAAAAAAAGTTATTTGTAACTAAGTCAAAGTGAGCGAAAAACTAAAGTTGGTGCTGATATCTCAAATTCTAGAAGAGTTGGTATAAATTTCATATTTTTTTCGAAATCACTTTGAAAAACTGCCATGCGAATGTGAAATTCCTATTTGAATATTTTCATAAATGAAGAAGTTACGGAGGAGACATGAAAATGATCAAAATCTGTTTTTTGTGTTTAAAACAAAAACGAATAGATTTTATCAAAATATTTTTTCACATTATAGTTGGCCTTGACAAACTCCACATTTGGTGTCATTTAACCGACCTCGTATCTCTCACCGTTAAAAAGATACCCATGGTGAGCATGGTAAGTGGGACACACTGTATATGTGGAGTGTTCGTCACAGAGGCCTATCTCCTAGGGCAGAGAACTTTGTATAGGTGGTCTCACCGAGAATACCCAGAGGGTGGGGAAGTTGATCTGTCGCTATCAGTGGTGGTGTTTCGTGGGGTTGGAGGAAAATAAAAACGTGAAACAAAAACCTCCTTCTCGTTTGTTTGGCATATCATGCTGGCACGCTACCCACTGGTAATGTTGCATCGCATGCCCACGTTTCGGGTAGTACCTAAGTATAATATTGAATTATTTCCTGTAGTCTCTGTCGACATGATGCATCTCAACACAAATATTAACAAAGTAAAGCAGTCTGAGGCCTTATTGTTTCTATCTACTTACTCATATTATTATAATGATCTGTCAAGTGAGTCACATTATTGGTGGTTTTTTACTCATATTTCATTTTAGTTTGAGTCTTAATTTGGTGTTAATCCTTTCGGTAGCAGCAAAAATAACAACAATCAATGAGCATTATTTGAAACTTCTTCTTCTGTTTTTTTTTTTCTTTTTTTGTCGCTTGGAGCGCACGAAAGGGAATCCCTATAATGTTCAAAGAACATTGTGCGTTCCTAGGGAGGATAGGGATAGGAAGTAGGTATTGGAATTTTTGAACTTCTGGAGATTATATGTTGTTGGGAATACTTCCTTAGGCAATGAATTCCAGAGCCTATAGCCGTTTTATGGATGAAGGAGTTTTGATAAAGTGCTGTTCGGCAAATAATAGGTAGAAGATCTACGAGAAAAAAAAACAAAAACAGTTCCGATAGAGTGACGTCTTATCTATACTAATCTATACTGATATAATACAGAGGAAAGATTTGTTTGTTTGTATTGAATAGCCTCCGAAACTACTAGACCGATTCAGTTGAAAGTTGGTGGGGAAATAACTTAAAACCAGGAGACGGACATGGGATAATATTAGGTTCTAGGTACCATTAGGAAAGTCAGGATGTCAGATCCAATATGGCGGATTCTGTGATTTGATTATGATCCGAATCTATTCAAAACTGGTATCTGGAGGTTTTCGGGGTCGGATATCATGATTCTTTCGTCAACATTCATGGCGGACGAGTTTTGTTATTATAATCCGATTCTATTCGAAATTGGGACCTTCGTGATCGGGCAATATAATTCCTTCGTCAAAATTAGGAGATTCAAGATGGCAGATCAAATGTGGCGGACGAGTTTTGGAATTATGATCCGATTATATTAAAAATTTTCATCTGGGGTTTCAGGAGTCGGAGATTATGATTCTTTCGTTAAAATGAGCAAATTCAAGATGGCTGATCCAATGTGGCATTTATAGATAGCCAAACTTAAGAGAAGTAGAAAATGAAATGATAATAGTGTTGATGAATATTCAACTGAAAAAATATTTTCTGGAAATAATGTTTACAGCAAAACAACGTTTGCGGGGTCAACTGGTTAGTTTATGACGATTAAATACAATTCAAAATTTTGGTGGAGGAACTATCGTTAACCGCCATTTATGCATTGTCTGATGTTTTCTAAATGCATCCCTTTTATTTTCTGTGAATGGGTCTCATCCTATCTCTATGAACAAACTGTACAGGGTGTCACAAGTTGCTTGATTCTGGCATTTTTTCCTAATTCCAGAACAGCTAGAGAAAAACTGACCAAGGGGTATAGAGCTCGATTTTTGTGAAACGTCAATTGGTGAAAACCGCAATTCGATATCTCTAAGCGTTTCCGAGATATAGGCGAAAATTAACATTCGACCGATTTCAAAAATATGCCATGATATTTTTATTTTTGAATAATTTTTCAAATGGAAGGAACTTTCTACAGGCACTTTTCAACGTAGAATGAGATACATCTGCCAACAAAATATATCGCATATCAATAAATTGTTTGATATCAAAGCCAACTTTATTTCGAATAAAGACAATAGTTGGCTTTGACAAAAATCAAGCAATTTGGGACACCCTGTACAAAACTGTAGAGCTGGTGCATTCAATTCTGCATCAAATTAAAATTTGATAGTTTCTTGTTCCAACTGCGTAGTTGTGGAATAATCCAAGAATAAACAACTTTGAAACATTTTCAGCCGTTTCTTAAATTTTTTGTTGTCATATTTACATTGAAATTCGACGTGAAACAGAACGAATTCTATTTTCGTTATGACACTGGCACGCCTGAATTCCGAAATTTTATAACTTCAGAGAACGCGTTTCTAAATATACAATTCCAAAAACAACGCGTTTGTGTAATATTTGGAAACTCTAGATCGGCGATGATGTATTTTTAGTTGATTTATAAGTAGATGATTTATATTCCGAACTTTATATGCTTCCACCCTCGATGTGTTCGATAGAGGAAAAGATGATTCACGTTACAGGTATGTACACTCGTTTTCAGAGAACATGTCGCACATATAAGGTGTCAACTCTCTGAATCACAATTGCAATAAGAGCGCTTACAACGTCCAACAGCGGCAGTTTTCCTGAGGACGAGTACATATACATTCATTTGTTGAACTATTATAGCTCCTGCCTAATAACTATCTAGCTAGGTTGTCATCCAGAACGACAATGGTTGAACTTATATACCTTTATATACAGAGGGAGCCATCGAAAACGGAACAGACTGAGGACTGAGTTACTCCCAGGAAACTATTTGTTCAAACAAAAATATCAAATATCAATCCATAAGGAACATCTCCTCATCCTATCTTCACCTGCTAGATTTTATTTCCGTCTATTCTGCTGCCCAGTAGAATATGAATAGAAAAGGTATATCCACAGGGTGTATCTGAATAACACCAAGGGGTCATTCCCTGTGGTATTTTAGGAGATAAAGTTCATATAAACATTAGTCCTAACTTGCTTCGTTTTCGAGGAACAGGGTATCAATATTTCCATGAACGATCTTTTTTCTATTCATTTCTCAATTGTCTTTCCATCAATCCACAATCCTTGTAGTGAGAACATTCTACCTGCATTTACAGATCAGGTTTATTCAATTTTCAAGAATGTACGAATTGTAGTTTCAATATGAATACAACCACAGAGTGACCAATTTGTGTATTCTATTGAATCGATAAATCGATGAATTCATACCATGATTTGGACCAGGTGTCAGCCCTAATACCCCCGAACATAGTCTCTGTTTATGTTCGGTGCTAATACCAAATACCGCGCCAGTGCCAGGTATTAGGAAAAGAATTAGAATATGTTAGGTTAGTGAGCATATAATAGCAATTATTCAATTATCTCCATCATTGCTGGCCGTGATTATTCAAATACAAAATCCAATCAATCAGATCCCGAGAATGAATGAAAAACAGATCAAGCAAGTACGTGAATTTCGAAGGCTTTCCTGATCAAAACAAAAATACTTAACTATAAGATGGTGTTTTTATTTCTCCAGCATGGTTATGAAATGCCAAATCTGCCGAAATTGGAAACAAATCAGGTATGCGTTCCAACCCAAATAACCAACGATAACAATGTTGTTTATCCTTAATGACCTAGTACATCCTGAAGTTGAACTTCAGCTCCTAGGAACTAGTCTAAATAGACTGTCTATTGTTATAGACATTTGAAACAGTCTTGATAAGATAGTTGTAACTGTCTAAATAGACAGTTGCAACTGTCTAAATAGATATCGTAATTCGTACTTTCCTGTCCACTGACTATACTGTCCCCTGTCCTACCTACAACAGTCCAACGTAGGAAAAACAGGAACACGTGCTTAAAACTAATTATCTAATACGACCTGTGTGTATTGCGTGTATAACGATTGTGGTAGTTTGTCTATAGTAAAAGGGATGATGGTCTAATTAGATTTAATTTCTGTTTGGGTTTTCAACAAACTGAAATTTTGGCCAGTATGGCTCTCAATCATGATATCATCAGTTTGAGCACTCTCAAACGTAAATAACACAATCTGGGATTGGTCAGAAGAAGGAATTTTACGGACATTCTAGAAATCCAACAATTCGTTACAAATTATGCAGAAACTCATGGTAGATTACATGGATACCGATGGAATGCCTTCAGAATGATTTAGTAGTTACACAAGAGATGGTTCGTCTTCCGCTTTTTTTTTTTTTTTTTTTTTTTTTTTTTTTTTTTTTTTATCGCTTGGAGCGCACGAAAGGGAATCCCTATACAGTAGGTAGGTATTGGAATTTTTTTTGAACTTTTGGAGATTATATGTTGTTGGGAATACTTCCACAGGCAATGAATTCCAGAGCCTAGCCGTTCTATGGATGAACGTGTCTTGATAAAGTGCTGTTCGACATCTTTCGAGGTTGACAACGAAATGATGTGCTGACTGGGCTTGTCTAGTTCGTCTGATTGGTATTGCTAGTGAAGGGATGATAGCAGAGATTTCCGAAGAACATTTCCCGTGGAAGTATCGATAGAAAAGTGAAAGGTCGCCGACCTTTCTACGGTGTTCCAATGATGTCGAAGAGTGAGTGAGTGTGGCGTCACCCACCAGGCGAATGGCTCTTCTCTGGATGGAATCTAAGAGCATCAGCGTATGTTTTGGTGCTGAACCCTATATGTGGGAACAGTATTCTAGAACAGGCCGTATCTGCGCTTTGTAGATCATGAGAAGATGTTGAGGTGTGAACATAGACAAACCAAAAATAAAGAGACTGTTCAAAACATAGGAAATTTTGACCATCAAGTTTGTGCGCAACCCAGTCGCGCATGGAGGCGCTGTTCGCAATCGACAAACGAGTCATGACATGAAACATTTTGAATTTCGACATTCGACAGCACGACAGTATAAGGCCTGTTCGTATGTGTTTGCTCTGCTGGTTAAACTTAATTTTTTTTTTCTATGACTTTCTCTGTTTATATCATGCTATGAACAGAGACAACTATGGAAAAACATCAACTTTAGCAAGTTCCATTTCAGAACGAAGGAACAGACCAATGGAATACAACAGATATTGTTTATTTTCCGAGTTGATGTTGATACTGAAATTCGAGTTTCTCTTTCACATTTATTTTACTTTATTTCCGAGTTTATTTCTATTATTGACAATGTGAAATTGATAATATTCATGTAGGTAGCACGTAGGTACATTTTTATAGAAACATAAGTGATATTCTTTCATTCTGAACTAACCGAAATATGAACGGAACTGAATTTAACATACATTTTATCGAATTGAGGTATTCTTCAAGAACGCATGTTAACTGATTTCAGTTTTATGTTTGTTTAATGTTATATTTCAGTATTTCAGATTAAAAGAATATCACAGATGTAAAAGTGTGGTGAGATGTCAAGACCCCGTGCATATAAATTCAAGTGTGATGATACCTAAAAATGCCAACAAAAATTGTGAAGAAGATGTGACTACCAAATTGGATAATCTCAACTCATTTTTAACTTGCCCAGTGGAGCCAGAGCCATCATCAGTTCTTGTCAATGAGTTGAATGAATTGGTTATTCCAAATTTCGATATTGTGTTTTCTAACTCAGAATTTGACACCCAGGCAACATATGTAGCAGGACAATTTTTTTTCAGAGTTAGTTATCCATTTATTCATAATTTTCATAATTTTTGTTTGTTTGTATGATGTCTAGTCATTATTAGGCAGAAGAGTTTATATCTTATTTTGTTTTTTCTTTCAGAGTTTTATTTACTTATTGTTTCATGATATGTAGTTCTCTAGTCTTGGATGGAATAAAATATATTTTTTAAGTTTCTTAATTTTTTTTTGTAATTTTCTCGATTAATACAAATTTTGAAAGTAAAGGTTTGAAATGAACCGCCTTATCTCAATCGGTAACTAGAGAATCTGTTATATCGATCATAGTAACTAGTTCCACCCAGTTGCCCAGTGTGTCGCTCTAAACGTGGTGCCAACTTTTACTGCAGGTTTGACAACTCTCTTTTTATTCGTTTCTCTATGGGTGTGAAGTAGCTTTTCGCACGGAACAAGAATCCGAGTTTTTCCAACAAAATGATTATCCAAATGCTTTTTCAAAATAGACAGTTGCAACTGTCTATTCAGACAGTTACAACTGTCTATCAAGACAGTTACAAGTGTCTATTTAGACAGTTGCAACTGTCTATTCAGACAGTTGCAACTGTCAATTGAAAAAAAAAACTCGATCAGTCTACGCTTTCGTACTATCTCACTACAACCACGCTTCTTTCCAGCTTCTTGGCCGCCATCAAGGCCTACGGCGTCGCAGACATCGACCTCTTCCAGACAGTGGACCTCTGGGAGAAGAAGGACATCGGCCAAGTGACCAACTGCCTGTTCGCCCTCGGCAGGGAGACGTACAGGCACGCCGAGTGGAAGGGGCCCTACTTGGGGCCCAAGCCCTCCGACGAGAACAAGAGGGACTTCTCCGAGGAGCAGCTGAAGGCCGGCCAGACCATCATAGGACTGCAGGCAGGGCAGAACAAGGGAGCGACGCAGGCTGGTCAGAACATCGGTGCTGGACGCAAAATCATCATCGGGAAGTGAAAGGGATAGTGTGGAATGATGGCTCGTTTATTTTTGCTATTACCGGGATTTTTTTATTTGTATGAAGAATATATTTATATTTGAGGGGGGAATAAACTCATTTATCTAATTTTGTTATACAGTTTCACTGTGTAATACACCGTCATAAGTATTTTAACCTACTATCAATATGTAATGTGAAACATTACGACACTAATGTTAGTATCGTAATGAGATACTTTACCACACTAGTGCGATAAAGTGAGAAAAATATAATTTCAAATTTTATTTTTACTCAAAAAAAGAAATAAGAACCAATTTATCATGAATATAGACATACTATTATCAGGTAATAATCTACAATTATAATATTCAATATCTACAAGAATTGAACCTCATTTAAAATAGATGGTAATCGGAAAAATAAAACAATAATTGATCATAATTATTATTATAGACATGATACATGATAGGTACTGATAATACATATTTTCCTACATATATGATTCAACAATGAAGAATGCATCAGTACATAGCTACAAAAATTGAAAATCATTTATTTTAAATATTAAACTGAACATCTTTACAATTGGCTAAATTTATTCCAGCAGACGTGGAGGCAACTGAAGTAGGTATTGCAGTTTGCAATTCCCATTATTTTTGTGGCTATACGTTTTTTGTTCTCCAAGGATGTTTCTACATACAGAAAAGTGCTCGAAAAGTGAACAGGGACTGTAATTTCTGAATTATTCGATACAGGGTTTTGAAAATTAATTCTGTAATTTCTGGCAATAATTCATTCCCTAGGGGGATTATAAATGAAATTCACATAACATCAACGTCGTTACTGATGAACTAACTTATAGTTTGAAGAATGGACGGAATGGTGTAGGTAGACTGAAGGTTCGTCTATGTTTTTTATTAGGTACCGTTCATTTTATAAACGAAGGCAATATTTTCATTCAAAGGGGGAATTAACTTTCCCATTTGATTTTGTCTCACAGTTTCATTGCGTAATACACCATCACAAGTTTTTCCTTTGTTCGCTTTAGTTTTTATACTATCAGAGATGCAATATCAAATATCGAATCCAACCACACGGTTCTCACTTCAATTTTATCTAAAATTGAGAAATAGTTCATAGTGATTACCAGATTCGAAGCAGATGGATCTCGGAAACATGTGGAATAAGTCAAATTAACTTAGATCGGTATGGACTTTCGTAGGTGGTATACTCCTTTGGCAAGTTTTCAAAACGCTATAGTGCAAACATTGGTCAGTGAAATTGAAGACATATGTAAAATTCACATCATCAATGTCCACTAATATTGATGAACCAATGTTTAAAAATTATTGAACATGTATATAAATAATGATAATAATCTCTCAGATAACTACTCCACAGCAATTTATCACAAAACAGCACAATTTGAATAATATATGCATTCTTTTTCGAGTAATGCGTATGTGGATATCATGATATGATCATGTGGAATTGAAAATTGTTATTGTTTATTAAGGAACTATTAGATATATAGTTCATATGTACTCTTCATACTCACTATTTTCAGTATACCAAATATTTCAGCCTTAGTGATGTACCTTGAAGGAGTAAAAAGTAAGTGAATGCATGATTTACTGAATACTTTTCAGTACTGAATATGAATTACTCATTTGTGTTATTTTTCGAATAAATGTTTCATGAAATATGATATTTATTGTTTTTATTTCACCTTTCCACTATTGTGATACTCTGTCAGAATGATATAGAGCTCATATTACATCATAATATGGAAATCATAAGATCACTGTATAATTTCAAGCAACACTTAGGAATATATAATCGTTGTATAGAATCAGTATTTCATGGAGATTCTGAAAAATCGATAATATATAAAGTGTCATTACCCCAATGGGTCCTCTTATCCTTATATTATTGTACAGTTCTCGAACAAACTTTAGATCAAATCAAAATTGACATGTCTATAGGTATTTATGATGAAAATGGACACATTGTCATCAGTATTTACATAGATATATCATTCTTGTTGCGTTATTGAAGACCCAGTGCTATCTGCCGGGAATTCATATAAGCAATCTCCAACCCAAAGTTGGCAGCTCCAAAATGAGCCTGGTGAGCAGTATATGTTCACACGATTCTATGACATTCTGCAGAGCATTCTGAATGGATAGGATTACAGTGAGTTTATACGATTGGCGACATCGTCGTTGATTAGTATGGGTGCATAATTATGTAAAGAGATGGCAGCACTTAGAATTTCAGTTTGAGTAATGATTGCTATTTATGCTAAATCTATGATGTATATTCAGTGATTTATAATCTCAATAGGTGAACTAAGCAACCGATTCTGATCATCATAATCATCATTCTCTATAATAACTTCTCAACTTCATGACAATATTTAATTATGTATATTTAACTTCTCATGTCTGATGATATGGCAACATCGGTGCTGAAATCTGTACTTATTTGGTCTTTTTTGCTTTTTCGTACATTATTCACCGAATTCAAAATCGATAGCATTTGATTTATCTCAAATCCAAAAAAATATCTACTATGAAAATTGGTTTGTGAAGAATTTTCGGTTCGGTATCTTGAACTCATATGCAAGGTTTTTATGAATGGGAGACATTCGTATTTCATAGCTGCAGATCATTGCTGTCATAGTTAGATTCTCCATGGTGAACGTTGGCATAAGTATAGAAATAATATTTCAATGGTCATTACAATGTTACGATTATTATTTGAACAGAAATCCTCTGAAAGGATGAAAGTAGGTGGAAATTGTTCGAGATCACTAAGCACTTACTAAGCCTTTTTCAAAAATACTCGAAGCACCCTAAGACTCAGCATTGGTTTATATAAGTGCTCGGGAAATTATCATCAGTTCTACCAACCTTGCTTGGAAGCATAAAATTGCTTCAACGAGCGCTAAACACAATTGCTTTGGACAGCTTTAGTGTATCCCTGTATAAATAATGCATCAGTCAGTCTGGATGAAGAAACAAAACAAATAATTATGGAGTGAAGGATATATTTAAGTTATGGAGTAACGGATATATTTAACTTCATCTCAGATCAACTTCACAAGAATAACTTGCCAAAAATGTCAAAATATTTTGTTTATGAATTACCGAAACCAATTCTTCTCATTTTGGCTCCAAATATAATATTTTCCTCTCGAACTTTATATTGAGCACATAACTCCTCATGCCTAATAGGTACTGAGAGACACTTGAAATAATACCCTTCACAAATATTTTGCTTCCATTTTTATTAATTACTCTTCTTTGAGCATTTGATATCTCGATCGATATTGATCAAATTTCTCTTTCAGAGTTTTAATAGGAGCATATTAAACACAGTGACATTTTGAATCAAATCTTTCGATTTTTTCCTTCTACGAATATATTGAAATAATGCTAAGAACCACTAGACAGATGATTACTTACAGGTGTCCTTCTCAATTTCTATGAAACTTGGTGGTTGTTTTCAATATAAAATGGAGCTTCTTCTGGTGTGATTAGATTCAAATTGATAATTCTAGTTGCGTAGCAGTGAGTTGCCATATCAATATTTATACATGGTGAATATAATTGGATGAGTTTCATATTTTTATTAGATTGAACAATTGAAAATACTGCTCTTTTGTCCCCCTGTATTATTTTTCTCGCTTTCTGAGGAATATGAGAATTCTATGTTATTAAAAATTTCAATCTAGGTGCTTCCAACACACCCATTATAAAGATTACCCAATAACTATGATAGAAGGAATATTGAGGAAACTGTTTCAAGCAGACCTGAAACAAATTATTGAACATAACCCTCAGGAAGAGTTAATCGCAGACACCTTTTTCGGAGTTAACAAACAGAAGCCACCGTGTTGACGTTGGTTGTTTCCCTGGATATACAGGGTCTGCTGACCGAAACCACAATTAACAACTGATATACTTATCCTGAAATTTCCACGTTTTCATCATCAAAATGCGAACAGGATATTGCACGCTTTCAAATAATTCACCACGAGTGATATGAAAGTTCCATTGGAGATTGTACCCTTTGATTTTCAAAATTAGTTGGGAGATTGTACGGTTTGACGCTCAAATGTGAGAGACGTTTGTACGTTTTGAATTCAAACGTTTTTTCAGACTAAGGATAAATATCATGAGAGAATGTACATTTTGAAGCAAAATTGAAAGTTTATCAAATTCTTCGCTACAAAATCTATCGAAAGAGACATCTAGCTCATTTTTCACCAAATATGGATATTGTACACATTTTAATGTTTTGGCGAAGGATTATTCATAGAACGGTTCTTTCGCCAAAATATCTAAACTCCTGAAGTTTTTAGACCATTCGCATTCAAGTAGAACTTTCGAAGATTCATCTGTACCAGTCACTAGTATCATCACTCCTGAGACATTTGATAATTATTGTATTTTCTTACTCAAGTTTTTAAATAATAGAGAGTTATTGTGATGAAACTATTTATAAAGTTTTCCTTTATTTGATATATACAGGTTTATTCATGGTCAAATGGTGAAGAGGGGAAATCTCAGGAAAAATCAAGACATGAAAATATATAAAAACATCTTGGCCATCCATATAACGAAGATAAAGTACAGGGTATGATCTGAAATTGCCATAAAACTTTGATCGCAGATATTTCAGAAATGATTCATCGAAATTATCTGAAATTTGCCAACGACGTTTCTCTATTGAAACTATTCAAGATAGGATATTATAAAAACACGAAGCTGCATCCTGACTCAGGAAAAATAAATGTCAAAAAACTCCACTTTGTGATCACTTTTCTCTAAAAAAATTATCAGATTTAGAAAAATCAGACAAAATTCGATAATAACTGCTCTTCATTTTGAACGGCACACTTTAACCAGTTCAATGAGCAAACAAGAACGTTCGAATGGATTTTCAATTTTGACCTGGCTGATCACTCTTAACTTAACTCCAAGGCATTCGATCGAGTCTGGCACCACGGACTCCTCGCCAAGCTCACATCTTATGGCTTGCCTCCCCAGCTATGTTCTCTGCTAGCTAGTTTTCTTTCAAACAGGTCTCTCCATGTAGTGGTCGACGGAGTTTCATCTGACTCTTTTATCATGAATGCTGGTGTTCCGCAGGGATCAATACTAGCACCAACACTATTTCTACTCCATATCGACGATTTGTTGGAAGCAACTTCATGTCCAGTACACAGCTTCGCGGATCGCGGATGATAGTACCCTCCATACCGCCTTCTCTTCCAGGGCTCCAATTCCACCCAGGCAAATCAGAAATGAACGAGGCAGAAATGTTGACAACATAAATATGGACTTGGCAACAATTCTCGAATGGAGATCCAATAACTTGGTAGATTTCAATGCAAACAAAACACAATCATGCATTTTCTCTAGAAAAGCCGATCTCACTGTGCCCAACATAAGCTTGTCAGGAGTAACCATACCTTTGAAGACATCCATTTCGATGCTCGGTATTACTACCAGCAATAACCTTTCTTGGGAAAATCACGTGAGACCAATTGCTAAAAGTGCATACCAAAACCATGGTTTTCTGTTTCGGGCCAGGAGCTATTTCACTCCCAGTCAGCTGCTTATGATCTATGAGGCACAGATCCGACCTGTCCTGTAATACTGCAGTGCAGCACCCAAACATACCCTGACACTTTTGGATTCTGTACAAAAAAGGGCAATTCGTCTCGTGAAAACCTTTCTCTATTTTATAGATATTTTCATGGACGATGCTCTTCTGAGATATCAACAATTGTTCCTCCCTTGGTAGTCCCCGCGAGATTAACCCGTCGAGTTGAGGCTTCGCACCCCTTCGTGGTCACTTTGGACACCTGCAAAACATCTCTTTCTGAAGACTCGTACATCCAACGAACAGCGAGGCTGTGGAACACATTGCCAAGGGAGGTGTTTCCCGAGGCATATACAGTCTGTCCAAGATAAGGTTGCACAGCATGGGGATATCGGAAACGGAAGGAAATACGAATTAGGTTAAATGGGGAAGAAGTTGCACATTCTGAGGCTCATACCAACAGCTTTCGGAAATTTTCAAATTTTTTTTTTGTTTTTCAGTTATATCGAAAAAAGTGAATTTTTGGAATCTCTATTTTATTTTTTTTCTCCGTTATTATTAGAGATACAGGAAAACTGAAAATACTTTTTCATAGCAACTTTTGATGACGTTTAACGTGGTGATACCAATTTTTCTATGCAACGTTTCGTATTCGTAGAACCATCATCAACTTTTTTTTTTGAATACGGCCCTGATGATTCTTTCACAGATTCTGAAAGCTTTTTTATATTCTGAATTCAATCATGTATTATACAAGGTGGTTTGAATGTGTTTCGATTTATTTTTAGCCATCATCAATGTTTTTTTCGAAATTCCAAAAGAGAAATGCCATCAGTTCCACTTATTCTGAAGGAAAATTGGCCAACAAACTAATACCTCATCAACTAGTTTCGATTGATAGACTTATAGGAATAATTAGTTCGAAAAATTTAATTGTGACAAGCTCCTTCGGATTTAAATATGAATACAATTCATAAACAATTCGAAGTGCTGCATTGAATAATTTAGTGGATTTTTTTTCACTTTTGAGTATTGAATAACTAGTCCATCAACGTTTGACACTGAATAATCAGGAATAAGTGAAACTGATGGCATTTTTCCTTTGGAATTTCGAAAAAAACATTGATGATGGCTAAAAATAGGTCGAAACACATTCGTATCACCTTGTTCAATACATGGTTGAATTCATAATGAAAAAAACAGACTGTATATATATAACCTCCAGAAATTTAAGAAGAATACCAATTCCTACCTTATTCCCCTTGGTTCTCACGATGTTCTTTGAACATTACAGGATATCCATTTTCATGGGAACCAGAACATAAAAAAAATTCTCCGTCAGACTTTGCAACGACCTCTGGAACACCCTGTATAGATGAAAATCATTCTCCTACTAATCACAGCACTCAATTTAGATATGAATAATAATATATTGGTGCCAGAAATTTTTCAACGTTTTAGCCACCGCTACGAGAGCGTTGGAATGAATCAGACTTTCGGAATGACTCGGTACAAAATTAGAAAACTGATTTTTGCGTGGGCCTGAAAACAACAAGAGATATCTGTTCGAAATATTAATGAGTAATATCAACTGTAGATCCTGTGGGATATTTTATATTTAGCTGGATATCGCGGGCGATAATAATCTGTACTACTTATAATGTTAATTATACAGTGCTTTCGTCAACAAATCAATGATATGTAGGGTGTTCCATTTGAGAAAATTGTCGCAGACGTCATAACTCAAACGTGGATCAACCTGTATATCTGGTTTTCACTTGAATTGAAAATAAAAATCGACCTGGTTCAGGAGAATTCTCAGAAATGGATAGTTGGGATGAAAATAGTTATTTATTATACAAGGGAAAAAAGTAGTAGATTTTAGCTCCAGGTTGTGTTGTCTCCCGACGCGTAGCGGAGGGAGACAAAAAACCGTGAGCTAAAATCTAATATTTTTCCCGTGTATAATACACTATTTTTTTCTGTGACAGAAGGAAGGACGAATCAATATTGAGAAGATATTACATTATTTCGAAATGTGAAAATTATCAACGTGAAATTTCAAGTTTTTAACAGTAGGGACACCTGCGTTTTATAGACATCTTTATCATTCTTTTGAAGTAATCAAATATCTGATGTCACTTCTGTCAGTTCAATTCTGTGATTTGATTTCAAAAAATTACGAATTCAGTAGTTGTTTAGTAATATACGAAACCGCGAAGTCGAATGGAAGATAAATGGACTTGCAGTTCTTTCTCGGAGACGGTATTATTGACTCATTTTTCGGAACTATAGCACAACAAAAGCCATTAACAGAGTATATATATGTGATATATATCCGGGAAAAAAGTACTCACTTTTTTCCCACGGGAAAAAAGTAATTTATGAAAAGTGACATTTTATAACCTGCCAACAGAGATGAAATGCCAAACTTTTTTCCCGTCACAGAAAAAAATAATTTATTCAGTACTTTACGAAAGCACTGACTAGAAAATTTGTAACTGGAAGACTGACTATAGAGTGATGAATGATGGTGTGAAAAATAGCCCCAATTTGAAATGTCTTTTGTTAGCAGAAAAAATTTTTTCAAGACTTATGATAACCATACTCTGTTGTTTTCTGTGGTTTTCTTGAAATCATTTCGTTATTTTTCGAAAAGTAACTATTGGTAGAGAGATACGATATTTTTTCCTGAACATTGTGATTTGTGGTGTTTCTTTCATTATGGTATCAAACATATTGGAGTTTTCGTATCGAAATGCATCAGAAATATTCAAATGCTGCAACATCAGATTTTCCATCGACTTGTCGTGGAGTTTTGGAGTTGAAAAGTACGTCAAATAATGAAATTATGTATGTAGTGACTGCCATCCTCAGAATTTACACTCAAAGCTCGACCTGGTGTGAGTTGAATGAATCTGATTATCTTCAAATTTTGTAAGAGTGTGGTTCACCATGTGAGCTCGAAATGGTTTCGTGATTTTTGGAATCCCACGTTCCCTAAGGGCAGTATGTTTTTCTTCAAATATTTCGTTGAACTACCATAATTGTGAGAAATTTCACAAATTTCTACATTCAAATATGAAACGAGGAACGATGAAAGAATGAGAACAAGTATACAAGGATACAGCAAAGTAGATTGACTACTACTTTGCTGCCTAGTTAAACAAATAACTATTGAAGTGCTGATAAACTGATTTGTGATATAACAATAATGGATTAGATGAATTCATAACATCATATTCATCACCAAAACTTTTCTAATCGCTAGAAAACTCAGTTGGTTAATTTTTCTGTGATACTAAATTTTCTATGGATGTTTGTTACATTTGAGCACATGTTTAAAGTCCGAAACGATTTTAATGATGTTTTCTGTTTCATAAATGAAATATACAGCACACAATCGGTTGACAGTTATGTTTTCGTGTGATTATTTCAAAATGAGTAGGTGATAGACTTGGAAGCCAACTGAGAGAACATGTGCACCTCACGATAATTTATAGCTTTTCCAATAAAAACTTTTTGCAAAACTGAGTCAGGGCGTATGATAGGATTTTCACAAAATGTCAAACATGATACATTTTTTGACTATATTTAATGTTGAAACTAATCTTGTCAACATTGAACTGATATAAGTAGGTAACTTATGAAATTGTGAAGAGTAGTCCAACTATCTCCACACTGATGGTTAGCAGAAAAAGTAAAGAAGATTTCTGTTAGATAATAGGTTCCTGTTGTCAACAATACATGCAGTTGACCTATTTTGAGTTTCAAAGTTATATAAATAGATAAACATTCACCATTATGAGTTTATATCAGAGTTATGCTTCCGCGATGTCTTGTTCCCCATTGAACTCTTGAAATATTTATAAATAACTGCACGTGTTTCTTCGCAGGTATTGGATATTAATTCGTATATTTATATACTTTCACCTTTTCCATAACCTAAAAAACGCTGCGTATTTCTAAAAGGTCTTTCAATCCAATGTTCGGAGAGAAAAGATCATTTGAATTAACAAAAGCTTTGTCACTTTATGACATCAGGTTTGTTACTCCAATAATTTTTTTTTCAAATAAACAAATTATGTAACAGTTTGAATTATGCATATCGAATGTTTTTTCAATGACAAAACTTTTGTTATATTTACAGAAAAAGTTGTTGTCAATATGGGACAAAATATTTTGGTGATTCTCTTCTGTCCGTGATTCCATGACAATAATTGTTTTGAGATATTTTCACAACATTCAGTCTCAACACTCAACAGTATTTCATAATAACAGCAGTTGCTTGATTCACTCAAAAATATATAAAGAAGACTCAGATAAGACCCTCAATGAACTCTATAATGTTTGTACAAGCAAACGTGACTGACAAACATTTGTAGTAATGGTGATTGGGTGTCATATTTTGACCACTACCTACATGGTTCATCAGAAGAGTCAGAAAAGTTCTAGGGTTTATTTCAGAATAACTTTGAGTATGGTGTCACGATGAGAAAGAACAAATTTTCTCAATGAAATGAAATCGAATTATGCTGTATTTTCCGAGAAGAAGGAATCTAATAGACAAAGCAGCATTTTTTTATGTTCTGGTTCCCACGGAAAGGGATCTCCTGTAATGTTCAGAGAACATCGAGAGAACCAAGGGAAATAAGGTAGGAATTGGTGTTCTTCTTGAATTTCTGGAGGTTATATGCCTCAGGGAACACCTCCCTTGGCAATGTGTTCCAGAGCCTCGCTGTTCGTTGGATGAACGAGTCTTTGGGAAGAGATGTTCTGCAGGTCTCCAAAGTGACCACGAAGCCTCAACTCGACGGGTTAATCTCGCGGGGACTGCCAAGGGAGGAACAATCGTTGATATTTCAGGAGAGCATCTTCCATGAAAATATCTATAAAATAGAGCCAGATCGCCAACTTTTCTACGGTGTTCCAAAGAAGTGAGTGAGTTTGTGAGCGAGGCATCACCCACGAGATGAATTGCCCTTTTTTTGACAGAATCCAACAGTTTCAGGGTATGTTTGGGTGCTGCACTCCAAATATGGAAACAGTATTCCAGGAAAAAACAATAACAAAATTGAAACCGAATTAAAATATTATAAATAATGTTGATATTGAATCGGACACGTCATATAGATATATAAAATTAAAATTGAAAATTATATTATTCAATAAAAACAAACACAAAATATACAAAACACTGATTATGTATTTTCCATTCTATTTTCAGTCAATCTGTATTGATTATCGCAATGCATATTCAAAAGTTTGTATTTTGGTATTGATATCTCGAAAACTGCTAATTTCAGCCCAGTTGAAGGTTCCAGGTCATTTCAACTAAACTGAACAGCATATTTGAGAAATGTTTTATGATGAAAATATCATCAGTGGCGTGGAACATGTGTGAGGTAGGAATAGTTGACAAAACCACATATTGCGTGTGATTTTGGAGATAATCATGTAACAGAATTGCTGATAAAAATTGAGACTTCCTTGAATTGTTCATAACAACACTCAATATAGACTTTGATAGCACAGAAATATTTTATACAGGGTGGCATTGGGATAAGTGCAAATATTTCAAACACTGAGAAAGCACGACGTGTACAATCGAGTGGCAATAATAAAAAAATTTAGGGATCAACATGAAATTTGAGGTTAGACCCCTTTTTCCACCCAAAGTTCTACACTGTAGCAAATCTGACGTCACCTCTGTTCAAAATTCAATGCGGTAGGCACAATCACGCGGAGTTAAATCATTCAAATTGTTTCAAAGTGGAGTACTTGACTTTTTTCTCGAATTTTGTTCAATTCATGGAATGGAATTTCTCGTTAATTGAAAGAATCAGGAAAAATCTGATATCATGGGGATATTCCTTGGGAATCAAAATACCTTGTATATCGGCTTTTCTTAAATTGTGTATTCAATATTCAATGATCAAAGTACAAGAAGCCACAATCTCAATCATTTAAGGACCATGCTGATGCTAGGCAGCAGTTTCAAGAAAAGCATTCAGTATTAACTTCAAATTTTTCTAGCTACTTTGAAATTGTGCTGAAATAAGCTCTCGCTCACTATGATATGTATAACTTTTCACTTCAACTGCTGAGCATAATCTGGAAAATTCTAGTATACTTACTAGAGAGTGTATAGATACTCTCATGGAAAATGCATGTTCTTCAGATATTTCAGCTCTCATTCCATCACTAGCAATACAGATCAGACAAACTTGACAAGTCCAATCAGCACATCCTTTCAGCGTCAACCTTGAGATATGTCGAAATACTCTTTATCAACAGTAGTTCGTCTATGTTCTGAATATTCCCAAAAACGTATAACTTGCGGAAGGGAAAAAATCCATCAGGACCTCTCCCTTATCTTCCTAGGAGGTATAATGTTTCACGGACATAGTATAAGAATTTGCTTTGGTGCACTACAAAAGATAAAAACAAATGCTGATCAATCCTTCTGATTGATTTGTTCCCACTTGGTGAGGAAATGATTGGAATTGAAGTTTTCAGCTTTTGCTTTTCAATTTCTATCAGTTATTCTTGTTGCATTTCCGTTCACACTGCCTGATAAGAATGTCTTCTTTCAATCAGGACTGGGAAGAGCAGCAAATGTTAAATAAGTTATTGTTCATTGGTAGGAGAAAGTCACTTGACGGTTTCTCATGTACAGAGATTGCAATGTACAGTTTCTTAATCGCCAATGATTCAATTATTAGAAAAAAATATATCCAGGCTCACTGGCAATACTTCAAAATTTTGGGATGACGTTCTGGAAACATTCGAATGTCCTCAGGTGTTCGGTGGTAAGGTGATATCGAATTTCTGAAAAAGGTGTGGATTTTCACGAAAAAGTACATCTACTTCATCGTTTATGCATCGCTTCAAAAATAGCCAGCCTAGTCGCTTATTCATAGAGCCTTTGACTGGCCCCTCTACTTCTTAGGGTCGTGTGCAAACAGCTTTATAGACTAACACACGCCAAGATCCAATCCAGACATTTCGAATAGTGGTTGTAGCGAGGACTATAAGGGTCTATCCATTCCACACTTACGAAGGTAGGGCCTTAAAACCTAAACGCGAGTGCTGAATCCCTCAGAAAGTGCCCAGTGGAAATTTAGAAAAGTGTGTTAACCCGCTGGTGTTTTTTTTCTTGTAATATAACACCGTGCGTTAGGCCGCATGTCGCCATATTTGGTATCAGATGAAGACAGTTCCTGGCCCATTGCCAATGGAAACTTTATGCTATTTTTAACCCCGTGTGTTTGTGAAATGTTACGCCATTGGCGATCAGCCAAGTGACCTAGTAGAGGAGTGCTTATAGCAACGCATGTATTTTTGGAATTTTGGAAATAGTTTTCGGCGAATTTGTGTGTTTTGAAACTTTCGATTTTGTTGATTTGAGGATCAGTTTTGGTTATAACAGTTCGTTTTATATAGAACTGAATAACTTGATTTGAAAACAAGATTTTATTAATACAAAATTTACACGGATGCATTCCTCCAGTTTCATCAAACACTTTGAAATCAGAAAATTAATAATTCATTAATTTCACCCAGTCTAATTTGCTTTGATTCGTTCAGTTTTTGCACTTGAATGATTTCCAAAATTACTACAAAAATTATTGCTGTTCTGATTGGTGACTTTCTTCACAATTTCGAGAAAATGCTTTTATGTGTGCACTGTGAATTTATAATTTTCAACAATTTTGAAATTCCAAATGTTGATTCATTGCTTTTTATCAGTGATAAATTGCAATGAACTGAAGTCAATTTTGATTTTCTTATAGCTTCTTCACTCTTGAATGAATTTCTACTAAATAAATCTACTCCTACCTCGACTGGAGATTTACAATGATTTCGAAATGTAGGATGGATAAAGTAGCATTCACACACAAATTATTTCTGAAATACTCTGTAATTTCAATTCAAAATTGGGTGTTCACATAATTCATATTATTTTTTTTTTCGCTCCTAATGC
Organism: Phaedon cochleariae; assembly: GCA_918026855.4. Lineage (NCBI taxonomy): Eukaryota > Metazoa > Arthropoda > Insecta > Coleoptera > Chrysomelidae > Phaedon > Phaedon cochleariae. The sequence goes on along the minus strand of OU896709.1, from coordinate 2,163,422 downwards.
GTTGAAATTCAATGGTTCGTTAAAAAAAAAACAAAATCATAAAAACCAAGAATTGCAAAAGTTCATTAACCCCACTCACAAAAAAAAGAATACCTACCGAATGAATCGCAATGTCTCGTCAGTGTATTTTTTCAGAATATTTCAGAGAAATCAAAGATTTGAATTCACTCTCAGATTATTGAATTCGACCTAATGACTTCTGTAAAATTCAGAGTAAAACTTGACCAATGGCATAATATGTGCATTCCGAAGAATTATAAATAGCCATGGAAGTTAAAAATACTTCGAAAATTGGATTACATATGCTCGATTTCATAAACGTATTATTTTTTGTGATGCAACCTATCTTTGGTAGCATTTTATTTTTTTCAGATTCCTTCTTCTCTAATAAGAGTTACTGCACACCCTATTATTCTGAAAAAAGCTTCATTTTCGAAACTAGTCACCGTTTGATGGATATGATTATTCCTTTCCAATCTTACAAATTTCATGATAGAAATTTTAATGCCACTGGATATGGGTCCATCATTGAGCATATAGTTTTTGGAATCCAATAATTTCTAATAGTTTTCAAAAATGCCCATTTTCGAAGAAGACCTTGTAGCTCCGAAACGAATACATTGAGTTTTGCATGAGAATCGACCTTCAGGCACCAACGTCAGTTTTCTTCTATCTATTGTTAGAAAATAGGACTTTCCCTTCAAAAGTGACTAATCTGGCCCACCGTGTACAGCACAATGCACATTATGAATGACAAGAAGATACAGCATTAATTCATATCTTTGATTGCAGATCAACAACACATAGATCAAGATGCCTTTCAAACCCGCAGAACACCCAAAATGTCCCAAGTGCTCGAAATCTGTATACGCTGCAGAAGAACGTGTAGCTGGAGGATACAAATTCCACAAAACATGCTTCAAATGCGGTAAGAATCGACCTTTGAAATTCCATTTATTCACTTAAACATATATAACATGACAGTTGAATAAATAAAAAATCAGTACATGAGGTACGGTGACTAGTGAAACATATAAAACCTATACAGGGTGTAAATTTGAAAACTTCCAATGCGAATATCTCACGAAAAAAAAAAGTTAGAAAAACACCGTTTGGCAAAAATGCTAAAGAGTTAAGGGGAACTAGAACCACCATATTTCGGTCAAGGGATGAGTCACCCCGTCGGCGCGACACACCCCAACTTTGAAATGTCAAATGGCACTACCTTTTTTGTGATGCCTCAAAGGAACAGTCTCAGTCAGTAGTATTCACCTGTACGAGACTTTTTTTCCACCCACTACAGGGTATACGAAAAATATAAAGTCGAATAAAATAAAATGAATTGTGTTAAAAGGACATTTTATTTGATCAGATGTTCAAAATGCATTACATTCTGTTGTAACCAATAGTATAATCGATGTTCAAATGCCATTCTAACATTTTGGAACACATCTCTTGGAATATATCGGCATTCTGCATTTTATTCCATTCGACTGTATGTTTTCCGTTCACCCTGTATTGGGTGGAAAATAAGTCTTGTACAGGTGAATACTACTGACTGAGACCGTTCATTTGGGGTATCACATAAGAGGTAGTGCATTTGACATTTCAAAGATGGAGTGTGTCGCGCCGACGGGGTGACTCACCCTTTACTGAGGTATGGTGGTTCTAGTTCCCCCTAACTCTGTAGCATTTGTACCAAACGGCGATTTTCTAACTGTTTTATTTAGCGAGATATTCGCATTGAAAGTTTTCAAATTTAGACCCTCGAATTAATGTTTTTTGTACACCCTGTAGTGGGTGGAAAAAAAGTCTTATACAGGTGAATACTGCTGACTGAGACCGTTCATTTGAGTTATCACAAAAGAGGTAGTGCCATTTGACATTTCAAAGTTGGGGTGTGTTGCGCTGACAGGGTGACTCATCACTCATCCCTTCACTGAAATATGGTGGTTCTAGTTCCCCTTAACTCTTTAGCATTTTTGCCAAGCGGCGTTTTTCTAACTTTTTCATTTCGCGAGATATTCGCATTGAAAGTTCTCAAATTTACACCCTGTATAAGTAGAACTATCACATGTAAAATCCAAGGGAGTTCTCAGAGGTGGCCGTTGCAGGCCCGAAGATTTTTTATTATACGATCTGATGGCAATCATGAGCGAACCAACTCCAAGGATAAAAGTCCTTTGATTCGGTTGATATCGGTGAGTTGCTCAGGGCGAGCAGGGTTGTACGTCGGATGTTTCCTTGAACTCTCTAATTTGACGTTTTTGTTTGTTGGAAAAATTGAAAAACAGAAAAACCAACTTAAGTTCGTCTGTGGTAATGACATACTGTGGGTTGGGGAGGGGGTAAGGATGGGGTTGGGAGAAAGTTCGGGATTATACAGGCTGATTTCTAATTATCGGGCGAGTGCCCGCTTTTGTTCTGCCACAGGAGTGGCTCATTCTCGTGGTCCTGCTTTTTGTGCAGGGTATTCCTACCTCGATAGTCGTCAAGTCGGTCGGTAAGAACCGACCGAGATTATAACAAGGATTCGAATATTTAGAAAATTCACTTATATCACTAACTATATCTCATAACATAGAGATCTAGGAAGAACAGAGTTTCCCCAATGACAACTAACATTTTTTATTGTCCACCTGATCGCGCAACTAAAACGTCAGTTCAGAGTTGGTAGAACCAAAGTTTACAGAATTAAAATACTTATTCTGTAAACTTTGGTAGAACTGATAAATATACATTTGATGAAAATGTAATAACGTGATAACTCAAAAAATTTCGAATTGTGCTCAAACAATAAGGTGACTTGATGACTTGTCACATTATTTATCATAAAAATTTCCTCAAAGTCAGAATACGAGGCGTATCCTGCGAAGTTTAGGTGACAACTCAAAAAGTCACTTTCTTGCTCGGATATTGGACCTAGAAATGTCTCCATATTCTAGAAGTGTAGAGCTCGAAATTAACTATCCGACGGCGATTCTAACTAACTAGAAAATCAACTTTTTTGAGTTGTCACACTATTGTTCTCAATTTACGATATGTAACTGAATCATGCTCAAACTTTTCCGATTTCTTCAAGAATCGCAGTTTAAAATATTATTGAAACAAAATATTCTCAGATATAATTATGAACACAAAAAAATAGATATATATGTAAAGAAATGAGAACTCGCATCCTCCATGTGAGGAAAATATTAATTCTCTCTCGGTTTATTCAACAGAATACAACTACTTTCCTGGCTATATGCCACGACAAATATTGAATTACCTCTATTGAAAACACACGATAAGAATTTGAAAACAAAATCTTCTGAAGTAGAGAATTTGCATTCTCCTTCATATAAAGATATGCAAATAATATCGTTCTGAATAATTGTTTTGTAATTGTTGAAGCATGAAGAATCAAAATCTCTCAAATCGAATAGAATAATATGATGTATCATGATATAAAAATATAACTTACCAATATGTTCAGCATTGAAATGGAGATTGAAATGTATAGGAGAAGTATACTTGTATGAACTCTGATCTTGATGAGCTTGGAACTTCCAAAAAAATCATTCGAAACAGTGATATGGGAATTATTTCTTTCAAAAACAGGTTATATGACTTCACTGGAATGAAACTCATTTCGGATATCAAATCCTCATCAGTAACCTGAAGTCCAGTTATTCTTTCAGTCATTCTTCATGATAAACACAATTTTCATCTCCCTATAATATAACTAAAACTATAAAGAACTGACATCTGAGAATTAGAATTTGTTGACATAGCTCCTGTCATCTGGGCATTTGTTTTTGGATGTATGATAAATTGATATTCATCATACAGGACGTGGAAAGAAATTCTGAATTGAGAACATAATCACGAATCTGCGATTGAGGTCTATAGAAATAACAAGTTTCCATCGTTCAAATTTGATCCCCTTGATTGGGTGAAAGTATTGAAAAGAAATATTCTCACTTCCAGTCAGCTGCTTATGATCTATAAGGCACAGATCCGACCTGTCCTGGAATACTGCTCTCATATTTGGAGTGCAGCACCCAAACATACCCTGAAACTGTTGGATACTGTCCAAAAAAGGGCAATTCGTCTCGTGGGTGATGCCCCACTCACAAACTAACTCACTTCTCTGGAACACTGTAGAAGAGTTGGAGATCTGGCTCTATTTCATATATATTTTCATGGACGATGCTCTTCTGAAATGTCAACAATTGTTCCTCCCTTGGCAGTCCCCGCGAGATTAACCCGTCGAGTTGAGGCTTCGCACCCCTTCGTGGTCACTTTGGAGACCTGCAGAACATCTATTTCCAAAGACTCGTTCATCCAACGAGTTCCATGAGGCATATAACCTCCAGAAGTTTAAGAAGAACACCAATTCCTACCTTATTTCCCTTAGTTCTCAAGATGTTCTCTGAACATTACAGGATAACTAGAATATTGTAATCACCGCAGATCAGGAGATATGCATCAGGGTGGAAGCTTTGAAATGAAAGCCTCATTGTATAATCATATATGTCTGGAAGAAATACCACAGCTAGACCCCCTCAAAATCCTCAAATTCCTGAAGGAATTGAATCTCGAGGGGCTGCTATGAACAAGAAATCCTTGATATAGCAGGAGCAGATGGGGCACAATAGATCTAATTGGGTACCAATACCAATACCAATACCATCATATATGTCACCTCGTCAACTGTATTATGCTCAAACTTTTCCGATTCCTTATAGAATCGCGGTTTAAAATATTATGTTTTCTTTGAAGGACTTTGCGGTAAAATGTTGGACTCCACCAACGTGACAGAACACGAGGCCGAACTCTACTGCAAAAACTGCCATGCCCGCAAATACGGACCCAAAGGATACGGATTCGGTGGTGGTGCAGGATGTCTCAGTATGGATACCGGTGCTCAATTCCAAGGGTGAGTTTCGAATCGTTCTAGAACCGCGTCGTTTGATACAATACAAATCAGTTTTCAGTAGATTTTTCCTGAATGATGAATACTGTAATATTATACAAATTCGGAGATTTTTTTAATACAAGGTGGCTTACGGTTTTCGCCAGTCGATTTGTTGAAAACTATTTGAGATATCATCTCAAAATTTTGTTGATGCTGTTCATCATCAATTTATTTACAGATTCATTCATTATATTCCGACATCAATTTTCAGCTGTAAACAAAGTCGGCAGAGAGCTCGAGAGAAGTTGTAGGGTTTTTATGCAATATTTTTCAGATATATACAGGGTGGGCCACCAGTAACGCCTCGGTCTCTAGAAGGCTAACCACTTATCTTCTTGGAATTCTTCCTCTCAAGGAAGTTGCATGTCAACATAGGCTACCATTCAAAATTATTTTGAAACATACAGGGTGTCCCCAAAAACCATAAAACACTGAAGTTAAACTTTTTTCTATCGAACACCCTATATATTATTTCATTTTGAGATTCTCCCTGATGAGCTGATTTCAACGACCCATCATACTTGGGGTCTAGCAGTTATAATTACTGAAATATGTGGTGTGAAAAATCGAGATTTTCCAAGTTCAAGAATTTTTTGTGTCGAAACTATTCATAATTGGTCAAAACGGCTTAAATGTCCCATCTCAACTTTTGATTAACTATCTACTGATATTCAATTGGGACATATACCGGGTGATCAAGATTCTGAATTCTGCACCACCCTGTATTTGTTTCAATTAAATGTCAGTAGATAGTTGATCAAAAGTTGAGATAGGGACCAATTATGAATGGTTTAGACACAAAAATCCTTGAACTTGGAAAATCTCGATTTCTCACACCCTATATCTCAGTAATTATAACTGCTAGACCCCAAGTATGATGGGGCGTTGAAATCAGCTCATCAAGGAGAATCTCAAAATGAAATAATATATAGGGTGTTCGATAGAAAAAAGTTTAACTTCAGTGTTTTATGGTTTTTGGGGACACCCTGTATGTTTCTAAATAATTTTGAATGGTAGCCTGTTGACATGCAACTTCCTAGAGAGGAAGAATTCCAAGAAGATAAGTGGTTAGCCTTCTAGAGACCGAGGCGTTACTGGTGGCCCACCCTGTAGAAAGAAATGACTAGACTTTCAAAATAATTTCACAAATTGTTCATCATGTAACTTCTTCAATACTTGTACAATTTTTGTGAAACTTTGATAGAATCGTAGATTCGTATTCCACGTTAGCCTAAGTATTAGTTTCCGTGGAAAGCTGATGACTTGATCATTATACAGGGAAAAACCGAAGCTACTCCTTCGCCCTTTACTTCTCAACACCCTGGGGCGACATTGAATGGTTGAACTTGGCTCCATCATGCTTTGGATTGAAGTGTGATCTTTTTTCAACACAATAGCTTTTGATTCACGTCATGATCTTTTTTCTGAAAGAAGGATACGAGTGTTTCTAGAAGGTATGTCTTTCAATTATTATTAACAATAATCAGAACCTTTCGGAAAAAACTTTAATTACAATAAACAAACAAAAAGCAGACCTGTAGTCAATGAGAGTATGCCATCCTTGAGTTTGAATTACAACATTCAACCACTGTGGCATCGAGTTGGTCAAATTTCTCAAGGAGTCATGAACAATTGCCTAAAATTTTCCTTGAATGGCGAATCATAGCTCTCTGACTATCTGACAAGACCGGACGGACGCAAATGAGCCTCTGGAATTCATCCCTAAGATGCTTTATCGGTTCTGCATTATTGTTAATAGAAATAAAAAAAATCAATAGTTCCCCAATACATTTATATCTTTTCTTTAAAATAAGATATTGACGTGAATCTAGAACTATTGTGTTAAGAAGGGACAAAATAAGATAATAACATGATGAAGCAGAAAGTTGGAGAATGGTTCTGTATTAGTGTTTATAAAATTTGAAAAATCCATAACTCCTCAAAACCCTTGTATCTTCTCTTAAAAAGTGGTTATCGACGTGAATAAGAAACCAAAACATAATAAAGCGGAGTTTAACCTCTCAGTTTTGCCACAGGGTGTTAAAAAGTTAGGGGTGAAGGAGTAACTTTTGTTTTTCGCTTTATAATGATAAAGACATCAGCTTCTCTCAGGAACCAATATTCAGGACAACATTCTGAAAGTTGAATATACAATTTGGTCGAAATTTCACCAAAATTGAACCAGAATTAGGAAAGAGACAGGGCGAAGAATTTGGCTCAATTTTTTTGTGGATCTTTTTTTTGCCGGTCATTGTATATAACTTCATCATTTGAGATGGAACATTCTGATCCTCATTAACTGGAATAGAAGTTGTGTACATCTTATAATTTTCAGAACATACATTGATGTGATCTGAATCGAGTAACTTTGATACTATTGAGGATACAAAATTGTTCAAACTACTATATACTATTTTTGACTAGAAGAAAAATTGTTCAGTGATTCGTGATCTGAAACCTTGGTTCATTTTTGTTTGAGTACGAAAAACTGACTCATTTGGAAAGTGTTTAGCACGGGAAACTACTGAAAACTACTAAAATAATAAACAGGGTGTTGTGAAATTCGACCGACAACGAAAATATGGGAGGAAAAGTTATCACAACCCTCTGTAGCGCACCTCTGCATAAAATTCTCGGAATGTCTTTCTGGTCAAGAAATTAACCATTGAAAGATGAAACCATATACCAAATTTGAATGCATTATATTCAATTTTTCTTGAGATATTGCGCAAAAACTATTCTACTTTCTTAACTTCAACGCCCTGTATCTTGAGAACTGAACACTTGAAGACCGTATGTCCCTATCTCAGTGATAATGACATCACCTGTCAAGCGTTGTCGGTCGAATTTCGCAACACCCTGTATATTATCTACTTATTCAATACACATTCTGCCATTTTTTCTTGAGAAACGAATATATTGTCAACAACTCAAACACATTTAAATATTTTAACTTCTAGCAGAACACTGGCACTACGTTCAGCCTGTCTGTTTCTCATTACAATTTGGGAATTTGTGTATAGAGAACCAGTAGTCGAATTGTTGAATGAAATTAAGTCATAATCATCAGTAGTCTGTTTTTCGCCAATTGTTTTCAATTGTCAGATTGAGGGCTTTCCTTATCTCTAATCGTCCCTTCCTCAAATGTTTTTGCTATTACTGCAAGCTAACACTTCTAGAAGCATCGAATTTCAGCAAATTTTTATTTTTTTTAAATGGCAACGTTGTTAATAGCGCTTCAGAAGTGTTTGCTTCACGAGCCGATGCCACTGAAACCGAACAGGTCCTGATTTGTCCTTTTTTTACCCCCATAGCGGTAACTAAGAAGGAGTCCACTAGATGGCAGCTGAAAAAACCACTCCAAACAGCCGAGCTGGCATCAAATTCGACCCAATTTCCATCATCCCACTACACACTAAATGTAATAATTTTACTATTATGAATTTAGATCTTTTTATTTATAAATTTTCATATTACATAAATGTTAGGTACACAGTTCGATTATTTTGTTATAATAATTGATCAATAAAAACATCAAAATGTATCTGTGAATGTATCCATACAACAATATTCAAAAAACAACTTGTTGATGTTTTTGAATATTGTGCTTGTCATGTTACCCCTTCCTCAAGTGTTGTGAAGTTTGTGGTCCAAATTGTTGTTTGTGGAGCCCGAAAACGGTGAGATTATTTTTTCCAGGATTGAGCATGGCCAGGCAAAGCTATACCTTGCATATTAACATCGTAGTTTCCTATCATAACATCCCTAACCTCTAAGTACTGGGATAAGGAGAGTTCCCTCAATTCTTGAAAATATAGGATTCTTCGCATTTTATATTCACCTTCTCCTCTTACAAAACAATGACATGATTCTTAGTTGTTTCAGCATAGCCAGCTTTACAGCACAGCACACTTCCATTCATTCGCACAATTCTCACTTTCTTTTTCTTTTTCGCTTCTATAACAGTTTGCACATTCAGCCAATTATTTTCAGAATTTTCAGTTTGCTTTTTTCTCTGTTTTAGGGAAGGAGCAGTACTATCCAGAGCCCCGCTGTTGTCAACTTCTGTTGCCAAGGCCCCACAGGGGGAGGGTTGTCCTAGATGTGGAGGGTTCGTTTACGCTGCTGAACAAATGCTTGCACGTGGAAGGGTGAGTTTTTCCCTTCCTGTCTACCCCTAAAAATAATTGAGATTTTTATAGTTTCAATTTCTCAATAATATACGGTTTACATTTTTTGGGATCGCTTTTGGGATCTCTGACATATTTGGTATACTGCCGTGCTAAGCGCAGATGCGATAATTGACACCGTTGGCATTCTGAGATAATTGATATTTGAGAGTATTCGTCCTGCCAACCTTATTTTTCAAAATATGAGTTTGAATTTTGGTAACTGTTAAATATGGACCTTATGTTATCATTGTGATTTGTTGAATGTCAGAAATTCTCCACGAAACCATTCTGGAATGTAGATACGGCTTTTTTTCCAGCTTTGTTGCTAAGGTATTTCGACGTATCTACAATTTTTCTCAAATGAATCTCCCAGGGAATAGTAAAAGGTACTCCTTCATCAATGAATAATATGGGAATTAAATAATGAAGGAGTAAAACTCAATCATTGTGGATGATTAGAAATCAACAAACTTGAAAATTCTAACATTTTACTCAACGATCAACTAGACCTCAATATAGTTCACCACTGTTGAATTTGTTTTCTTAGTAGGTAATAACATGTATTTGCTATCAACCCTTTCAAGTCAATCCGTGACACCGTATTCTGATGTAGATATTGTGCCTATTTTCCAAAAATGAAGGTTTATCGAACCTTTTCACAGGTAATTCCAATCCTTCAGGTTGGTTTATTTCATTGTACTAGTTTTTCACCTGATGAAGCTACTGTTCAGCGGAACATAGAGGAAATCTCATCGTTTGTGAAGTTTTTACATTAGTAGTAGTTGACTCTAAAACTCCTACTGAAATTGGATTCTGAGCCTTGGTTGATTCATAAATACTTATAGGGATGTCATCAATATCAACTCCAATATATCTCATTGTACTATTATTTGTCTTGATTGCAATAATAGTGCTTCGTGGATTCTTCATACACAAGTTTAGCACGTTCTAAAATTCACTTGCTTCGATCGGAAGTCATTTTTCTGTGAAATAATATAGTTTGACAACAAAGAAGATGAGTTTCAGTCTATAATTACCTTTTTTCAATTGTTACGAAACAATGGCCTTTTCAATCAATATACCTAACTACTAACACAGTTATTCATGAAATGCGACAAACACTTCAGCGATGTTCATCCTTCAACCACCTTGATGTTACTGAGCCGTTTGCGCGAAAAATGCATTAAAACTTAAGTATATAGGGCGTATTCGACAAACGCTAATATATTTGAGCGGTATGTGCAGTAATTACCCCTGCAATGCCCAAGCAAATGATAATTACCGCCTAACACCGTAGTGAATTTTTTACAATATTTGAAAGTTGGTAGATACCGCTATTTAAAATTCGAAATAAAAATAGAAAAAAGGTATTTACCGCTATGAAACTCTAGTTTTAGACAGATTCCGAGTCATACATTTACGTGGAGCAAATATCCCAATTTCCTTGAAAATGTCAGTTACCGCTTCTGCGCTTAGCACGGCATTATACTCTCAGGGCACTTTGAATTAAGGGAATATCATAATCTCATCTCATGTACATGAAAAAATTAAGCGACATTTTTCGTCTACATCATGTGAGATTTTATAATTATTTGATTCATAAAACGGAATCTGATTATGGATACTTTGAATCTGAAAGTTATCTCGCTGATAATTGGTCAAAAGTATATTATAAATTACGACAAACTTCATACCAAATTAAGAAGGATCTTATATTGACATTGTATTTCGGACATCTTGAAAACGTCAGAAAGAATGTGATAGCTAAATAAAACATTGTATTCATATGAAAATAAAACTGTGGAATTCATAAAAAACTAACGCGTACCTGATGTGTGCAAATATACGTCGATACTCATCTTTTGATTTGATCTGATTTTCCTGATGTTATCTGATCTACAGAGAAAGATGAGGACATCTTAACAACAGATTTTCATCCATCCATCCATCGTATATTTGAAACACATTCCTATTGATCTTAAAATGACATTTCGTATTTCACATTCACTGATGTCCATTTTCTTCTGATTCTGATATCAATACGAAAAAATAATATATTGAAACCGAATCACCTGAGTCCTCTATGGATACTTTGAAATTTGTTAGACATTTATTATGGTTTTACCAATTTGCTTCCTTATTCAAATAAAGGCGTAGGTGATTATTTCGATTGAAAAACAGTAATCATGAACAGTCCTTCATAGATAGTAATCTCAAATAATGAAAATCTCTTTGTATTATATTGATTTTCAAACATTTAGCGAATTGCATTGATAATGAAACCTCATGAAGCTCAGATGAAAAACCAGAGAGAAATCAATGGGAAATGTAAAATCACCACAAACGATAAGATTCACACAAAATTCTAACACACACGGAAAAAAGGATTAGTTGCATCAACAAATTATGTATGCTCGAGTTATTGTTGTTGGACTGAGCAATTTTTTGTTGAATCAACCAGATACATGATTATTCCATGGAAGCAGCTTGTTCAAATCAAGAATGTAGGCTAATTGAATCAACAGTATAATATCAATTCCATCAACAAAATATATGGTTTCTTCAAAAACAAATTATGTCGATCCAAAATAATGTCGATGTTGATTCAACTATAAATATTTTGTTGATTTGATCAAACAATGATCATTGTGATGAGATTATATCTTTGAAACAACATACAAGTTTTCTTATTCCGATGTAGCAATAAACTTGTTTCGAACAGATCATTTGCTTGAATAGAGCAACGAAATATGTAAAATCAATGAAATATTTTGTTCATTCTACATCAGCTTAAATTTTTGCCTCTAGATGGCGATCATTTCGCCTCGTCTATGCCTCCCTCGAATTCATTATATACGTGAAGCCTGATTCTTCGTGTTCGAAATATCAGCTGGATAAATCGAACTTAGTGATCAGCAATCCGAAATAGTTTTCCATCAGCTAAGGAGAAGTAAAAACTTGAGATCTATGCTGGGACGGGAGTCGACTAGTTTCCTAGTTTTGTTTATTCTATTGATGTGAAATTTCAGAAAATTTCCGAATATTGAATTTGGTTCGACAAAACGATTGGTCGAATGGATATATGGTTTCTCTTGAATCAACAAAATATTTCATTGAATTAACCAAATATTTAATTGAATCAACCAAATATTTTATTGAATCAACCAAATATTTCTTTGAATCAACCAAATATTTCGTTGAATCAACTGAATATTTGATTGAATCAATATCTTGTTATTTTGAATCAAACAAAATGATTGTTTGAGCCAATTCAATATCTCTTCATAAACAATTCATGGATTTGCTTGATCGAAGAAGATCCAGAGTTCATGCAAGACATATTTACTTGATTCAAACTTCAAATTCGCTCTGAACATTATAGGGATTTCCTTTCGTGCGCTCCAAGCGATAAAAAAATATAGATTTACTCATTTCAAGATTATATTTTGTCGTGCATATATGACACTTTTATTCGCTCTATTCGATTAAATTTTGCTTGTGTTAGCGAAACATGTCGTGTGTTTGAGAATTTTTTGGAAATCTTATGGATTGTGGAGATTTTATATTAGTATAGTAGATATTTCATTCGATATTTTTTCCAAGATCAAGTAAGAGGAGCCAACTCAGTTTCTTTGTCAATGTAGTTCCTGAATTCCTAAAACTCATTATGATTATTTGGTAAATCATGAAGAAAGTCTATCACTTTGCTTTTTCGACTTTCTCAGGGCTGGCATAAAATATGTTTCCGTTGCAACAATTGTGAAAGATGGCTGGACTCTACGTCACATTGTGACGGACCAGACGGACTGGTGTATTGCCGAGGTACTCCATCACCATTCTTGCACTTTTTTTCAGCATGTCAGTGTGTCCCTGGTGACGTTTCTTGACACCCCATACAAAGTCCACTGATTTCAGTGAAGAAATATGCGTTGATATGAAATAATTTCATACTTAGGGTATTAGTATGTTCACAGGTACAGGTATGTTAGTGTCCCCAAGGTAGGAGGCTACACTCAGAGAAATAGTCGGTAGTGAATACCAAACGTTTAGTAGAATAGGCACCAGTCGTCACTACATTCATAAAATAATATCACAACAAAATTGTATCAAACGTACTATATATAAGTATTCTACCATTTTGTAGTGATAATATTTTTGATATAGTATAGTATATTATACAATTTCTCAGTGGTATTATTAGATGAATATATAGTAACTGGCGCCTACATTATTACTAAACGTATTGTACTTCTTACCGACTATTTTTTTTTCAGTGTACGCTATCACACATTCGATCATATTTGCACCAAAGTTGATTTTTCCCACCTAAAAATTTCACAGAAACAATATTTATCGGTACTAATGCTGATGATTTGATTTGGAATCCGAGATATTTTCAATCCATCTTACTTCCTAATATACAGGGTGTTTCACAGGTGAAGGGAAATATTTCAATGGTAGATAGGGCTCACCAAGGTGGTTCTGAAAATACCATATTTGATAGGTCGCAGAGTCTTCATAACGGAGATACAGGGCGATTTATCGATTTCGAGTAATTAGTTAATTAATAATTAACGAATTTGAAGAGTATTGAAATTATGAAACCAGTGTCAATTATGATTATTCGATATATTCTAGTCAAAAAATCGCTCGAAAGAACTCACTAAGTCTCACAGTTTTTATAACGGAGATATATTACTGCAATGGGTAGTTTAATACTGATGGACGAGTGAATAATTATTCGAAACCGATAATTCACCCTGTATCTCTGTTAAAAAGACTGTGAGACTTAGTAAGTCCTTTCGAACGATCATTCAACAAGAATATATCAAATAATCATAATTGAAAGTGGTTTCATAATTTTAATACTCAATACTCTTCAAATTGACATACTTTTAGCTTTCTGTTTATGATTGTTACGATGAGAATTGGTGGCGGGAAAACAAAAGCATCAAATCCAGTTCAGTTTTACCTCCTCTTCACGATTCCTTCGATGAATTCTGTCAATTATTACATACAGTGTGATATTTCAATATTTCGAATAAATGTAAATTTTTCTTGTAGCCGAACCTGGATTTTCCCTTCGCCCGATAGGTGAATGAATTCAACATCCCAAGTATAAGCTCCATACCAAATTTTAGAAAAATATACTCGGTAGTTCAATACTTATAGACGAATGAATAATTATTCGAAATCGATAAATCGCCCTGTATCTACGTTATGAAGACTCTAAGATCTATCAAATATGCTATTTCCAGAACCACCTTGGTGACCCCTATGTACCATTGAAATATTTCCCTTTATCTGTGAAACACCCTGTATATATCTTCCTTAGTAGCTCCCACGCTCCTGCAAATTTTAGAATTGGACCTCTATTATTGAAAAAGAGTCAGTTATACAAAAATTATACATACTGTATAGCGAGTCCCATACCAAATTCGTCCTTTATAATGATAATTTTCCAATGCACCAATATCTCAGTAATTATTTTCATTGTTGATTATTTCTTTACATTTTATGTCTCGGTATAAGAAATGTGAAAAAAAATTCTTTACGAATATAATTCGATCCATAATGAAAAATATCACTTTAGAAAGAAAATGTCATAAAACTTTTCTTGTATCGAATCATCATGTCTTTCGATTTGAAGAAATTGATCTTGGTAGTGAAATCAATAGGAATCGAGAAATTCACGAAAGTAACATTGTGAAGTAAGGTTTCTGACGTTCGAATATCTGCCAAATTTCATGCGTATAGCCTCCTACCCTGGGGATTCTTGAAACCTTATTCAGGACACCAATAGTCTCCTCAAACATACTAATATCTAAGTAGAAAATCATTTCTCTCAATAGCCTAATTTCCGTGAACTACCTTGTTTTTAGTCTTTGTTTCTAACGGTGTCGTCCGATTTTGTTTTTATTCAAGGCCTTCCACAAAACCTGCTTCAAGTGTGGTGACTGTAACAAAGGATTGGACTCTGTTAATGTCACCGAGGGTCCAGATAGAGAAATCTACTGTAAAGGTGTGTTTCAGGCCTGAAATTGAATTCCCACAAATAATCATCATTTCGTAACTCCAACAACCAGTTTAATTCGCAATAGCAACCAAAATTGAGTTACTTCCAGATCACCCGACAGCTTTGCTAAGAAAAACTTTTGTGAAGTTTCGTCTCAGCTAGGAATGCTAAGGACTACTTATCAACAAAATTACCCCTTAATAGAATATGAACAACTAGTTCACAAGTAACTGTCGGTTTTTCAATTGAAAACGAAGCTTGCAATGTTCATCATTAATATCATTTAAGTGTTCCTAGTATCCACGAAACTTTAGATAGGATTCTGGCAACAATTATTGAGAGTCACCAGAATATCGGTGAATGTTGGTTTAGCTTGTAGGATTATCTTATAACAATTTGCAGGAATCCCAAAGCTTGAAACCTCACTATCATTGATACTTGACACTATATTTGATTTATCTTGATTTGGTTTAGCAGTGTCAAATTAGACTAGTTTTTTTGACATATCAAAAAATCGACTCAGTAATAGTTATTTAACCAACTAGTGTATTAATCGCCTTTTAATATACAAGTTGGTTACAACATTTTTCCGTCGACTATATTTCTCATTTCTCCTGCAATGAAGAAAACTTGGTTCGCCAAATCATCATCCATCCGGAAACTGCTAAGAATCAACCAGTAGCCTTGTAACTGACATTAGACACATTTGACATTTGTCGAAATGATCAACATAGGAAATAAATTCCTTGTGTTAGAAAACAGGGATTAATATCGTGTCAGAAACTTGGAAAGGCGAACCCGTTAGCGGAAAATCGTCGATGAAATCCATATTTTCGATTTAAATGCAGATTCCGTAAGTTATAGCATATACAATGAATGCACGCGGTGTATGTTTGGTTGCCTATAAAACAATCGTGTATTAATAGACAAATCGTTCATTAATAGGGGTCATTAATGAACGATTTCATATACATTAAACTCAGTCGTTAATACGAGGTCGACGGAAAAATTAATAAATAAATGGTTAGGAGAATCATTTTGTGATGATAGTTGAAGGGGAACGTGACGTGAATTGAATCGACTTTTACTCAATTGAGTAATAAAATTCACAAATTCACTTTCGCACACAATTGTTTTGCTCAACATTACTGAACATTCCTCATTGTCATTTGGTATACTTTGTTTCGATACTGGCAATTATTAGTTGAAGATGAAATGATAATATATTATTTGTGGGATTTCTTTCATTGAAATATGTTTTCCGACTGTTTTTTTTTTTATTAATATACTAAGTAATCGTT
Source organism: Phaedon cochleariae (assembly GCA_918026855.4). Taxonomy (NCBI): domain Eukaryota; kingdom Metazoa; phylum Arthropoda; class Insecta; order Coleoptera; family Chrysomelidae; genus Phaedon; species Phaedon cochleariae. Next base: position 2,146,970 of record OU896709.1, on the reverse strand, counting down.
ATGTTATGTCTCAGTTTGTTATGGAAAACGTTTTGGCCCCAAAGGATACGGTTATGGTCAAGGTGGCGGTACTCTACAGAGCGAATGTTTCGCAGTTGGGTAAACAAATATTTTCAGATAATTTGGTGTGATCTGTCTTTATGTTTTACAAATCTTTTCGTAGAAAAATTCTAGAGCTTACTCAGAAAGTTTGCAACGCTAATTTGTCATAATAGCTGGTATGGGGCAACCATTAAATGAACTCTCAGATCTAGTACGAAGACGTAGAAGAGCCAACAGCTTTGATTTGGTTTTTACAAAATATTTGGAATTTTCACTTAGATGTAGCAATACATCCACGTGGATTGACTGAAAAACAATATTATCTCTTGACATTGGTGATAAACGTTAGTTTTGGAGTGATGAAAGTGACGACTCATGCAGCAAGCATTAATACCTGAGCCGCCACTATTCGAGCAATATCGACCCACTGAACTATTGGCAAAGCAGTACTTCCATTTATTGCTTATTTATTGATGGCTCGATGATGACTAACAGACATGCAGAGATAGTTTATTGTTCAACGAGCACGGAATGATAGTCATTACCTACAAAAATGAAGTTGGTAGAATTTTTGAATTCTTGGCCTTGTAGCCATCTGATTTTCTCTTAGTAATGCCCATCTATTAGACAGAGTTGTCATTGCTTGAAATACAATAGAATCATTGTGAAATAAAATTGATGACATACTAAATGATTTGGTCAATTTGCCAAGAGTTCGTGAATTCCATGTTGCTTGATATTGAAATTTTTTGAAACTGTGGCAATTGGGCAAAATTCGGGAAGTTTTTGGGTGAGTATCTGAAACTATTTGCGAGAATCAAGTTACCTTCAAGGATATAACCTTGTCTGCTGCAAGAGTAGTTAGGGAAAAGCAGAGGCTCGAGTCTGAGATAGAAAACTATCGCTCAGGAGTGAAACTCCACAATATTGTTCAACATACTATCACGATAAGTATTTCACCGACCTCACAAGTCTGGCTATCTCCTGAGAAGACTTCTAATTCATACTATTCAATTCCATATTTCGAATAGACGAGAATCAATAATGTTCTTTACATCTCTTCGCATTCGTCTATTCGGTTGTTCACTTCACATCTAACAATAACGAATGACGAGTTACACAGAAAACCTCCTTCGAAAAAAACACAATGAATGCATATGATGGGTTAATGTGGTCCATTGTGATTCTTTAGAAACTGAAACTTACTCATTGATTTCCTGATGTCGTAAAAATAATGTGATCTTGATTCACATTGATCTATATAAAATATAATGTTTTACTTACTACTAAAATAATAGTGTGATACACACACGTATTATAAGATGAAACAGCAAGTAATAAGTTGTACATCTCAATCACCGACAAATAGTGCCAGCATTACGACTTCACAAAAATGAATGAGCCATTTAATTGCCAACTATCTCGTATTTGCTGGAAATTGCCAATTCAAAGTGACAATCGGTAGTTCAAAGTGATAATTGCTACTTCAAAGTGACAATTGCTACTTCAGAGTGGAATCCAAATGTTTTGAAAAACCTAATGAAGTTCTTGGCTCTTTTACGTCTTCGTATATAGTTTAAGAGATATAGTTGGTATTTCTCCCACCCATATTGAAATGTTCAATTTTTTACGAATCGATTTCGAATCTCCTTCTCATCAGGCCTATCCCCAAGCTGTGCTTTGTTAACAATATGGATTTTTTTGTAAATACAGCTTGCTATGCTCAACGCTATGGTCCACGTGGGATTGGACACGCAGGGGGGCTATTCCTTGGACTAATGTCAGACGCTTTGGACATTGATTGGCAGAGGTATTGTCCACATTTATTCTCTTTTTTGTGGATGTTTCAGTCGGATATGTTCATGTGTTTCGACCTCTGTCACTCATAAACACTAATCTAAACTGCATGGTTCGGTTGAAAAAATTGTCAAGGGCTGGATTATTTTGACCTTGGGATCATTAAGGGTGGGTCCACTATAGGAGAAACAAAACATAAAAAGCCTACTAGTTATTGTTCATGAAATCGATGATGTTTGTAGTAGTAGTCCAGTATTAAAGGCTGTGAGTTAGTTCAAGTACTAGTGGTTATATACGGTTCAAAAATATAAAACATATTTCTATTTGCTTTATTCTCGAACAATATGGTTCTCTATTCTATCAGAATCATTATTGGTCAAGAGTGAAAACAAAAATTGATTTTTTCAAGGAGGAATCTCGCAAAACCAATTCAACTATTTGATCTCTACTTAGAAAATTTATCTGACTTCCTCCATCGATTCAAATGGCAGAGTTTCGAGAGATCACAAAATACGTATGGAATATGAACGAAGACTTCGACAGTTGAACACAAAACAATAGAATTGAATGACAGAACCAAAATAACCGTAATGACACAATAGAACAGTTATCATTTTTCAATTTGTCTTCAATTTTTCATTTCTGTGTTCCATTGCTCACTGATCACTGATATGACGACTTCCTTAATTATATTATGTAGTTCATGAAAACCAATACTCGATAAGATGTTCAATCTTGTCAGAGCCAGTTGTTTCTGGCTCTCCACCAAATTTAAAAAGAACCACATGTGCCTGACTCTGATAGCTTGTTAACGATTTGGTTGCCTGGTCATTTCATGTCATACTTTGGTATGCTTTAAAAAAATTGTTTACTTCCCTATGACTGTATTGTCATATTTCATCATTTTACAGGTACGTTTTCGTCTGATGATGGTCGTTGCGCCCAAACCGGTTACATGTAATGTTTGCATTGTTGTTGTACTTGTTCTTCTTTCGTTATTAGTGGTTATTCACAAAGCTCAGTTACTTCGCTCACCAATTTATCAAGGCTTTCCAAATAGTGGACTACCCTCATAGATTCCAAGGACCTCAGTGTCCAGACTCCCTGCCATATCCTTTTTCTTGCACAGCGATCAAGCGCCCAAGACCACCCTGGTCGACACCGCAGCCATCAAGGCCAAGCCAGGCCAGGGCTGTCCCCGCTGCGGAGGGGTAGTCTTCGCTGCCGAGGAAGTCCTGGCGAAGGGCCGCCAGTGGCATCGCAAGTGCTTCAAGTGCAGGGACTGCACCAAGACGTTGGATTCGATCAATGCTTGCGACGGACCCGACGGGGAAGTCTACTGCAGGACCGATTACGGGAAGAAGTGGGGCCCCCATGGGTACGGGTTCGCCTGCGGGTCTGGGTTCCTCCAGACCGATGGGCTAACGTAAGTAGATAATGTTTTTCGATGTTGTGAGATTTTGCCTACAAAAATACGGGGCTGGTTCCCACTCTCGAGCAGAAACTTTCTCTAGTTTTGTCGTGGTTGAATAAAAGTATATTCCATTGATTAGTCGGTTGCTTGAGATTGTTGAGTTCGAATATTTGTTGAATACCCTTCCTTAACAGATTTCAAATTCAGCGGTGCCTTATATCTCATCATTTTTATAGCGTTTGCATCACGATATTGAATAATCAGAAGCTACAAATTCGAGACATTTTATCACGTCACCTACATTTCCTTTCAACGAGACTCTAAGATTTCTTAATTTTATTAACTCAATCATTGTTTGAACTCAACACCACCTCGTTTCCTACTCAACTTTTCAGGCATACTTGATTGTTAGAATCCGACCAGGTTCAGTTTGGGACACCACGTGATGCATATTCAATGTAAACGTGACCAAGTGCTGTCCCAAAGTCAATTTGGTCGGACTCTAAAATTCTTCAATTACGACCAATTCGATCGTGCAAATAGTTAGTAGAAAGCTGGGCACCAGCTATCCAATGATCCGGCTGGAAGGACCATGTTTAATTTTGTCTACAAGAATATGGGACTGGTTCTCCCTTAATAATCTCATCTTCTGTTTCTTTATAATCATAGCGAGGATGAGATTTCGGCTAGTCGCCCTTTCTACAACCCTGATACGACCTCGATCAAGGCCCCTCCTGGCCAAGGATGCCCAAGATGTGGAGGAATGGTCTTCGCTGCCGAACAACAACTAGCTAAAGGAACCGTAAGTATTCAATCTCTCTTTGAATCCCAGTTTCAATCTGCATTATTCACCCACTATCGCTAGGCCAATAGATTCAAGGGAGCTAGATTTGATACTGAGTCATGGCAATACAGTCCACCTTACTCCTCCTGAACGATGCACATGTTGTGTCGCAGCCGGTAGACGAATCCATTTACGAAATTTTGTTTATTGAAACTTTCTTTATTTTCTTGAGACGCCGTATCCCTAACAACACAGAAATGTCCTAGGTACGTCCCTTTTCTGTCCCGCGGTACAAGGACATGATTGGGGCAGCCAGGGGATGTCTCGCAGTGGTTGTTCAGTGGACATCCCGCCCGGTACATCCCTAAGTTATCCTATTCGTATCCCTGGATTATCTGATATCCATTCACATCAGAGTCATTGAATTTCATCAAAATATTGAGTTGAATTTTTTTGAAAATGTTTGTTTTTCTTCCGGAAAATAATTGTAGTGAAAACAAAGAATATAGTCTCAGAAATTCTTGAGGAATGACCGTTTTTCGTAAACAGAAATCGTAAATGCATAATGCCCCTCATTTTTAATCACCCATGAATGATAATAATTATACCCAAATCATAACAAAGTTGTATTCTCAGGTTTCTGTAGTTGAGTCCTGAATATAAATCTGTTCAGTACATAAATCTTCAGAAAGCATATTAGCGAATGGAGTAGGGTGCGTGCCTGATAAGCTAAAGTTCCAAGGTTCAATCCCTTCTCCACCAAATTTTTTTTCTCCTTTTGTCAAGGGGATGTCCCCGGAATATCCTTGGAATGTCCTACGGATATCCTCTCTTCGGACTTGGTACATTTCAGAAACGTATCAGAAGGACATCCCTTGGATGCCTTTTTTGTCGGTCAGCGGATGTCCCTGGGACGTACCTAGTATGTACTCTGTCCCGACAAAGGATATCCATGGGATGTCCAAGTATAAAATTGGGGATGTCCCTTGGAAGTCCATAAGATGTTCTTGTGATGTTAGGAATCAGTTCTCGAAGTGCGTCCTACATATTTTGATATCTGAGATATAAAACTTCATCAAATATATTTTTTTGCGTTCTTCGCCTCCACTGTATTTTCAAATTCTCGGATGCTTCCAGATGTGGCACAAGAAATGCTTCAACTGCGCCGAATGCCACCGCCCCCTCGACTCCGTCCTCGCCTGCGACGGCCCCGACAAGGAGATCCACTGCCGCGCCTGCTACGGCAAGCTGTTCGGCCCGAAAGGCTTCGGCTTCGGCCACGCCCCCACGCTGGTCTGCTCGGAGGGCACCGCCCCCGCCGTGCACGACCCCCGCCCCAACAGCGGCAGGAAGGCGGCGCCAGGGCAGGGGTGTGGCCGGTGCGGGTACTCGGTGTACGCGGCCGAGCAGATGATCAGCAAGAACGGGGTGTGGCACAAAAGGTGCTTCAGCTGCAGCGAGTGCAACAATTCGCTGGACTCGACCAAGTTGAACGACGGGCCCGATGGAGAGATTTATTGCAGAGGTAGGTCATGAGGTTAGGTTAGGTTAGGTTACGAGTGAGTGTGTCTATTCAGTCCTCCACTGCGACTTGCAAGGGTCTGGGTCTATTGGGGCTAACACCAATTCATACTTCATCAAGTAGATCCAGCTCCTGGCCCGAAACAGAAAACCAAGTTTTTGGGATGCACTTTTAGCGTGATTTTCCCAAGGAATGTTGTTGCTGATAGTAATACCAAGCATCGAAATGGATGTCTTCAAAGGTATGGTTACTCCTGACAGGCTTTCGTTGGTCACAGTGAGATCGGCTTTTCTAGAGAAAAGACATGCTTGTGTTTTGTTTGCATTGAAATCTACCAATTGATTGAATCCCCATTCGAGAACGTTGCCAAGTCCATATTCATGTTGTCAACATTTCTTCCTCGTTCGTTTCTGATTTGCCTGGCTGGTATTGGAGCCCTGAAAGAGCAGGCGGTATGGTGGGTACTATCGTCCGCGAAGCTGTGTACTGGACATGAAGTTGCTTCCAACAAATCGTTGATATAGAGTAGAAATAGTCGTGTTGGTGCTAGAATTGATCCTTGCGAAACACCAGCATTTATGATAAGAGAGTCAGATGAAACTCCGTCGACCACTACATGGAGAGACCTGTTTGAGAGGAAACTAGCTAGCAGAGAACATAGCTGGGAAGGCAATCCATAAGATGGAAGCTTGGCGAGGAGTCCGTGATGGTGCCAGACTCGATCGAATGCCTTGGAGATATCAAGTGCCACGGATAAGGTTTCACCATATTTTTCAATAGATTGCTGCCATATATGTGAGACGTAAGCGAGCAGATCACCAGGTGATCTCTGATGACGAAAGCCATATTGCCTATCGTTGATATACCTGAATGTTCCAGGTATTTCATGAGCTCTATGTTGATAGCTAGGTAGGGTCTTTTTGCCTTTTTTAGGAACTGATGGTTGTACTCTTGCAATTTTCCAGTTGGACGGAAATATTCCCCATTTTGAGAGTCATTGACCTCACGTGATGTAATTCGATCTCACACTTCGTTTCGTGGTACTGAACACATGATATAATATACAGGAAGATGCGAAAATTGCATTGTACCGATTCTATAAAAGTGCATACTCCACGTCGTGTCAAACAATAATTGAATCGTCTTTTGTTTCTGTCCCAGTTATTTCAGTCTATCTGGATGAATAAATAAAGTGATCTTGTTCTTTTCAGGTTGCTACGGAAGGAACTTTGGACCCAGAGGAGTTGGATTCGGTATGGGTGCTGGTACCCTGACCATGGCTTAAGATCAGCAGGATATTTCTTAATCAATCGACACAGTTAGATCTGTATAAACAGAGATATCTTTATGGTTTCTTATTAACCATGGGGATCTCATGTTTGGGAAGGTTTTTGGCTAGACGCGAGAAACATTCCGAAATATTGAAATCTCTGTTCACGTTAAGTAATTGGTTAAGACGATATGGGTATTCAAAGCTTATGAACATTAATTATTGTATATTTATGCTTTGAGCGCATATTTTTGAAAACACATTTTTGGATGACGCGTTTTTTATTCCATTTTTTTCGTAGGAGTATGAGAGAGATAGGTTGGATAAATATGGTTCCTTCTAGCCGTTGAAAGACTGAAGTTGCTATTCTTCTGGATACCTACTTACCTTTTTTGTAAATATAAAAAGAAAAAAATAACTAGTAACATGATGAAGATCTATAGGGCAAGGTATTCTGAATGATAGCTACATCAGTCGATAGGATATTTCGAGCGACCAGGATTACGAATAAATAACCTGAGATTTTTTGTATATATCTACATCGGCCATTTTCATGGTCTATCGATAGCTTGGCGCTTTTGCTAAAATAATATTCAATGATGTTACGCTGATATACGAATTAATATGATATTTTTGTCTAGTTGTAATCAAGAATCTATAATGTTATAAGTAATAAACATTTTGGAAACCTGAAAAGTATATTTCAATACACCTATACCTCAGAATCTCACCCTTGAGTCTAAAAGGTGAGTTCCCAATGCAGCTTTTTTGCTTTTCGCGTCACGCACTATGATTGGTGACGCGTAAATGAGATTTGCTGCACTGTTTTTTATTACTTATATACAGTCGTATTCAATAAAAAAGCGTAAAAGTGTTAAAAAGAGAGGTTTACGGCATCCTAGTTCTAGCTGTATAAAACTGACTCAGCCAATGCTTTCTGTTTTTGAGAACCTAAGACAACTTTACGACTGTCAAACATTTGGTACACAATCATTCCCGATCTAATTCCAATAATTCTAATTGTTTGATGAATTGAGAAGGAAGCTCACAGAAAAATCCCCAGTTCACCAGGTCCTAGCCCAGCAAACATGTATCGCGCGGGCCTTTAGACGCCCTCCAAAAACTGCCGACAGTCAACATCAGCGGGCCACAATCATGATACATCGTCGGCCCGGCTAGCCCGTGTCGCACCGGCCGCTAGTAGGCCGCCCGACTATCTACCGACACTATTCGGTTAGAAATAAAAAAAAGATATAGTCGGGAGTCGGACTCGAACTTGCGATCGAACGGATATCCAATCAACTGTCAGACGCTTATACCACTAGGCTACTGCGAAACTTGAAAGATACTATTACGAATCCATCAGTCAACAGAATTGAAATAGTACGATACTTCAATTATATTTGATATTTGATCATATACGATATACCTATCATAACTTGTTGATTCGACGACGTAGAATAGGTTTAGTCTGATAATGTTCTAGCCACATTACTTTTCCAGTGTTTGATCTATTACTGTGAATCAAATATTTTTCGAATATAGGTAAAGAGCTGAACTTCGCATTGGAGCATCATTGTTATAATATAGGGTAATGAACAAATATTTAGCTCAAAATCATTACCACAAAAATGGATTGGTAGACAATAACGAGTTTAATTATTGTTATATAACATATATCATTATTCTTGATGTCGGACGATAGTTTGCTGGGATCAATCATAAAACTCACCAACTTTTTCTAAATAATATTAATATTATCACGCCGTTTAACAAATACCTGAAGACAAGTGACAGACAACTGACGCGATCTACGGACACAGAACTAAAACACGAAAATAAATTAGCAGTACTACCAATGCTCAAAAACCCAGTGATGCCAACATTGCGTTTGGTTCAGTTACCACTGACCTGTAAACAACATACATACTGCGTCAAAGCGACATCGGCACGATTGTCGGGAATTTTAAACGGGCAATTTCTGGCTGAATAACAAACATCCATTATAAACATGCGTACGTTCAGCCATGGCGGCAAAACCGATGTCGTTTCAACATTTTAACGACATAGGTGTGCCGCTGCCGACAACTAACCGCAGTTACCAGCAATCGGCCGCCTATTTACCGCTCAATCATGTTTGCTGGGAGGTCCATGCAAATTTGGACTGGTATTAATAACTATCGATATGATCAGTTTCTACCGCACTACGCGAATAAAATACCTGCTACCGATTCATTAATATTGTTGTATAAATATTGTAAAACATTCTTGAGCAAATTCATGATGGAAATGAAAATAGTTTGTTCATTATATATTTTAATAATGATTGGCACACATTTTTACAACAGAAGATTATGGCAATATTTGTACAATAATAAAATATTTGTAAATAAATATAAATCTCAAAATGTACATAAATAATGATCTTATGAATACCTTCCGAATAAAATACAACAATGCGAGAATGTAAATTCCAAAAAAGGCCAACGATTACAGAATTTTGGATTCACAAAGCAAAATCTTCAGGAAAAAATTGAGACTTTTCAAAACTGCTAGTTTTTCTAGATTCGATGCAAACCTCTGTGATTGGTGATATCAAAGAACAAAATCGAAATATACAGATGTGTGACAATTTATATTTATGTGCTCTATTTTCGAAAACTTCATTTAGCATTTATTTTTCAACTAATTTTCTAACAGATTTACTTCAGCAATCGTATTCTTATATACAACAGTGACCTCTTTGGTACAAAAAAATATGATGAAATAGGTACTGCGCCATACATGAGCAATAAATTATAACAAATTTACAAGTTTCAATTAGGTATCTAGCGATATTACAAATCAAGATAAGAATTTTATCTATTATTCGTTGTTCATCTATCTATACTCTATCGAATGAGCCATCCATTTTCGGCAAACAAAAATGAAAAATCCCAGTAAAGAATTCTGAAGTGGATCCACAAACATTGCATGCTGACCAAGATTTCTTGTGAAAATATCTCGAAAAATAACACTTTCAATAATAATAATGATATATAGTGTTGATTATCAGATAGAACAATTCCATTGGCTCTGATAGTAATGAATAACCATCAGGAACATTTTGTATTCAAAACAAGGAAACAAAAAGTCACTTCGAGAAATTAGATTCCATAATCATATTATGATGTATTCAGATTCGATTTTGAAATATTACATAACTGCACTTTTTGAATCTTTATTTGGGATTTTTCGTTATGTTCCAAAAACTCATCCGTCTATAGGGCGTCAATCTGAAATACTCCCCACTCATAGCATAACATTCTACACTGATAAGAATATATAAAATCTTTTTCCTATTGGAAAGTGAAATGTCAATTTCTTTTCGTCATAATTATTATATTTATTAACTTTGTGCTACGTTTTTCGTATATATATAGGGCGGGCAAATCAATAATGAACGTATAGTTCTTAATCATAATTAAAAAGCAACAAATTGTGACGCACCATGTGAAGAAATGACATAATAATTCATGACAAAAGGAAACAAAATATTGAATCTGAAGATTCATCACTGAAAATAAAATCAAGAGGAACTAAATCGTTACAAATAATGGAAAAATTAGTCTTATTTTAACAATATCACAATTTGAATATTGCAATAATTTTAAGTATAACTAGATATGCTTCCATTACTATAAATTTTTAAGATGTTAATTCAGATTTATTTTTATTATTTCATTACTGTTAACCACCAGAGAAAATAAGACTTTTTATTTCAATAACATTTAATACTGAACATTTTCAAATCATTGAGAAATGAGTTGATTTCGAAGAATGTTTCATTCAATCATTAGACATAATAGGCTAATAAAATTAAATCGAAAAAAACCGTTTTGAGGAATTAATTTCCAGCAAACTGGAAATCGTTTTAATACCTCTATTTGGTCCTAAATGCGTGTAATCTGAGTTTGCACCATGTCAGGTGGTGAGCTTAACTTTTGATAGCCAAAAAACCGCCACATTTTTGCACTTTTTTTATTTTTTTGCTTATAGCTGCAAAACGGTGCGTCGGACGGAAAATGTTATTTCATTCAATAATACAGAGGACAAAATTCTGCGTCGAATGACATCTGAAAACATCAAATTCCGTTCAGAGGTATAGCCGAAATCGAATGTTAAAAAAAAGAAAATTTCGTAGTTCGGTGCAAACTTACATTTTGCGGCTTTCCAATAGGCACCTATTGCGAAATAGGTATTTTGCACACTGCATGTAAACTATGTTGGATTTTTATATTTCAACCTTTATGGTTTATGGTACTCAATGCAAAAAATCCATGGAATCATTTGTTTCTGAATGTTTAGGTAACAATAATAAGGGCTTTTAAACTCCTTTCAAATTGTGACAAAATCTTACACTACCTAATTTTATTTATTATGTACAATGAATTTTGTTTGGCGTTTGTAAAAAAAAATTTGTTTGCAACTCGTGCGCGAAATACTTTGGTGATTTCGACTATTTTTTAACTTGGCTGCGCCTCGTTAAAAAAATCAGCTCTCGATCACCAAAGTAGCATTTCGCGCACTAGATGAAAAATAATTATAAATTGATGCAAAATTTGGGACCGATGCTGAACCGGGCATTCAGATATCCGGATAATTGGACAAATCAAGAAAACTTAAACATTTGGACATCTATCTATATAACGTAAAATTTTATTCTCTACAACTTTTATTTCATAGGTTTTTTCAATAGGAGTATCTGTTTTCACGATATGTCGTCTTGGAAAGCCGCAAAATGTAAGCTTGCACGAACTACGAAATTTTCTTCTTTTTTAACATTCGATTTCGGCTATACTACTAAACGGAATTTGATGTTTTCAGATGTCATTCGACGCAGAATTTTTCCTTCTATATTATTGAATAGAATGACATTTTTCGACCGATGAACCATTTTGCAGCTATAAGCAAAAAAAATAAAAAAAGTGCAAAAATTTGGCTGTTTTTTGGCTATCAAAAGTTAAGCTCAACTCCTGGAATGGTGCAAACTTAGATTACACGCATTTGGGACCGAATGAAGGTAATTAAATGATTTCCAGCTTGCTGGAAATTAATTCCTCAAAATATAATTATTTGATTGGCCTATAAAATCGATGGGATGATCCATAGCGAGAAAATAATAAAAATAATTGTACCATGCAAAAAATACAAGTTGTATTCAATTATTTCAAAGCTTGCATTAGATTGGAACAAGCTCAAATTCGTTTTGACTAGAATTTTATTATGAATGTTCTAGAAACAGAAACATATATAGGTTGTCTCTATAAGAGAAGCAATTTCATAATATCTTGCAAAATATAATGTAGGTAAACCAAAACTGCAAAAATCCCTGAAGCAAAATACATATGATTATGTTAAAGAAAAAGTATCTAGAACCATAACCAACTTCAAAATCATAATGTTTCCATGGGATTTCATCAATACACAAATAACGCAAGTGCCTTTTTCAATCTCTTGGAGCGCACGAATGGGAATCCCTATAAAAATGTAGCTTCGGTGTAGGTATGATGTACTTATATTAAGCAAGATATTTTGAAAATGCTCACTTTCAGTAGACACACTGTACATACTATGTACTAGTTATCTTGTAAAATCAACCTAACCACTCTTCTAGACATACAAACCATGAAATAAATACAAAAACTATATAATTTTCTATGTGATAAATTATTTCCTAATCGTTAAAAAGTGGTTGGATTTATTTTAATGCGACTCGCTTCTACACTAGGGACTACTAAAATGGTACCATAAATATTTTTTTTAGTTAAACCTATTATTATATCTCAGATTCTCAGATGATTGGATTAAAATTCGTAGATCATGATACATTGAAACTTCTTGAAGCAGCTTCATCAACATTGCAAGTCCTGATAACATTTCACGAATTTCGTTGAATTTCGATGCAAGTTTTGAAGAGTGTTGTGTAACTTATCAACAATTTATGTGAATTTTGTGATTATCGAAATACGAATTCCTTCGGTTCAGAGAAAATAATTAAGTATGATCGAGTGCATCGCTATAGTCCAAGAGCCAATTTCGGTGTCTCAACTTTATTTTATTTACGTTTGGATAAAATAGTTATTTTTCTGTGAGGGGAAAAAAGTTTTTCATTTCATCTCTGTTGGCAGGTTATAAAATGTCACTTTTCATAAATTACTTTTTTCCCGTGGGAAAAAAGTGAGTACTTCTTTCCCGGATATATATCACATATATATACTCTGTTAATGGCTTTTGTTGTGCTATAGTTCCGAAAAATGAGTCAATAATACCGTCTCCGAGAAAGAACTGCATGTCCTTTTATCTTCCATTCGACTTCGCGGTTTCGTATATTACTAAACAACTACTGAATTCGCAATTTTTCAAAATCAAATCACAGAATTGAACTGACAGAAGTGACATCAGATATTTGATTACTTCAAAAGAATGATAAAGATGTCTATAAAACGCAGGTGTCCCTACTGTTAAAAACTTGAAATTTCACGTCGATAATTTTCAGATTTCGAAATAATGTAATATCTCCTCAATATTGATTCGTCCTTCCTTCTGCCACAGAAAAAAATAGTGTATTATACACGGGAAAAATATTAGATTTTAGCTCACGGTTTTTTGTCTCCCTCCGCTACGCGTCGGGAGACAACACAACCTGGAGCTAAAATCTACTACTTTTTTCCCTTGTATAATAAATAACTATTTATTATAAAAGGGAAAAAAGTAGTAGATTTTAGCTTCAGGTTGTGTTTGTCAACAAAAAACCGTGAGCTAAAATCTAATATTTTTCCCGTGTATAATAACACTATATTTTTCTGTGACAGAGAAAAGGACGAATCAATATTGAGAAGATATTACATTATTTTGAAATCTGAAAATTATCGACATGAAATTTTAAGTTTTCAACAGTAGGGACACCTGCGTTGTAGGCATCTTTATCATTCTTTTGAAGTAATCAAATATCTGATGTCACTTCTGTCAGTCTAATTCTGCGATTTGATTTCAAAAAATTGCGAATTAAGTGGTTTTTTAGATACGTAACCGCGAAGTCGAATGGAAGATAAAAAGACTCGCAGTTCTTCCTCGGAGACGGTATTATTAACTCATTTTTCGGAACTATAGCACAACGAAAGCCATCAACAGTATATATACGTATATGTGATATATCTCCGGGAAAAAAGTACTCACTTTTTTCTCACGGCAAAAAGGTAATTTATGAAAAGTGACATCTGCAGCTGGCTCTCCTGCTACAAGTATGGTTTCCTGAAGCAACATAATTTGATTCACGAAAGAGACGAAATTTTCGATAATCATCAATAAAACGAGATATATCTGTCAAGATTATTCCACTCGTCATTTTATGAATAAAACGGTAATTTAATGCCTCATTTTCATTTGTAGTTGTCGCGTTATGCAACTTACGATAAATTGAAAAGTTCAGAATTGCCAAATTGGCATGTAATCGATTTCATTGCAGTTATCATACTCTTCGATACAAATTAATATTTAGTGCCTATCATAATTTGGGCTCAATGTGACTATTTCACTCATCACATAATCTGACCAATCACAAGCCAGAGACAACGTTTGCTTATCGCGAAAACATTAGCTGTCTTTCGATCCCCATTGGTCTATCAGCGTTAATGTTTTCAACGATGTAACCATGTATAGCGAGGCAAAGTCTGGATGTAACCATGGATAGCGAAGCGAAGTCTGTCAGTTTGGCATATAATAATTATGGTGTACTTGTCAGAATGCATAACTCATTTATAATAAATACTTTTTATGCTTCGTGCACGTGAAATAGTCTAGAAAAATACCACAGAATTTCGTGAGCAATGAAGCGACAGAATTATCTCGAATATTCAGAACATCGAACATTACTTATGAAAATATCATGACATCCATGACAGCTTGCTGCTGGTAAGTCAAGTGTTTGACGATATTTCGGGATCCATTTAAACAATGCACCTTTTCGAAATAAAGAGACAACATTCTTCAAAACCAAATATTTTTTCAACGAAATCCGTTTTTATTCTTGGCTATTGTATACATATCATGTCCATTTCGAAGTGATACCACAGTGACTATCTCCACATGTTCTTTTTGGGAAATGTATTTTTTCCATACCTGTATCTATTGTTGTTGAGTAATCAAATATGTTTATCATTTGAAATAGTCACGCTGTATGGGTATTATTATTTATCAACTATACGAGCAATCAGCACAATACAGTATATAAAAATGTATGTATAAAGGTGTCTCACACAACAGTTTTGGGTTACACCATTTTGAAATTATTCTTCAAATTCCTCCAGGAACATTGAACATTACATATACTAAGTATTATTGTCTATAGTTTTAAGTATCTTTGATTTTCAATTTCTGCCTTTTAACGCTGATAAGGCCGAACAATTGACTCATGACTGATTAATTTTAGAATATCATGAATCACCTAAAATTGTATAAGGATTCCATAGAAGCTATTGAAGGGGCAGTCCAATGAAGAACATTGATATAAGGTTTGTATTATCTAAAAATGTAATTTGGGTGGTGTCGTTAAATCATCAATTACCTATTTCTATTCTCGTTATTCCTCAACTGTACGAGACCGATTATATCCTTGATTCCGATTTCTGTAGAGTAAGATTACTGCAAAATTTCATTTTCTCCAAATATGTATTATCCTCAATAAATGTATCTTTATAAAAAAATTCTCCGTCCAATCGAGTCAATACTTCTTTAAAAAGCATGTCTTTAATTTCACTGCAAGTTCAGGAATATACTTAAATAGAAGAAGGTGATGAATGTTCACCAACTTCCAATATTACATATCGCTGCAGTCGTCGTTTTGTCAATTTATTATTTTCAAGAGATTCATTGATACTTACAATACCAAAAAATCTATATAAAAAGCGCTAAAGTTTAAGATCTCCGATAAAAAGCCTTCTATATCTTCAACAATAATAGTATCGTCAATATACCTTGTATAAAATCACAAAAAATGTATAAGTAGCACTACGAGACCAAAATCAACCATATTTCGTATAAAAGTGAGCCTACAAAGTCTTTCACCTTCCTCTATCCTGATAGCTCAAATATACCTGTGAGATGCGGAGCCAGAGACGAAAATCAGTCTTAGCCTAGGAATAGACGCCACAGTGATTAAGCACTTCCAATACAATCCAATCAGAGGCCGATTTAGACTACATGAATTTTAGCTTATCCCTAATAAACGAGTTTGATTTTTGATCAGTGGTTCATGGCTTTTCTGCCAGATATCACCAAAGATGTATCAGAGTTTAACAAAAATGCGACAGTAGGTATATAAAGGCAATGCATCAAGCAATAAACAATTCATAATCCGGTCAAGTTACACCGAAAAATACGAATGAGGTTACAAAAATTAGCAGCAAGCAACTCCAGGAAAAATTTTACTCGGGGTCAAAGGTCACAAAAACGGGTTTTTCGCGATTTTCAGCAAAATGGTGAGTTTAATCGTAAAATTAGCAAAGACAAAAATTGTAGATCAGATAATTATCTATAAACCTACAACAAGAGTTGTATTTATTGAATTGAATTGCTCTATAGCTGTCTCAATTATCATTACATCAGCATCATCATTAGCTTGTTTAACCAATATATTTTCAGCAGTCAACTTTTCTTTCAACATTGAAATGAACCGAGTTTTGTTGTGAGTATTTGCAAGAAATTTCTGTTGAGTGGTAGGAACTGTCAAAGATTGATCAGATGAAATATCAGAAGATGAAGATGTTGCTGAAGTTGTACGAAGTTGTTCTGCGGCTTCAATATATCTAAGATAACTTTGAATGTTTCTTCGCTATCCCATACTATGCGGTATAATAAATATCCTCCATCAATGATGTATGTCGCATTTATGTTGTTAATTTCAATATTTTCCTTTTGAAAACAACCGTAAAAGGCAGATTTCTGTGTTTTACGCATGCCATTGTCATCAAACAATGATAATGGGTAAGGAGCCAACTCATATAGTCAAAATATTTTTCAATTTCATCTCGAAATGTCGCAGTAATACTCATTCGTTGAAACAACAATACAGGGTCGACAGGTACTTTCCCGTCGTGGACTTTTATGGTGCTAAGTACACTACCTCAAAGGTGGCGTGGAAACGTGTGCATATGATGATTACAGAACTCTTTGAACTTTTCGAATCGTTATATCTCAAAAACGATGGCTCTAAGGAAAAAAGTAATCGAACATATTTTATAGATAAGTATCTGATCTACAATTTTTGTCTCTGCTAATTTTATGATTGAACTCACCATTTTGCTGAAAATCGCGAAAAAACCGTTTTTGTGACCTTTGACACCTAGTAAATTTTTTTCCAGGTGTCGGATCGATGAGGACTTTCTAGATTTCATGTATGATGATATTTTGAACAATCCTACCAACTTTCAGCTCGCTGCGGATTTTTGTAACCTCGGATGTTTAACTTGACCGGATTATCAATTTCGTAGGGGTGAAGACATTCGACGAGTATACAATACAATGGTCTGGGTCCGCAGTGCTACATATACCTATCGATAAACATTTAAGTATAAAACGAGACATTGTAGTAGCCCATAATGCGTCCGACCATCATGTTCGAGTACAACATAACGAATGCAAGCTGTAGAAGCGAGAGCAGAGAGACTATTATCCCCCCTACGCATCTAGGAAGACACTCGAAACGCGGAGAGCCTCAAGCGCATGCGCGTCTCCCTCACGTCGGCTCACAAGTGTCAAGGAATGTAAGACCGGTCCTATCAGGGGCGTCCTCAGCCCCCTGGCGGCACCCCCTGCGTTTCGTTACCCCTCGAGTCACTGATATAGAACCCAGCACTATTAGTAGCCAATCGAAGGACACTAGATTGTTTAGCAACGTCAGTCGGCGCACTAGCACTGTTCGCAGTCTCGTCTTTAGGCGCCACCACTCCGTCGTATCCAACTGGCCGCGGATCGTCACCACAATTGAAAGTATAGCTACAGCAAAGGATTCCGTCCTAGAAAAGAAAATGGAGTGACGTTAGGAACATTGACTATGCCACTGAAAGGTCTAACGCACGCATATCGTTCCAACGGTTTCCTTTTTGCTTTCAATTCGTTCAAATAATCATGATGATCATTCAAATATCAGTGTATCTATGTTATGCTCGAAAGTCGATATGAGTAAGCAATCATGATATAATCCAACCTAAATCACCTAGAGTCACTGGATGGTATTAGTATAAGAGTTCGGACACAGAAATAACAACTGTTTAGTGTTTTTGAATGTTCAAATTCATTAAGTTGCATTGTGACAAGAGCACCATAGTGGTTCCGCACTGTTTATGAAACTAAGAATTGGAATATGATTTCGTTAATTATTGAGAAGAAAGCATAAATGAAATTGTCCGGGGCTGTGTAATGAACTGTTGGAATTCTAAAGAGAATACAGATTTCATTTATTCAATTCGCCAAAAGAAATATCAACCCCATTATCTTATGGAAGGAATGTATGGAGCGGCCTGGATAAGAAATTGATTTGAACACAAGCGAATTTTGTGAGGTACATAGTACATACATTAAAATCCACTTTTTATAACAGCAGATTAGAATGAAACTATAGTTTAGGCCCATTATCAAACAGAAAATTTCAAGATCCCTTCGAGAGAATCTGCTGTTCCATTCAATTACAAACCAGAATATTTGAAAAGAAAATCCATTATGATCATAGAAAGAGGAATTGATTGATATATCATTGAATGTCGTTTTCAATACCGACCGAATTAGCTTTAGGTATATCTATATGTGTCTATTTTGTAATTAAAATGTTGTTATACATGCATTCATTATAGCTGCTGTTCTGCGAAAAAAAATTCCATTGTTTCAATATGATCGATTTTTCTATTATGATTGGTACTACTTGAACTCCATATTGTTTGGTACTCCTTTCTGATGATGGCCGTAGTGCCGAAACCGGTTACATGTGATTAATTGTATTATATAAAAGTGTGGTCCACCGACATTGTTCTATTTGTTGTTTTATTTTGAAATTTGGACCACTTTGAGATATGGATAATATTCATGTTTTATCGTTCTATATGTGTTCAGTTCAGTGGTTCATCCATACTAATACCTCAACTCATCCTCAGAGTAACTAGCTGAACAGAGGGATTCATTTTGATTTGTTTCCTTCGTAGCATTATCACAAAAAAAGATAAACTTTTGAAACATAAAGATTCTCCCATAAAAAGGTTTAATATATGAGTGTCAGAAATAAAAATTAGGAATTGTAGATTGGGCAGTGTGAAATCTGTTACAAAAGTTAGCTACAAATGACCCTACATATAGCAGGTATAGTTTATTCAAAGTCAATGAGGGCTAACAGCTTAACGTGACTGAAATATCGAAAATCATTGAAAGCTTTATCTTAACCATTTGTAATATTATAAAGATCTCGAGGTCAATATGGGTACGTGCCTACATACTCAAAAATGTTTGACATTATTAGATAAAGAAAAACTTAGTCATCATCAGAAGACTTGAAAGGTAGGTACTTAGATATCTGATGAATACCTCATTTGTATTTGATTGCATTGCAACGTATCATTTCCATAAAATGCATAATTTTAGAGGAATAATAGGGTTTAATTCCGCTTTGTTCGTTGTGAAGCTGACCACCGCGATAGCAGCAAAATGAATAAACTTCCTCAGTTATGATACTAGGACGTTCTGAAATATTATATAGGTCATTAATACAATTTTTATTTGTTGCTTCATACATCCACATTTGAGGATAACATATATTGGCTAATAGATATATTTATCAAAGAGATACTGCCCACAACGATTGAAAAAATATAGCGTTAGACACTTCATAGTTCTGATTTCACAAAATACGTGTATAAAGGTGCAAATTTCGAAAAAGTGATAAGTGCTCAACTTCAAAACTCTTACCTATAAGAGAATGGATGATTCTCGTGTTATGCTTATATATTTCTTGTCGATTAATTGTTTCTGATTCATCATTGTAAAAAGACACCAGACATGCCTAAGAAACTATAAAGAATTTCATTCAATCAATCGTATGCTGAAAATATTCAAATTTCCATATGCACCTAATTGGTTTAGTGTCATCTCCAGGTCTACTTTTCTCTTTGCCGACATCATGCATGAATTTTCAACCATCAAAACATCAACTCACTCGTTTTTATGAGGAAAAAAATAGGCCAATTATTGAAAGACTACTTCAGACTAAATGGCATGCAGTAGCTAACACATCTATAGAGTGCTCGATATACTCATCTAAAACGAATAAATCCAAAATCCAGTGATTTTTCTAGCTTCAGTCAAACCTTCGGTTCTCTAAAATTGGCATTAGAAAACGTCAGAGATGAATTTAACCAAGTTACTGACTTAACAGGCACTACTAGAGGTGTGTGTTGTTTAAGTGTATAAACCAAAATGACATCGTTATTGCACTCTCATTTTTCAAAATTCTCCACATTGAATTGCTCTCGGAACTTATAACGTTATCCTCAATTGGCTGAATAACTGTCTTATTTCATTTTACTTTTTGTGTTCAGGCCTCGCAGAGTAATGAGGTTGAAATATAAAGATGAAATAGATAAATTAATATATCCAAGTCTGAAATCTTAATCCACCACACTGTCTTACTACTAACTGAACCATTTTTTCAAAAGCCTCGACACGTGTTTCGCTAAACTATGTTAGCATCTTCAGGAGAAGATTAAAACTCAATATCCTGTTCTAGTGTGCTACTTATACTGGGTCCTCAACAATGATTGAGTGCCACGTGACCATTTCTGATACGGTGTCTCGTTTCCACCCACGTTCAAAAGATACGAATGTACTCTTGGTTGCATTGTTGGTTTTCAATCATTGTTGAAGACCCGTTATGTTAACCTTTATCTTATGTCACTAAACGATACAGATTGTGATTAATGATGTGTTGAACTACGCACGATTTATATCTAACCTACCATACTTCAAATATGCTAGGTGTTCTTTGGACCGTGTGTTTATGGGTCGCCTGGTTAGGCCTTAATATGGTAGGTTAGATAAATTGTGTGTAGCCATGTTTAATCACAATCATAACACACATATTAATAAGAATTAGTAACGTAAGTTATTAATGTTAGGAAAGTAGATGCATTTGGAAGCCTAGAGATATCCAAGAATAGTAATAGAGTGATGGATAAGGATGAAGGACCTGTTCCGTATAGCCCTCTGTATAGTTTAGGGACATAATAAGATTGAGGCAAACATTAACTTGGTGGTTAGTGTCTTCCACGATTATTAGGTGGACATACACCTATAGTATATAAGTAGCACACCAGAATAGGATATTTATTTTGATGGAAGATTGTAGTTATTCCAAAATTGTCATTATCCATCATTCAGTTGTCCCGTCATGAGCAACCCTCAAAAGTCTTCAAGAGACTTGTACGAGCAAGGAATGACGGGGTCTTACCTTTTAACGTGTGATCCCAAACACTTTCTTAGGCCATCAGAAAAAAATTGCGGTCGTGGTGCCACCAACCGGCAATCCAACGTGGATAGAAACTGAAACTTCCACCACGAGGCTACGCTGGCTAACATAGTAATCGAAACACGTGTCGAGGAATTTAAAAAATCGGTTTGGTCAGTGGTAAACAGTGTACTAGATAAATTAAGGAAACAGCAGGTCACAAATTCTTGTGAACCTCTGTCTTGTTCTTTCAAGAACAATGATGTTTCATTCTCCTTACTAGTAACAAAATATTCAAATTTGTTTCGCCAATCTGGTAATAGATAATATGGACCATATGGTTTTGGGATCGAGTTAGAGCATGGTTAGAGTAGAGTGCCCCGAACATCTCATTTTACGCTCCCAAAAGGGTGAGGACACGCTTGTCATGTTGTTAGACAGCTGAACAAAAAATATGAGACACAGATATGTTTTATAAGAGATGAAATGCCATTTTTCTAGTACCCCTCCATTACGAGTGGAGAAATATTATTATCTGACACCCTAACAGTGTCTTATAACACCGAAGGCACATAATGCTCCTTTTGTAGTTATATCAATATTAATATCGATATAATTATATCATTGGATGTATTTCCATGAAATATGGATATTGGAATTTGGAGCTTTAACAAACACTTGAAATGTTTTCTCGTCTATTGACAACTCAAATAAATTCTTAGAGTTTTTGCAATTCATCGTTACCGAACAAGACATAGTAGTCAATTTTCAGAACTGACCTTTCAAATTTGAGAATGATCACAATTCGGAAATGTCAGTGGTGACAATAAGCGTGTCCTGACATAGATGTATAGAAGGTAAAATTTTGTTATCACTTCCGATTAAAAAGAGTTTCGAAATCTCTCGATATCGCCTACTTTGTAAAAATAGCAAGGCGTGGGAGAATCTTGCTAAATTTCTTAAGTTTCAAATCAAATTCACAGACATCATGACACATTCATTTGAGTTCACAATTTCATTTTCACAATTTTTTGTCATTGTCTGAATGGAAACGATGCGTCATATTTTTGACTTTCAATGGTGAATTCATGAACGACACGAAGTCCTGAATCAAGAAAACCCTGTGATATTCGTTTATTTACTCACTTTTGGTATATAAAATAAAACGAATGTTCGAATTTTCGAATAATCCTCACACATTGCAGCAGTCAGTCCATGATGAAAGCACAATACACTCACTCAACTTATATCAATACCCGCTTAATAAACTAGTAATGCTCTTAATTTATAATATTTCTATTTGAAATTTGAACAAAATCTTGAATATGCTGGAAACATGAGACACGTGACAGATACGTCAAGATTCAGTCAAGATCAAGATGTTTCCGCTCGAATTTGTTGCACCCTGTCTCTTTTGCGTCCTGTCTCTAGATGCTTCTCATCAGTGAATTAATGAATTCGTGCATCATCAAACGGGACTCTTCATGTCCCGAAAGAACAAAAACATATCTTTGAAAGTCTAGTTCAACTTCATAATAAGAATCGAAACGCATTTTGAAATTTTTCAAGAAATTGTCTATCGTTCACGCCATCTATCATCAAATAAGAGAACCCCACGTTCCGAATTGGCATTCAATTGTTCATATCGAGAGCTATTCTGACGAAACAATTGAAGAGTGGGCACACCAGAGGAATTATAAACATCAGTCCTGACTATTTAAAGGACGTGAAATGAGATGTTCATGGCACTCTAGGTTAGAGCATTTTAATCGTTAATGCAATGACGATGTCGTTAGGTTAGGCGGCTCAAACTTTCGAGTTTGAGTGTTAAGTGTATTAGGAGTGTGAGAGTGATTACCGATGCACACAACACGCGACATTGCTCACCAGTTCTGCGCAGTACGGCACCTGTAAGGGAATCCAGTGTTAATTGTTAGTAATGCCTAGCTTAGTTGGAACTAGGAAGCCAGCCTAAGCTCTATGCGTATAGGCCAGCCATGCTTCTCATAGGACAGGAACACAGAAAACGTACGATTGAATCGACAGGTCTTCAGGGTCTATGGTATTAGTTCCTAAGTATCATTATGAATCATTACTATTCGATCAATGAATGCCCAATAAGTGGGTGTAGAGAACATATGGACAAGGACCGAATTTTTGATGCTAGGGATGGGTTTTGGAGCAGATAGAAAGAAAAAATTCAGGAGTGCAGGATGTGACGTAGAAAGTCCATTTTTTTTGTATGGTTCATACCACACAAACGTCACAGCAAAAGAGTCAATCCATTCAGAATTGTGACTGATAAGATTGTCTACAAAATTGTTTCAGTAGGTTTTTTCCTATCTTTCATAGTTTGAAAATCGCTTCTTCATCTAGCGTATTTTGACGGTTCAACCTTTAGTTTTTCACCAAAGTTTTCGACAAAGACGTCGCAAAGGATGCAGTCACCTTCAAAATGTTATATCACATGTATATAAATATATAAAAAATACAAGTGACATAATATTTTGAAGGTTATAATTGAATCCTTAGCGACTTCTATGTGTATAAGTATATAAAAAAATACATAGGTGACATAACATTTTGAAGGTAATTCAATCCTTTGCGACTGAAGGTTACATGATTCGCTAGCGAATATTTCGAAAACTATGAAAGATAGGAAGAAAACCTACTGAAAAAATTTTAAAGACTTTTCTGCTGTGACGTGACATTTTGAAGGTAATTCAAAAAAAGGAACATTCTACGTCGTCTTCTGCACTGCTCAAATATTCTGTAATCTTCCATGTCCACCACAACCTGTTCATTGAATGAACTGTATGTTTAATTGATGGAAAAGCTCAGCGGTCTATCTTTGGAAGACTTTATTCTTCCCCTGAAGAACAATTTCCGGACCTATGTTGACATGATAATTTTCTCTCATTTTTGTCTCGTGGAAATTAGCTCAAGATAGATTTTGGTTTATAGTTAATGCCATTTTGCATACCTACTACACTCACCAGCACAAAAAAAACGGCCAGCAAAAAATTCAGACAAATTGATCGATGAAATTTCGACCAGATCGTAGTTTTATGTTTCAGAGTGTTAGCTTGATCTCCAATTCTTGAAAAAAACTTACTCTTTCACCCATAACTTCTTAACGATCTGTGGCAAAGGTGGGTGATTAAAATTTGCTTCATCATGTTTTGGATTGAAGTGATCCCTTC
Organism: Phaedon cochleariae; assembly: GCA_918026855.4. Classification (NCBI taxonomy): domain Eukaryota; kingdom Metazoa; phylum Arthropoda; class Insecta; order Coleoptera; family Chrysomelidae; genus Phaedon; species Phaedon cochleariae. Next base: position 2,122,414 of record OU896709.1, on the reverse strand, counting down.
TTGGTTTTTGATTCACGTCAAAATTTTACTCCATGTTTCGAATTGAAGTGTGATCCATTTTCATCCCTCCTTAACACAATGGTTCTTGATTCATGTCGATAACTTCTTCTTAAGGAAAGATACAACCCACTGGGCAAAGAACATGAAAAATATGTTTGCTGAAGTTATTTCCAAAGTAACAATGGTTACTTTCCATAACCACGTAACAATGTCGAATATATCATGTGTATTTCGAACGTTATATCTAGAATCTGACATCAAGATTTTTTTGCCAGTGGGTGTATAATACATTAGATTGGATTCAATTCATTTCGATGTTACTGATATTCGTGGTTTCTTAATGGATATTATTAAGAGTGACCATCCCAGGTCCACTGAAATAATTGATTAAAATGATTTACATTGTATTGCCTGTTCAAGCCGATTCAGCCGTTTATTCGAATGTGGTCCTGTCCTTGGAAAATGTAAATATTGATCCAGTATCGAAATGTATGTTATGAGGAATGGGGGCAACACAAAGGCACTATATTTCCTGCATCTAACGCAACCAAGCAAGTCATCAGTATAACTGTATACCTTCCAGTTGATTAGTACAAGACAAACAGACCAGTCATTTAAGGTTAACACATAGACTATATGTCTTCGATTAGCGAAATTAACCACCAACCTTACAGTCGCAGGCCGTACAGGGATCTTTGGGATCGATGATATGCGCCCCGGATTCGTAAATTTTCCCCGCGAACGGACAAGGCTGTCCCGGAGAAGAGGCGTTGCCCGTGCCCATCGAGCAAGGGTTCTCGCAGTGGGGACAGCAATCCTCGGGGTTGAGAACTGGGTTGTCGCAAAGCAGGGGAGGACATTTCATGTTCCAGCAGTCTATCTCTCCGTACAAGCACTCGCAGTTCTGACACTGGTAGGACCACTGCTCTCCGTGTTTCAGGATCACCTCGGGCAGCTCTTGGTGTCTGCAAGCGTGCTTGGTGTTGCACTGGGGACAACAAGGATTCTCCCCGCTACCTGGTAGGCTACAATCGCATCTGAAATTGGCACATTGTTGGTAAGCGGTCGACATTGTTGTTTGAGAATCACAAAGCGTGTGGCTTTTGGTGTCGGATTTTAGAACGGCTCCGAAGGTGAACAACAAACGAATTTAAGCATTGAAAAAATAGGATTCATGATCGTTTTCAGCGAATTTGAATCTTTTTTTGATAGTTTTTGAAATTATTTCATGCCTGTGGTCTTTAGATCCTTTGTGATCTTCCCAGTGTACAAGGTGTTAAGAAACAGCGACCTCTACCAGGAATATACAGGGTGTCGTGATTCACATAAGAACCGACATAGAGCAGGGGCATGTAGGGGGTCCCAAAATATGGCAATTTAACGCAACTTACCTCTATACCAAGTTGCTTCCCTAAGGAGTTATAAATTTTGAAAAAAATCAATATCTCCGTTATTCTTGAACTTAAAGCAACCAAATTTGGTACACTTTGTGGATGTATTTAGGGCGTTACTCGACAGTAACTAGAGTTCAATTGAAATTTGTAGAGGGGGTATACCGGGTGGCGCACCATTAATATTCAACAGAATTTTGTTAACCCTTGATGGATTTTAAAAATCTTTGCTTCGTTGTGTGGGCAACTCAATTCTAAAACTTTTCTTACTCCAGTAATTTTTCAAAAAACCTCATCATTTTCATCAAAAACTCGAATAACTGAAAACGCGCGCTCTAGGTGTGTTATTTAAAATCATCGAAAATTCAAAAGTTGGCTATGGAAATAAACGTACAACAAGAAAGTAGGTCATTAATTGTGATCAGTAGAAATTGGCTGGCAAATTATCATTTAGATACGTAACAAAATACGTAAAGTAAGTACAGATACTGAAATGTGAAAAACTGGGATTAACAACTAACCAAAATAAACACAAAAAACTTAAACAACAACCAGAACAAACAATTGTTTATCGATAAATTACTCAATTGAAGAACTTACTTGCTTCATTGTCAAGTTTGACGTTTATTTTTATAGTCAACTTTTGAATTTTCGATGATTTTAAATAACACACCTAGAGCACGCGTTTTCAGTTATCAGAGTTTTTGATGAAAATGATGAGGTTTTTCGAGAAATTACTAGTCTACGAAAAGTTTTAGAATTCAATTGCCCACAAAACGAAGCAAAGATTTTCAAAATCCATCAGGGGGTTAACAAAATTCTGTTGAATATTAATGGTGCGCCACCCGGTATACCCCCTTTACAAATTTCAATTAAACTCTAGTTACTGTCAAGTAACGCCCTAAATACATCCACAAAGTGTACTAAATTTGGTTGCTTCAAGTTCAAGAATAACGGAGATATTGATTTTTTTCAAAATTTATAACTTCACTTTCAAAGCCTATAACTCCTTAGGGAAGCAACTTGGTATAGAGGTAAGTTGCGTTAAATTGCCATATTTTGGGACCCCCTACATGCCCCTGCTCTATGTCGGTTCTTATGTGAATCACCCTGTATTTTTCACACAAAAGTATTCTAGAAAACTATTTTTCTTTAAAAGACTCAAATGACATGTAGGTGGCACCACATCCACGAAAGAGACAAACCAACATCAAATTTGATAGTGTCATTGAAAAATACTCCTAGATACCAAACTTCATTCGAATATTACAATTATTCTGAAATTTATTGACAAAAAACAAAAATAAGAATTCAAATTTGACACTCTGTATCTCAGAAACGAAGAACTTTCGGGCATATATTTATACGAACTTTTCTTCTTATTTTGACGTCAGCAACAAGCTCCTGAATTTTCTACACGTACTTGAGAAACACCCTGTATAGTTTCATTGTTTCATATATATCAGTTAGTTCAGATTGAAAGAATATTACTATTTAGAGCATTGTCGATTTAAATGAAAACCTAGTAGGCGACCTAGTACGCGATGAGCTACAATATATAGCTCTTGCCTACTAACTTGCGATCTAGGTCGTCATCTAGAACGACAGTGACTAGTTTTTCGAATGAAAAGCTGAAGGTGAGGCGGGGATCAAACCTTCGAATTTCAATTTCAGAACCATGTCAATATAAGTGAACTATACAAATATATCTAAAGGAGACAACCATAATATGTCTTTTGTGAATATTCTGGATCTCATATAGGAGTGTGCTACGGAAGCAAGAATGTTCATCGTTGTTTGTTTTCATTTCCTTATGAATAAATTCCATTCTTTCTCACACTTGACTCGTGTGTAAAAGAAATTCTGAGAGATCCTGGCATGCAAAGTGTTGATGAAAGAACAAAAGATCGAACCTATTCATTGTAATTTTTGTTAACTTCTCAGAAGTTCCAGAAGTATTGAGCTCCAGCTTTGCATACAACCCTTGATTATATACACTAGTGTGAATACTCAAAGATACAACTCATATTTTACTGATTCCCGTGGGTAGATTTTGTTGGTTCTAGCTCACGTTGGAGTTTGGACCCTGACCACAACCCTATAACTCTCTTTGGACTCACAATATCCACAGAATGTCAATGGAGCAACATTATCATCAGGCGAAGAATAAATCGAATTTGTCAAACAGGCAGATTAACAGATAAATACCAGCTTCAAACAGGTGAATAATAGTATAAACAGATATATTAACAGGTATTTTTTACCATCTTGTCATTGAATCACATAGGGAGTTAGTGATCTATCAGTTCAAACAGGGGTGATCAACTGCAATCAAAATACTTAACGATTAAATTTCCTTTACAAGACAAGATTAGACAATGACTAAAAATAGTGATACCTGGTAGGGGCAGTGATGTAAAGCATATTGAGAACAATATGGATCGATTGAACTCATGTCAAAATCGATATTTTTCTTTAACTGATGATCAATAACTCATCAAAATCGTCTCAGATTGTTTCTTTCGGTTTCTGAAATATGGATTGAAAAACAACCATTCCACAATGAATCCATACAAAAATTGTCTGATGCTCATATTCACTTTGAAATATGTTTTTACAGCGCCACTGAAACGTGAAGTCAGAGTTTGTAGAGCTGATAAGTATACTCATTCAATTCATGTCATTTGGCATCTTTTTTCCGAATATTTTCGAAAAAACAGGCCACAGCCTTTAGGACTATCCAGCAGAATTTTCGGATTTTTGACTTCGACATTGACCTCACGTTTTAGTAGTGCCAAATGGTGTCTGAAGATGTTAGCCCTTATTGATGAAATCTTACTTTGGTTTTGCGCATGTCATGACGCCCTTATCACAGGTGCAAGATTTGCAGGGATCGTTCTTCGGGAGCACAGACACTCCATGGAGGACTTCTTTGTCTTCGAACATGCAACTCAACCTGCAGCTGGGTCTGGTAGGTGGACATTCACATCGAAACCCTCCATTGGTATTTATACATTGAGCAGAAGGGTGGCAAGTGTGAAGGTCACTGTTACACTCATTAATATCTGAAATATCAGAAAAACAGTTGATCAAAACAGAAAAACAAACCATGCAGTAATAAGAGTGTATTATGATTTTTATTTCTCATGGAAACTCACCTAAACATTTAGTTCCTAAATTATTGTCTATATAAGAGTTATTGAATCCTTCTTTACATTGGCAATAATACCATCCAATCATATTTACACATTCAGAAGAATTTGTACATCTATGGGAGTTAGTTGCGCACTCGTCCAAATCGAGTTCACAGCTATTTCCTGTGTAGCCATTGGCGCATGCGCATCTACCTGGGCTACTACAAGCGCCACCGTTGAGACATTTTTGATTACACACAGCTAAAAACACATAAAATAAATGTATTATAGTAAGTATATTTACATGTGATTTTTGTGAAACACACTCTACAAGTGCGTAACTACATAGCAACTAGGTTCTTAAATTTTCTACAACTACTTCCATTTCCTCTGCAGATTCGATATTTGTCAAAGCTAATGAGAGTGTGCATATATTTTCACAGTGAACCGCTTGACATTATACATTATAAAAAAAAGAAGAAGATAGAATTGAGAGCAATAGGGATTAGGTATTGACGATACGAGTATCGTAAAGACTCATATACAGGGTGTTTCGAAATTCGACCGACAACGTTTGACAGGTGATAGCCCTCGTGATTTCATAATCACTGAGATAGGGACATACGGTCTTCAAGTATTCAGTTCTCGAGATACAGGGCGTTAAAGTTAAAAAATAAAAATAGTTGTTTTGCAATATCTCATGAATGATTGAATATAATGCACTCAACTTCGGTATATGGTTTCATCTATAAATGGGTCATTTTTTGACCAGGGAGCCATTCCGGACATTTTATCCAGTGGTGCCCTACAGGGGGTTGTGGAAATTTTTCCTCCCATGTTTTCTACGCCACTGAATAAATTTCGATTATTTCCACTTCTTCGAATTCATTGCTCAATTTTGTTCAGAAAATGCATTACCTCCAACTGACCTGAAAGGAACAGTTTTCGAGATATTCGACCCAAAATAAAAGATTGCATAGTAATATTTCATCATTTTCAGTAGTAGAAAATTGCAAAAATATTTTTCTGGTGTTGAGTAGATTATATACTATTCAGATCTGATTCTATAGCTGAAGAAAAATAGTTATTCCACGCATAAAGAGAAAACAACAATTTTCCTAATTTTCTACTACTGAGGATGATGAAAAATTACTATGCAAACTTCTATTTTGGGTCAAATATCTCGATAACTGTTCATTATAGGTTAAAGGTTGAAGGTGATGCATTTTTTCAACATAATTGAACAATCAATTTGAGAAATAGGAAATAACTAAAATTTCATCAGTGGCGTAGAAAATATGGGAGGAAAAGTTATCACAACCCTCTGTGGTGCACCTCTGGATAAAATTCTCGGAATGTCTTTCTGGTAAAAAAATCAACCATTGAGAGATGAAACCATATACCGAATTCGAATGCATTATATTCAATTTTTCTTGAGATATTGCGAAAAAACTATTTCAATTTCTTAACTTCAACGCCCTGTATCTCGAGAACTGAACACTTGACGACCATATGTCCCTATCTCAGTGATTATGATATCACGAGGGCTATCACCTGTCAAGCGTTGTCGGTCGAATTTCGAAACACCCTGTATATCACGATACGAAATGGGAAATTTGATGATAACCTATCGATTATCGTAATATGAGTTTACGATACGAATATAGTACCATATTTTACCTACTACCAAAAAGCTAACTATTCAATCAAAAATATTCAATATTCCTTGAACTGACATTCATTAGGAATATGTTACAAGCAATAAGCGTTGCAATAAGGGTTGGGCGTATGGTTGTCGTGAATCTATTGTGTTCTCGGTTGTCACTCATTCGGCGAACTGTCAACTTTGACGCATCAATTTCAATTGGAAAAAAATTCAGCGGCATGAATTCGGATCAGATATAAGTTTAGATTTCGATAAAGAAATTGCAGCGAATGCAGCTTTTGAAACTTTAGTACCTGCAATATTCATGATAAATTGGTTATTATTTCATTTTTTGAGTAAAATTAAAATTTGTAATTATATTTTTTTCACTTTACCGCACTAGTGCGGTGAAGTAAGTATGTCATTACGATACTAAAATCAGTGTCGTAATGTTTCACATTACATATTGGTAGTAGGTGAAAGCTAGTTACGTGACGATATGAAACGAGCACAGCAAGTTCCCACAATCTGTAAACGAAGTTTTTCTGTCCAATTTTGATTCGTTGTATCGGAGGTAGAATAATATGAAGAGTTATTGGTCGTCGACCTGCCGTTAGTGTCATACGTGACTGATCACAATGGCAAATTCGAATGATTTCGGCAGATCGCTTGTATGCAAAAACCTTGATGAGGACAAACTTCGCGATCAATCGGAAATATATCAAAAATAACACCTTATGACCTGAAATCGTAAAAATCAGATATATAAGGCATCATCTATCTTATGATACACATCAGTCATTATATAGATTCCTCAAGACAGACTTTTTGGAAGGAACTGTTATGTTGAACTGTATACCATCAGGAATAATAATTGATTCAAGTGAATCGTCCAGTGAGATATGTTCCTAATGATATTTTTGTCAAAAAAAGTTCGAGTCAGTAATTCTCAAGACTGTAGGCACCCTTGCCACAGTTTTGTGTTATTTGAAGTTCTAATTCATATCCCTGAACCGCATCAACCATCAAAAAGGCTGGGAGATTTGGTCCTGGATCGGTCGTTCTTGGACTTCAATGAAACACGTTACCATTTGGGGTTTGATTAATGCGGTCAAGAATCAAAAACCCTGCGGCCGAAGTGTGATCAAATCTGTCGGAATTCGATCCTATAGGAGAATGATCCAATGCTTTCAGTTCTCATAGGAAATGATAGTTTGTCATGACACATATTCTTGAACCAGATGGAATAATTTTCCCCAGGAGATTGAAAAAGTGCCGTATGTCGCAGATAGAATTCTTGAGCTTACATGAATTCACCAATAAAATGAGTGCAATTTATGTTGGTTACTGGTGGAACAATATTAAAAAACTACAAGGTGGTAGTATTAGCAAAGAGCAGAAAAGACTTATAAGGATTCTAAAGTACCTATCAATTCTCTCGTAATGTCTCTGGACAAACGAAAAACTTCAATAAATTGTGCAGCAGACTAACACTCAAATGGGTCCCTTCTAGGCAAAAACCTTTCTTCTTGGCCTTCTAGCTAGGATTTCAGCCACTTCAAAATTTCGTAAAGCCTCTAGATGATTTATTTCATCTAGTATATATACTACTATATACTAGTTCAAGAATACATCATCGCAAATTTCCATGGGAAATATCGAGTTTTTTCCATGGGAACAAATTCCAACGGATTCGAGAATCGGGCCCCTGAAGTAGTCGCAACCGGTCGGCAATCAAAAGCTCTTATGAATGACGTTGGACTTACGTTGACATGAGTAACCATCTCCACTGTAGCCTTCCTTGCACACGCAATGATAACTCCCTTTGGTGTTTATACACTCGGCATTCACATCACAGTTGTGTTCGCCACTACTACACTCGTCTAATTCGGCGCAGTTGAACTTGTCTATTCGCCTGTAGCCAGGCAAACATTCACATATATAGGATCCAGGTGTGTTCACACACTTGGTATTCTGGTGACAGTGGTGACCTTCGAGACCGCCTTCTTGCTGGCATTCGTCTACATCTAAAAAGTTTCAACGAACATGATGAAGAATATCGGTTTGAAAAAGAAAGACAAGTAGACAAATGTGGAAATGAGGCATTATTCAAGAGGCTAGTGGAAGTATTATCATAGAAAGGTAGTTTTGAAGCTTTGGAAACGAAGCATATTTTATGTTCTGTTGTTAGGGATGATCAGAGGTAATACCATGAGTGCTCGTAATACTTTAGATAGTAATTCTGTCAGAGACTGACAGACTTTTCGATAGAATTGTGAGCAAACATTGTATTCATTGAGGCAATTCCACGACCTATATGAAACTGTCATCTCCATATTATACTATCAGGTGACAGGATGTTGTTCTGTTCAGATTCGTGGTTACCGTGATGACGTGGTCTTACTGGCTCGAAAGGAGGAACGAGCAGCGTATACTATCGAGGAACACTCTCCATTCTGATGGGTACTTATATCGTAGATGACAATTTTCGTATACGTCTTGGAATTGTCATTGAGAGACCCGGCAAGCTGAAAATATCTAGTAGCTTCAAAATATAATTCTTATTTTTGAATATGCCTTCTTCTCAAACTTCGAAATGAAGCTATCTTAGGCGAACTATTTCGAAGTGAAGACAATAGGACATCAGAGCGAAAAACCATAGGTCAGCTCCATCAAAACTATATACTTCAATACAATAATATGAAATGAAAGAACATTTTCAACATTGCCTCAGTGCTCGAATGTAACCCTTATCTGCTTATCCTTCATTTAATATAGTTTTGGCGGAACTGTTCCATTTTGGTCCTCTTTTTTTGTGATAAAAACTGCAGCACATCAAAATCAGAACTTGGAAATGGAATCTGAAAATGTAAAATTATAAATTTTTTTCTGTGACGGAAAAAAAGTTTGGCATTTCATCTCTGTTGGCAGGTTATAAAATGTCACTTTTCATACATTACTTTTTTCCCGTGATGGCTTTTGTTGTGCTATAGTTCCGAAAAATGAGTCAATAATACCGTCTCCGAGAAAGAACTGCAAGTCCTTTCATCTTCCATTCGACTTCGCGGTTATGTATATTACTGAACAACCACTAAATTCGCAATTTTTTGATATCTAATTACAGAATTAGACTGACAGAAGTGACATCAGATATTTGATTACTTCAAAAGAATGATAAAGATGCCTACAACGCACCCTAACAACATAGGGATGTCCTAGGTACGTCCCTTTTTTGTCCCGCGGTACAAGGACATGATTGGGACATCCAGGGGATGTCCTGCAGTAGTTGTCCAGTGGACATCCCGAATGGAAATAAAGAATGAAGTCTCAGAACTTCTTAAGAAATTACCATTTTTCGCAGACAGAAATCGTACATGCATAATGCCCCTCATTTTTAAACACCCAAGAATGATAATAATTATACCCGATTCCTAATAAAGTTGTATTTATTCAGGTTTTTGTAGTTAAGTCCTGTTTATAAATCTGTTTGGTATATAAATCTTCAGGAGGCATGATAGCCAATGGAGCAAGGTGCGTGCATGATAAGCCAAAGGTCCCGGGTTCAATCCCTACTCGACCTGCAACTTTTTTCTTTTGTCGAAAGGATGTCCCTGAGATATCCTTGGGACGTCCTAGGGATATCCTTTCATCATACTTGGTACATCCCATGGACGTACCAGAAGGACATCCCTTGGATGCATTTTTTAGCGGCCAGCGGATGTCCCTGGGACATCCCTAGTATGTACGTTGTCCCGACAAAGGACATCCCTGGGATGTCCTAGTATAAAATCAGGGACGTCCATGGGAAGTCCCTAGGATGTACTGGTGTTGTTAGGGCAGGTGTCCCTATACTGTTAAAAACTTAAAATTTCACGTCGATAATTGTCAGATTTCAGAATAATGTAATATCTTCTCAATATTGATTCATCGTTTCTTCTGTCACAGAAAAAAAATAGTGTGTTATACACGGGAAAAATATTAGATTTCAGCCCATTTTAAAATCTACTACTTTTTTTCCTTTTTCCTTATAATAAATAACTATTAATATCTTGAACTGAATGGCGATTATTGATTGGTTGAGTCACGTGGGGAGAAATGAGTGGAAGTGTCTCCCATGCTTCAAGACCTACTGGTATAAGTATACTACACCGTATTTTCAGACTGCCTGATCTATCTTCCACTGACTATGATATTTTGGTGGCTTCCACATATTGTATACATGAATAATGTTTATTGTTAGTAAGCAAAAATCATACCAGTACAAATTCTGCCGTCTCCTTGAAAACCCAAGTCGCACTGACAAGCATAAGTAGTTTGTAGGTTAAGGCAAGTTGCATTCGCATGACAGTTATGCCCTTTAGCGCAGTAGTCAACACCTGTTAGGATGAAAATGGAAGAATGCTGTTGTTAGACATAGGTTAGTAAGCATACGATGACCATGAAGAATAATTATTAGGAAACATTGAATAAACAATTGTTTCATTTCATCAATATATTATTGAAGGAATGATCATGTTGACAGCATGTTGAAGACCCTTTCTTAACCACTTCGATGAAAAATTCGAGGTGGTCTTCAATAGTCGAAAATGATGAACATGAAACAATCGCTTTCAGAATATAAGGATGGATGAATAGTTATTTATTATGTCCTGTTGATGATGAATGAAATTGGAATTTGATGGATACATAATGACATTTTGAAATAGATTCAATGGAATGTTCGAGTAAACATTGACAGTTGTGAATTATTCGAAGTGTACCTAACAAAACAAATCAAAATAAACCAAGTGAGAAGTATTTTTCAACTCAAAACATTCGATATTTATACACTATAGTAACAGTGAATTCTAGGTGGCGTCAAAAGTCATGCCCCTTTCGTACAGAAACTGCAGAATTTCATCATCAAAATGATTTGATTGTGACCGTGGATCGACCACATACTCTGGAAATTGATGAAATAAACCTCTGGTGCGCTCACTCTTCATTTGTTTCGTCAGACGGGTTCTTGATATAAACAATTGAATTTCAGACGATGACGTGGGGTTCACATATCGAATGTTAGATGGCGTGATTCTTAGAACTTATGATCAACATCAGTTCTACCAACCTTGATGCGGCTAAATCGGAAAAATGTATTCCCTATCTTCATTGGTCACAATTCGGTCACAATTGTCACATTGATGCCTGTAATTTTGGTACGGCACGTCTAAATTTAGCGACATTTACCCACGCCATGTTATGTTCATCGAAGTAGGCGAAAATCAAGGAATTGTAAAACAGGAAAGGATTGAAGTGCGTACACCAGAGGTTTATTTCATCAATCTCTGGAAGTTCTCAAGGCCAACATGTTGAATAAGCTCGTCATTGCATCACCGTTGAAGGTAGTCATTTGAATGGCACAACATTTTCGACAACAGATTCCACTCACATCCGAAGGTTCCAATAATGAATATTTCCAAACTGTCAAACTTTTCAATTGGTGATACAATAACTTTGACTTTTGCGCCACCTAGTTGATCAATACAGAGCCGGTATGTTGAGGAAATCATTAAATCCAAATTGTCGGACGATTGTAGAGAATAAAGCGGATTAGCAGATGATTTTTGTTAGAAGTAGGTACCTGGACAGAATTTGCAGCAATGATCAGGTACACTGAATTGCTTCTCTGGAGGGCAATTCAGTTTGGGGCAATCAGTCACTGGGTTAACTTTATCGCATATCATGACTCCATCATCGCACCGGCAATCCACACACTTCTTGAAAGTCACCACCTCCCCATGATCGAAGAATTGGTTGAGAAAAAAACAGTTTTCTGCAAAGAGGCCAAAAAATGGGTTAGTATACATTAACCACTCGCACTCTACACGGGCGCTATTTCATTATTCAAGAAGAACTAATGATATTTGTAGGCACATCAACCCCAATACTATACACCTGGGAAAAAGTAATCGATACCATGGCACTATGTTCAAGCTAAGAGCAGCTTATTTTACCCCCAAAGAGAGGAAAAAGCGGCGTTCAATTGTCAGTTTTTGTTTGTATACGTACTTAGACAGGACTGGCAACATTCTCCTTGTTTGACTACAGGATGTTTGCAAGTCGGCTCAGGACATTTCACAGGATGGCACTTCACGTCCCCATGCTAGAAAATGAGTGGACCGTTTAGTTGAATCAATACTAAATAGGCGGAGAAAAATTTATTCGAGTCGATATTTTTTTATGAATCGGCAGTTACAAAGGTTTGACTAAAATCCCTATAGTAATTCGAAACAAATCACAAACGAAATTGCCATAATATCATATTTCTACATCACTTCTTCATTCTTATTTTGAGTAATAACGGTTTCGCATATTGAGAGATACTCTCAGAAATAAAGCAAAAAATTCACGAAAACTTTCGTGAAATCGATTCAAGAAAGAATATCAGGACCCACTTCATTTTCTAGAACCAATGGTAAATTTATACAAAAACCTAGACATTTTCTGAACCTTTTTTCATTATATGAACTCAAAATATGTTGTTTTGTCATGAAAAAATTGAAAATATCATATTAAACTTTTAATGAAGTCAATACAGTCCATAGGTATGAAACTAGACAACTGAATTACTGGATAGTGAATACATTCAAGTCAAACATTGGCAAACAATCTGTATTTCACAATGGAATGATTTTAAACAATTCATCACCAAACGAATCTTGGAAAATACCTGCCCAGGACAATTTGATCGCAAAATATGTGGCATGACATAATTACTCACAAATGAAATGTTATAACTTTCATCTTAAGAAAAATATGTATTTGTTTCTACTGAGTGGAATTCATTAGTCAACATGTTATTATTATTTCTTCTTTATATCCATGTATACCTATTATAAACAAAAATGTTTCTTGGGGTAATAAAGACAATCAATCAATCAGAATAGAACATGAGCTTTTCCACTGGCAAGAGATTTCCAAGAAATTGTAGATGAGGAACAGTGAAGAAAAGTGAAGAGATTGTGCACAGGAGAGAGAAGATCTAAGTAATTTATGAATTAATCAACATTTAATTTATTGAGATCGAGGATCTTTACAGGACAAGGCAACATAATATCTCTCATTTCATTTATATCTTTGTTGAGGATTCTGGAGAACATTTTATTATACTTTCTGTATCTTCTTACCACACAAGAACATAGATCGCAACCATTCTGCCATTTGGCCCCGTCAGCATAAATTGAATCGTTATTGTAGCAGGACTTATGGCAATCACACTGTTCAACTTCGGTGATTCTGCTTTCAGCTGCCACCAACTGTGAAACACAAAATTGTATATAATTGAGACACCCAGTAACTGAATGAATAGTAGGTAGTAATAAGTTGATATACTTCTTCAACATATCAATACACTCTTATTTATAACAGGGCCACGATTCAAAATCAAATTAGCATTTATTTCTGAAAATATTTGCTAGACTGTGAATGAGTGAACTGTATGGACATCATCTGACAGATGATAGAATCAAACTTTCAAGAGTGTTTCATAAAACACAATTTTTCAGATGAAAATAAAAAAGCAAATCATACCACAGCACTCTAATATTCAGCGGTTATCGTAGTTGTAGGACTTAAGGTCGGAATTGTAATAAGAAGACAAAAAACAGACAGAAGTGGAAATCATCGATTTACTTTCGGTGAGTTCAGAAACATCGGAAATATCAATGACTTTTGTGATGTTGCCGGATTTTCAATAAATAATCTAATTTTGGAAAGACCCAGTTTAGTTTTCTTAAATTTGCGTTGAGGTATTGGCGATTGTAGATGAATGGAGGAGGTGATAAATCAATTTCTCTAGATTCTTTGGGAAATTCTTTCAGAAGTGCTATCAAGAACAGAATACGAAAAGACTAATTGCTGAGTATATAGTTGTCCTTGATGGAAGTAGATTCGTTCTCGAAACGTTCAAAGCTCAGTAAAAATATTATCTTTCTGATATATTCCTCTTCTTTGAAGTGGTTTTGAAAAAATATGTCACTAATCATCGATTAATTACTCTTTCAGTTTTTCTAAAAGTAACATTTTCAATATTTCGAGGCAAATTATCTGATTTGTCTTCACTACAAGCATATTAAGGAGCCACACTAAAAAAAAATTAAAATGAAATAATAAAAGTGTGTAGTTGAATACAGAACATAAAAAATATTTCAGCACCTCTGTAATTAGTATATTATATTCTATGTTGTGAATTCATCAACACACTTTTTTCATTTTCTACTTCTTTTTAGTTTGACTATCTATAAGACCGTTTTTTTTAGTTTTCAGATTTTCTATTTTTGTATATTTAATTCAACGTTTTGAAGTTGGCCAGAGTCACTAGTCCCTCTGGATGTACTTGGTACTTGGTGTAAGACACTGCCGTCTAGATATATAAAGAGCATTGTAAAGTTATTCGATGGAAAAACGAACATTTGAATATTTGGTGAAGGAACATTTTGAAATTCTGTTGGCGGAACATCATTTATTTGAGAAAAAAAAATCATATATCCCGAAGCTCATTCTGAATATCCTGATCAGGATAATGGGACCATATTTATTTATGAAACAAGCAAGAAAGTATTAGATTCCTCCAGGTTGTGTTGACTTCCGACGCGCATGGAGTGATACAAAAAACCGAGCGCTGAAATCTAATATTCTCCCGTGTATATACGGGTTTTAATCTATGAACTACACCACTCCACTTTGAGTTACCATGGACTTCTTCCAAAGATTACACTATTTTTTTCAGTGACAGAAAAAAGACGATTCAATATTGAGAAGATATCATATGAGAACAAAATCAGAAAATTATCGATGTGAAAATTGAAGTTTTTAACTGGTAGTACACCTGTAATCGAATATCTGTCAATTAATTCTGTGTTTTGATTTTGAAAATTGCGAACTTATTAGTGGTTGTTTAGTAATTCACGTAACCACGATGTGAGTGAATGGAAGATGAAAAGGACTTGCAGTTCAGTCTTGGAGACGGTGTTATTATTGGCTTATATTCTGGAATTGGCACAAAAAAGCCATCAATAGTGCACCTGTATAACCGGCAAAACAGAACTCACTTTTCCCCGTGAAACAAAAGTAATTCATCAAAAATGACATTTTGTAACCTGCTGTCAACAGGGATAGATTATTTTACAAAATTGCATTCGTAGATTCCGCGTTACATACAAACATACAAACCTACAACCATATACATACCAAACTTATATAAGTGTGATAAAAAGGAGAAGGAATCCCAAAGAATCTAGAGAATGAATCCAGAACTGCATTCATCAAGTTATTACTTTGACCGAATTCAGAAGGTAAAATCGTAATTTGAGCTTAGTGTACAAAACGCATCATATGTGAATTACATGTTAGTCCATATACCCTTTCGGAAAGATCCTTAAGATGTCTCGTCAGCTCGTGGACGGTATTCTGCAACAGGAAAAACTGTCCACAAGTGGGACAATGAGTGTCCAGGTCCGGACAAGACTCCAGGTAACCGAACGGCCGCCCAATCAACCGTACCTCGTGCATCAGGCCCTGGAACAAATAATAAATCTTATTAGAATTGGATATACAGGATGGATAGATTCTGAGAGTTTGAACGAGCATCACCCTGTTATAGAGGGTCAGACAATGAGCTCGTGAATTCTTTTGAATTCTGTATTCATGATCTTCACACACTAAGTCGGAATCATACAGGGTGGATCAATTTATAACGTCCGAATTTCATCGAGTGAAAGGTAACGTTACAATAATGGCATTATATTCATAAAGAATATCAGACACCTATCAGGAAGTATAAAACTCGGTCATAGTATACTTCGTTAAATTTGAATTCATTCACCTGAAAAAAAAACTGAAAATATACATAAATAGAAATCGGTGCGACTTAGAATGAAGTGGAAGGATAGCTTTCTTCAAAAAAATAATGTATTTTGAATGAATGTCAGTGGTGTGAAGGATTTCTCCGAAAAAGTGTGATGGCACACCTATATCTCCGCTGCTGCTTTTCGTATTTCATCAACATATGACGCAAATTATGAAGGAACAAATTGCACATTTTCATATGCATTTTTTTCAAATATTCAAAATATTGTATTTTATTCCCAAATTCCGAGATACAAGTCAGAATATTGGATATAAAATTCCGAGATATTAGTCGGAATTCCAATATGCCGAGTTGGAATTTCGAAGTGTTTTTATTTATTTTTTTTCACTTCAAGTATCCTTTCCAGGATATTATACAGGTGCTCTCTTAGGTGAACATTTAGTACTTGGTAACGTTTACGTCTGATTTGTCCTTCTTTTGCACCACGAAGTTATTTAATGGTAGTGTGGGAGTGTCCATATACATAATATGTAGGTGTACCCACTAAACAGTCCACCCACTTCCAAGGCTCGTCTAACCGAAGTATCTGCTGAAATTAAGGCCTGTTGGCCCATTGTATTTTACCAATACGGCGCTATTAATTTTACCAAATACGACCCATGGTTCTTATATAAATGCCACTTCACAGTAACTGTAAACACTGCACCTCACACTATCAGAGGTTCGTTCAGTTTCCTGAAGACTACTCTTCCGAGCCCTGATCTGATCACGTTCATGAAGAAGGCTAAGGCTGTTCACTCTGATATGTTACACTGTTTTCCAGAGGTCCCGTTATTGACACTATATAACTTTGATACCACTCAACCTTCGTCAAGGGTTCCACATCTTATTGGATTAGGTTGCCAGAGCCTCGTTCAATGATCCTCGGCCACATAGACAGATTGGATGACATCTTTGTTAGTCCACAAGGTCAAAAGTTTTCCTTCCCCTACGAGTAATTGGGGAAGGTGTTGGTCCAGCCCTGTTTTGCCCTCTACATAGGGCTAAGGCTGTTCACTCTGGTGTTACCCTGTTTTCCAGAGGTCCCGTTATTGACACCACATAACTCTGGTGCCATTATACCTCCGTGACGGGTTCCTACAACTTATTGGAATAGGTTGCCAGAGCCTCGTTCGTCAATCCTCGGTCACATTGGCAGAATAGATGACATATTTGTTAGTTCACAAGGCCAAAAGTTTTCCTTCTCCTACGAGTAATTGGGAAGGTGTTGGTCCAGCCCTGTTTTGCCCTCTACACAGGGTTAAGGCTGTTTACTCTGATATGTTACTCTGTTTCCCAGAGATACCGTTATTAACACTTTATAACTTAGATGCCATCATGCATCCTTCGTGACGGGTTCCCACAACTTATTGGATTAGGTTGCCAGATCTTCGTTCGTCAATCCTCGGCCACATAGGCAGAATAGATGGCCACAAAAATGTTCTCTCCGCACCATGGAAAGTGGGTTCTGGGGGAGAAGGCAAAAATGAAGAGTTGACCAAGAGAGACCGATAGGCAATATTGGAAACTGAAGTGTGAAGAGGATACCATCCAAGACAAGTTGAAGATTGATGAGTATCCGGTGAGGGTACACTCATATTTTCGTTCCTGGAAACGAGGAAAGAAAATCCCAGAAAATCTTGATAAATGGAGAGATAGATTTTCTTCTGAGATCCAATTTACAACTGTTATTCAGTTATGCAATTTTACATGAAAGTGCTTGAATTTGGTAGTTGTTTATATCGTGAAATGAAAGATTCGATGATGTAGTCTCGTTATTTCATTCGCAATATGGAATAACATGCAATGTTAAGGTCAATACCAGACATTCGCATGTTCGGTTAATAATGATAGCAGTTATTTCAATGAGATTTCGAAAAAATATTATCATTTAGATTTATATCACACGAAGAGGTTGTCTACAGAGGAAATAAGAATATTTTAAGGAGAAATATTGTATAAATATTAATTTAATTCGTGACTGCGTAAAAATGTCGAATCATGCTCATTTGCATACTAAATGGAATCGTTTTTTGAATAGATATAAATAAATTTCCTTTATTTCTCCACTCCATAACGTTATAGCAGATCTGGCACAGAGTCGATTCACCTTATTGATTTATCATTTCAGATTTATTAACAGCACATGAATATAAATTGATCAATCGGAGCCCTATGTAATATTTTGATATGTTTCGGTGTTATGGTTACCTTGCATAATCACTCTAGTAACGTGAATCATCATTATTCAATATACAAGGTGTTTCGAATTCAATATCTCATCAGAAGTTCATGGAATGATACACTTGATTTAGAACAAATCTCGTAGTGGGGAGTTTTACGTCATTGGGAAAATTTCAACTCACACTTCAAGCGAAAATCAATGTCATCTTTTTTTTGTACTGTAACTCTCAAAATTACGCGGCTGAACTAAGTTTATTTACATCTCTTTCAGTTTTCGGGATGAATCGAAACATGATACAAGTATGTCGAGTAATCTACAGGAAAATATTTTTTCAGAGTTCAATCCTCTTCACAACACAAACTTTTTTTATTGAAAATTTCAAATCATCTGGCAAATTGCAAAAAAAATAATTTTCATTTCATTCGATAACGGTTGCAGATGCGTAGAAATAACAAGAAACAAAAAAAGTACCTATATGAAAAACAACAAGCGAGCCCACAGTTTCTGAACAATCCAACTCGGCCTGAACGGACTTTCTTCCTAGAAAGTATATTTTTCGGAAGATTACTCACGAACAGAACAAAAGTCTATCTTATCTATCTATATCGTATAGTTTGATCACGAGCAGCGAAGTGACAATCGACTCACTATTAGCTCACTAGAAAGAATATTTCTCTGAAGCGAATTGTCTCTCGCAGATATCGAGGAATTGGCGGATTTCGCCAGTTGTCAGTGACGTCATGTTCGCGTCAGAATTCAGAGAGCCACCGATGAAAATGGTGCGGCTAGACGCTCTTGTCGGGTGCTAGTTTTTTTTTTGGTATCCTTGTTCCTGAAGACTGTAATGTCTACAAATAGGTCGGAAGGAGTGATAGAAATCAGAATGATGCATACCCTTTCACCAAACGGATATAAGGCCACAGAAAGAATGTAAAGAGGAAACAATGTCGCGGATTTAATGTCGCGAATATAATGGCCATTGATCAAATAATATGTTACCGTATTTATAATGCAATTAAAATACGCAAGATTCCATTACACTTGACTATACCACAAGCAACGAACAGGATATATTCACCATACTCCAGGGGCGGATTGGACCTTTGAATCGGCCCGGGTGAATTGAACCCTACCGGCCCATTACCGGAGAAAAGTTCAAAGCTAATATAGCTATTCATATAATTTCATTAAATATTTTAGTGACATAGACAAAAACGAAAAAAAATATTACAAATAATTTTGATTCTAATCAAACTTGAGCGGAAAAATTTGTCGATGAAACATCGGAAGGAAAATGCAATGAATTACATGAATACCATTCTATGAATGAAAAATAAGAATAGACAGAATGAATGATAATTCTATAATAGAGGAACATAAGGCACTTTGTAAATAATATTAAAGCTGCAAAATAAGTTCGGAACTCTCCAGTTTTATGTCCACGCTGTACAGAATGGCTCCCGATAAAGTCCAAGTCGTTTTCATTTTCAAATTAAAGCAATTTCTAATTTTCGGGGCGGCAAATTGTGACGTACATTCTGAATCTAGTCTGAAAATAGCTGATGGTGAAGAATATAGCTAGCGAATAGCTAACGAATGAAAAACGAATGAAAAAAATAGAAGAAGAAGTAAAACTGGTAAACAAAAACATACATAACCATAAATACACTCGGAACAGGAATGCAAAGGGTAGTTGGCTTCATTCTGACAGGTTATGGTTTTGTTATTTATGCATTGAAATATCTCGAATAGAGCTCGATCCTAAACGAAAATATCATTGAATCAATGAATCACTATCGACTACATTCAATGATACTATTCTTCCTAATTTACTGTCATCGGTCAGAACAGAATAAAGCCGACACCCATTGCTACTTCCTCTTGTTGTGCCCGTCAGAGTGGTGTGGCGCTGTTGCAAGATATAATCTGCAAGTTTCCTAGAAAATAGAACCGTTTTATTAAAGAACGAATTCATTAAAAAGAAAAAAATGACAGACAAGTTATGAATAACATATTGTAATATAACGATAGTGAAAATTGATAGATACCTACTATCGCAAAATATCATAATTTATCTTTATTAGTAATCAACTTCATTCAGCCAATGAGAGATTTATTCATTCATAATACTTGAAAAAGTAAGTTTGAAGAACCTATTATGTCCCATTGCTGTTATGATATAGTAATGCATTCAGAGAACAATTTCCGGAAGTCTAGACATATTGATGATGTCGGTAAAGTTTACTGGCACAGCGAATCGTATTTTAACTCTGTGTGGATGTGGATTTTCAGAAAGTACGTCATAGAAATGGTGGAGGAGCCAATAAGTTCCTCTTTTATTTATTTTTTCCTGAAGTGAAACTTGATCTTATGAAAAAATGGAAAAATACGTATATATTTATTCTTTACAAACTTCACAGTAAGATAAGAACCTCGATATAGGAAACGTCCCCATTGAAAACTGCGAGCTCAGACTGCGAGCAATCGTTTTACTCGCAGTGACGTATACGAAGATGCGTCGTAGCACACCATATTATGATGGGCTTATATCACAAAAAAAAGGCTCTGGTACGAAACAGCGCTGGACGAAACAGCGCTGGTCAAAACAGCGCGGTCAGAACAGCGCTCGGTCAGAACCGCGCTGGACGAAACAGCGCTGGAAGAAACAGCGCTCGGTCAAAACAGCGCTGGACGAAACGGCGTTTCATAGCAAGATACTCATTAATTGACAATTCTCCAAGTTAGAACAATTTCTATATTACAAACTCATATTCAATGCAACAGATTTCACATAATCCTCAATGTTGTCAAATGTGTAATTCATAACCAGTACTCTCAACCTTTTATTCAATTGATAATACTTATTGCTATGATTCACAACGTGCCTGAAGCCAGATTTGAACCTGCTGATTGAAATTTCGGCTTGGTTTTGCTCCCTCTTCAAATGATCCATAAACTTAGCAATGGAAGGATGGTGACAATCGATCGTTTTTTGGAAGGAGTTATGCCAAGCTTCCAATGAATTGTTGGTTCTGGGTAAATTGTTTTTTACTCTATCAAACATATTCCAAGTCGAAATTGGAAATCTTGATGATTGTTTCATAATTTTTCGTCCTATATAATTTTTTTCCCAGTATTCTATTATTGGAGCCATTTCCACAGGTGCATTGGCAACTATGATCTCAAAAGCTCTCTCTATATCATTCTCCGGAACATAACTCAAAGCTAATATCATTTTTATTTGGAGCCTGAAATATTCATTAGCTTTGTACAATTCAGTCAATTGAAAATGTTGAATTTTCCTCCACATATTCTGGGAGAGATGGAATGAACATCCAATGATTTTCACATCCTGAAATATTGTTTTGGCTGCATTCATCGATGCAAGTTCAAAATCAGCCAAGATCGTGATCGGTTTCAGATTTGGTTCAAGGGCTGTCAACTTGGAAAAAATTCTTCGGTAAGATTCTTCCTGCTTGTTGCACATAAGACAATATATGACGGGAACGGCCTTTTCATCGATGAGAACATGAATAGTAAAAACTTGATAAAAAAAAAATGGAGTAACCTTGAAAGTGCCATCCATACACCAATGCTTATGCTCATTCATAACTGACAGATTTCCCCGTGTTCCAAACATTATGATTCTGTTCGATTCTTCTGAGCCAGAATCCCAAAGAAGGAAGTGTTCCCCTTTTTCTGTGACTTTGTAGGCATCCGCAATTGTCACATCATGGACACTATTACAATGGGATGATGTAGCATTTTCCTTATTTCGTTGTCGACTCACTATTTTTCTAGCGGCATCATACGATGGCAGAAGGACTGAAGCCTCTGATGAAACTCCACAAGTAGCAGCTTGGAAAATATGCCTCGGCCTTTCATTCGTTTCTTTCGCCATGCTCCGCATTGCTCCTTTTATTTTGGTATTTTCTGATTCGGATGGACTCGGTGCGTGATTGTGTGTCGTTGTTGGTTTTGGCTTACCATTACTCACATACAGTCTCCCTTTGCATGAAGCTTTGACACAACGCCATGTCTCTGACGTGTCATTGATTTTATCTCTTCGATAAGAATATCCTTCGAAAACAACCAAATCTTTTCATTTTTGAGATTTCAGGAATTCCATTTCTCATCCGTAATGACAATGGTTGCAATAATCAATGACAGAATGATATTTGTTATTGACGTGACGAACGCCGTTTCGTCCAGCGCTGTTTTGACCGAGCGCTGTTTCTTCCAGCGCTGTTTCGTCCAGCGCGGTTCTGACCGAGCGCTGTTCTGACCGCGCTGTTTTGACCAGCGCTGTTTCGTCCAGCGCTGTTTCGTACCAGAGCCCAAAAAAAAATTATTCATAATTCGATAGAACTCACCCAAACTAGCTCACCACCGCAAACCGTTTCTTGCTGTGAGCTCCCTACGTTTTATAAAAAATTATTGAAATCTCCGATTTTTCAGATCTCTGAAAACGGGGCGATGATGTGACGTCAGAACCCTAATACTGAAACAGGACTATTCCAGACAGAGATGAATGATACATGATTTCTGACAGAGTGAATTAGTGCGAGATCACAGTTGAAAGAATTAATATATCAGTTGCCCCAGTCTCCGTCGGGCGTTTGGTGTTTTTTCTATTGACTATGGCGAGATGAGGTTTCTACGTCATAAGATGGTCCGTTTTCAGAAGGTACTATTATTTATGTCCAAAAATGAAACATTCCAGTTAATTTTTCGATCGAATTATGTCGTCGATCATTATTTATGTATAAATGGATCATTATAAACATGGTTTGAGTTAAAAGTTTTACTAAGGTGTACACACCCATTCCACCATGCCTATAAGTCTATTCACTCTATGGTGTTTCCTCACCTTGAAATGATACGACCGGCTGTTCCTCTGTCCGATCCAGAGCTGGGTCGGCTCCGAAAAATTCCTGTCTGGTGCCCCGGCCGCCAGACCCCGTTTAAACAACGACCGGCAGTCCACAAAAAGCTCCACCTGCGGCCCGCTCACTGACACCGCCACGTCGTGCCACCGGTCGTCCGCCAGGCAGTGCTTGAAGGTTTCCACGTGCACCTTGGCGTCAGCCTTGACGGTGTAGTGGAGGCGGATCTCGTTCTTCCTGCCGCTGGACTGGAGCTCCAAGTACCTGGAAATGCGTTGTTCGTAGGGTAATTCTGATTGTACTGTCGAATAGTGTAGAATTGTACAGACTTTCGAGGAATTGTTCAGTCGCCACCCTAATAACACAATTATGTCCCATGGATATCCTTAGGACGTCCTGTCGGGACAATCAGGACGTCCATAGGACGTTTGAATTTGGTACCATGGACGTCCATGAAATCGGTTATCTAATATATAAAATTCTCCTGTCCCTGTTACGGTGTTTGACGCCAAACTCCATCCCAGTTAACACAGGATATCTTATGGATATCCATTTCAAGTCCTATTCAAGGCGGGATATCCGTGGACAT
Source organism: Phaedon cochleariae (assembly GCA_918026855.4). Taxonomy (NCBI): domain Eukaryota; kingdom Metazoa; phylum Arthropoda; class Insecta; order Coleoptera; family Chrysomelidae; genus Phaedon; species Phaedon cochleariae. Next base: position 2,098,698 of record OU896709.1, on the reverse strand, counting down.
AAAATATATATCCATAAGATATCCGATTGCGGATGTACTTGAGATATCCGAAGCAAGCGTCCTGAATACGTCCATAGGATATCCATAAGATACAGAGACAAAAGATCAATACCTAGAAATTTCAAATCAAGTAATATACAATGAATGAAATGATAAATAAATGAAAGGAGATCCACAAAAGTAACACTTGTGCGTCGGTCTTCCAAAAGATAGCACACTTATGATTCACTATCTGCCATTATTATTAATTCGCTCTACAAAAAAAGCGCGAGGGGGCATAACGTCTCAAAGAGTCCAAGATTGGTAGAACTGATGATTATTTATAGATCATCGATTCTACCAACCTTGGAATAGTCAAATAATGTCAATCTGTTCTCATATTTAATCAATTTGAAGTGAATTTGGAAGTGTTTCCTACGAATTCGTCCAAAATTGATGATGCATAAGAACTGACAACTACATTATTCGAACGCAGTGAGACGTGAGTGCTTCCCAATTTACATGATTTTTTCATATATAGGGTATACTATCTCTTATCCATATCCATAGTTGATATCTTATGGATATCCATAATAAATATATTTAAGACATCCAGAAAGGTCACACTGTCACATCCTATGGACGTCCATAGGATATACCAGAGCCTTTTCCGGATATCTTATGGACATCCACAATATGATGGATATCCATAGTACATCCATAAGATGTACTAGTGCTATCTGGGATAGCAAATGTAAAAACTTTACAAACGATGAGATTTCTATAAAATTACTGATACAATGGAATAAACAGTTCATTTGATTGTACCAGTATTTCAACATGTCGTATGATTAATAATTTAGTGGAAATATCATCGTTTGTGAAGTTTTTAAATTCCTCCTAAACGGCTTGAAAGATTTGATTCAGAATTGGTTTCGAGATCGGAGATTAGGATCCTTTCCTCAAAATTTGGTAATCTCCGGATACATTATGGCGGACGAGTTTTGTAATTATGGTCGACTTATATTCAAAATTGGTATCTGGGGGTTACGGGGTCGGAGATTATGATTTCTTCGTAAAAATCAAGACATTCAGGATGGCGGATCCAATGTGGCGGACGAGTTTTCTAATTATGATCATATTCGATTCATAACGTGGTATCTGGGGGTTTTCGGAGTCGGACATTATGATTCTTTCGCAAAAATTTTGAAATTCAGATCCAATATGGCGAACGAGCTTTGTAATGAAAAAAAGGAATATTCTCAGATATAATTGTCCTTTTCAATACTATCACCCAATCAAGGAGTTCAAACTTGAAAGATAAAAACTTGTCATTTTGATAGACCTCAATCGCAGATTCGTGATTAGGTTTTCTCAATTCAGAATTTCTTTCCACGTCCTGTATGATGAATGTCAATTTATCATACATCCAAAAATTACTTTGATTGTTTTTTGTTATTGCTTCATTAGAACACAAATGACCACAGTAGCTGTAGTTAGGGAACACAAAAAAAGTGAGGTACGTAGTTTTTGAAAGGTATCAGATTAGTATAGATGTAGTTTTCATTAGGTATTAGATTAGTATAGAGGTCAGATAATTTATAAGACGCTATAAAAGCAGATGATATTTTATCATTGCTCATGTAAGATGGAAGTAGAGGCCATGGCACCATATCATGAGCATATTTTTATATTGAAACTATCATTGGGCACCAAAGATGTGTATACGACGCTATGAGAGTTCAGAGAACTGGAGATTTTTCCCACAAACTACGTACTTAGCCCACTCGACTGTCTTGGTTTTTCCACACAAACTACTTTCCTAGTTCACTCGACTGTCAATAGGGACTAAAAAAACAAAAACAAAAGAAAGTTGAAACAATGCCAACATATTTCTTCTTTGTGGGAAATCAAGACAGTCGAGTGAGCTATGTACGTAGTTTATTAACGAAAAATCAAGACAGTCGAGTGAGCTAGGTACGTAGTTTATGGGAAAAATCAAGACAGTCGAGTGTGCTTTTTTTACTTTCTCTTGTTTTTTGTTTTGTTTTCTATTGGCAAGTGATTATCTATAAACTTGTAAATTTTTTAGTTTTTCTATCGTATCTCCCGAGCTATTGAATTCAGAGAAAAATGTTATTCGGATTTTTTGTAGATTTTATCAAAAGGAATAATTTTGGTTTCATAACATTTTCAGATTTTTTCAGTTGTTTTCGAGATATTTGGAATTATCTGAGAATAAAATGTTCAACACTTTTGTTCCATCTTCCAATCAACAAAAGGAAAAAATATTTCATGGTTCAGTGGAAGTTGATGAGCTTCATCTATCGATAATCTTGTTTTTCAATATATCTTCATGGTACCCTATGGGTCGTTCAAATTTTTTTTTTCATATTTTTTACTTTATTTCCTGTACTATTGGGTTTACAGAAAAAATTATGGGTAATGATTTGTAGGAAATGTTCCAGTGGATAACTTTGCAATTCTGATAATTTTCGATTTTTCCATTTGTTTTCGATATATATATTGAATTGAAAGAATTTCAAATTTTGATGTTTTGATTTTCATTTGTTTTTCCATTTTCCGATGGATGCACGAAAAAATGGTAATAAAATAATTTGTTGCGTCATCAAAGAGAAAACAGAGAAGGATGGGAAAATAATCTTACCTATTTAATCCGTGTGCAAAGGAAAAAATTGTACCAGTGTTACCAGGTTCTTGTTTCAGCCTAACGAATACTGTAAATTCCGGTGACCCACGTAGAAGGTCGGAAACCTGCCTAAATGATGATGGTGGTAGTTTCAAGTCCCTGTTATCCCCTGAAATAAAAATTATGTGTCATAGTTCCACCTGGTCCTATTTTCAGAATATTCTCATCAGAAACCAGAATATTTCGGATAATAATATGGTATAACATGTAATGTGTAATAAATCATCCGAAATTCCTATCGAAAGAATGTTCATTCAGAAACCCCTGAGCTCAACTATGCTACTTATCCGCTGATAACAGGACTCCGAGGACATAACAAGTGAATAGCGAGGCTGTTCCCAGCCTACTTTATGGCAGCCAGGACAAATAGCGGTATTTGGTATTCGCCTGTATTCGTTATCCAACGACGCTAGGCTGGCGGTTTCATAAATTTATTGTAGTTTGTAGTTTCATTTAACCGAACGAAGTTCCAAGAAGTCTGATCAATATTAACCTTCATTCGGAACATTTACTACAGTTGAGACTTTCTAGTCAATATAGCGTGAGAGGGTTTTTTCGTGTTTGTCTATGGGCTGCTATAGGGGTGTTTCATGCGAGAATTCGGTGTATTGATCAGACAGACCCAGGTCATTACGTGACTCTCAGAAATATATGTATATTGTTTTTTTTTCTTCAAATACTTTGGGCAAACAAAATAGAGTAATGTAGAATTAAACATAACACTATCTTCTGCTGAAATTGAACATTGATGAATATGAAGTTCGTTACTAGTGTGCTTCCATGAAAACTTCCTGTCGAGGTTTATTCAGAGAATGTAATATTCTGTCAATTTATGGTTTATACATTCTGGAATTATTAGTGTATATACATAAAAATGTTCGATCGATTTCCAAAAAATGAAACCGTTCATAATAATGACACTAGGATAAAGAAACATCTCCACATGCCCAAGAATCATTTCTTATTTTGTCAAAAATCTTACCAAACCATCGGTCTTAAGCTATATAATATAACACCTGAAGAGTACAAATTGTTGAGAAAATTGAAACAATTCAAAATGAAGATTAAATCTGTGATATTGACGATAGTCCCATATAGTATTGAAGAGTTCATTGATTATTTCAGATAAGGCTTGTTCAATGTCAATGTAGGTCTATTATGTTTGTTTTGTTTTATACCAATGTATATGTATATTTTTATCTGCAATTCCTGTATGAATTGTTTCATGACTTGTCCCATAACTTGTATAAGTTCTTTGGAAGTGGACCAATAAATCTATCTACAATTTCATATACTGTGTTTTTTTCAAGGTGAAAAATAACTTGAATATAGGAGTGGGCAATCCTGTACTATTATCAACCAATGTTTGTGTTTTTTTGCCCTGGTCTTCGATAGCGTCCAAACTGAGCAATTTTACTTGCATAGCAAATTAATTTTGTCTGAGAATTTGAGGTAGGTTTTTGTAAATAACTTTCGAGAGGCCTCTGTATAAACGATGTTTTTCATCATCTGGAACAGCTACCGGAATAGTCTTGTAAAAGTTTGATAATTCCTGAATTCAATTCTGATAAGTATTCAGTATGGGATAGGTGCCTTGATGGCATACTATCGTTATTTCTAATAGACCTTTTTTTATGTATTCATTCAAGTTTTCACGCCGGCTAGAGTAGAAGTTAGTTCCTCTGGTAACAAAAGAGGGGTAGAAGTATCGTATTATTCCCTAGGGAGATAATGTGACATATTTTCTCCCTAGGGAGTTTATACCAACTTTATATTTTCCGCATAGCTCTGCGCTTTCTTTTCGGAACACCCTTCTCTGAAGCGAGTATAAGGCTGCACCATACAGATTTCTAGATCTCACTGGTAGGAAGTTAAGAATCACTGCAGAAGCAGTATCAATAGTTTCTTGAGGTTTTCCCCAGATTTCTTGTTCCATAACCGTTAAACATTTTCAAAGCTGTTTTCATAAATTTCATCAATCTTTCCATAATGGGCTTATATCACAAAAAAAATCATAATTCGATAGAACTCACCCAAACTAGCTCACCACCGCAAACCGTTTCTTGCTGTGAGCTCCCTACGTCTTATAAAAAATTATTGAAATCCCCGATTTTTCGGACCTCTGAAAACGAGGCGATGATTTGACGTCAAAACCCTAATACTGAAACAAGACTTTTCCAGACAGAGATGAATGATACATGATTTCTGACAGAGTGAATTAGCGCGAGATCACAGTTGAAAGAATTGATATATATCAGTTGCCTTAGTCTCCGTCGGTTTGGTATTCGAGATGAGGTTTCTACGCCATAAGAGGGTCCGTTTTCAGAAGGTACTATTATTTATGTCCAAAAATAAAACATTCCAGTTAATTTCCCGATCGAATTATGTCGTCAATCATTATTTATGTATAAAAGGATCATTATAAACATGGTTTGAGTTAAAAGTTCTACTAAGGTGTACACGCCCATTGGCGAATTTCAAGATCGCAATCTGACGTTGCGATGACGTTTAGCAATGGGGAAAAAATTTCTAACTCCTGGCTTAGTTTGAAAGTCAGACATGTTCTCTGCATTGCTAAATGTCATCGTAACGTCATCAGATGACCTTGAAATCCGCCAATAACGCTCTTATTTGAATTCAGGAATAGGTTAACCTCAAAAGACCTGATGGATTAAAGGTATGCCATTGACTTCATTTTCCTTCTGGTTCTTTTTTTCTCTATAAACCTCAGAATATATAAAGAATGCGATGAGGTATGATCAATTATGAAGTCATTTTGTATGTTAAGTATGCCATCATAGGCACCATAGGTAACTTTCCGCTATTTACGATGAAACCATTCCATGTAAGAAATGATACGGTATAGATCATGAAGATTTTCTCAGACTGATTCATTGTCAGGATCCTCAGATAATTGATGTGGATGATTTATCCAACACCTTCAATGTATTCAAATATCAACTGAAAGCCTGTCCTGTTAGCCATTCAGGTTTACTGCACTATCGATTTTGTATTCTACAAGCATGACACCTTTGCACTGATGGGCGGTTGATGTCTATAATGTTTGCCTTTTCATTGAGGAAATTACCATCCCTTCGAAAGGGCGATGCTCCGTTTCATTCGATTTTCAGCTTCATTAGCTTTATGATCACAAGGAGTGTTAGATTAAACTTCCACGAATGAGTTGTTACAGATTTGGAATTTGTATGAGTGAATCATTTTTCTCGTTGCAATCAATAAATAGTTATTTATTATACAAGGGAAAAAAGTAGTAGATTTTAGCTCCAGGTTGTGTTGTCTCCCGACGCGTAGCGGAGGGAGACAAAAAACCGTGAGCTAAAATCTAATATTTTTCCCGTGTATAATACACTATTTTTTTCTGTGACAGATGGAAGGACGAATCAATATTGAGAAGATATTACATTATTTCGAAATCTGAAAATAATCGACGTGAAATTTCAAGTTTTTAACAGTAGGGACACCTGCGTTTTCTAGGCATCTTTATCATTCTTTTGAAGTAATCAAATATTTGATGTCACTTCTGTCAGTTCAATTCTGTGATTTGATTTTAAGAAATTGCGAAATCAGTAGTTGTTTACATAGTAATATACGAAACCGCGAAGTCGAATGGAAGATAAAAGGACTTGCAGTTCTTTCTCGGAGACGGTATTATTGACTCATTTTTCGGAACTATAGCACAACAGAAGCCATTAACAGAGTATATACAGAGTGTTTCATAATTGAATGTCAATATTTGGGCAGGCGATTCTTAGGCCCATTCTAAGAAGAAAGTTTCATATGAACGTATGACCTAAACGTTCTAACTTTTGAGATACAGGGTGGTAATGTTCTAAAAAAATTTATAGTTTTTTATTAATATCTTTAATGCCACTTCAGATATTCTTATGAAATTTGGCATACATGTACTATGTAGCAAGAGGCATCAGTTAGTTCACTAATTTTTTTTTTGTTCCCACCAGTGGCATTCGTATGGAATTTCACATACCTATTTTGGCAGACATTGATGGTACGCCACTGATTAATCGCGAAATTGAAATCATTCCTGAAATTCCCAATCATTTCTGAGCAAATTTGATCATCACAATTTTTTCAATCTGATGCACGTTTTTCGCTTAAAAAAATAAAAAGCTTCTCACTACATGATTATAGCAATATCGTTAATATGACAATATCACAATGCAGGGAAATAGATTTTATTTTTTTGATCAAATTCCAGAAATACAATTCATAGTTTATGAACTTCGTATTCGTATTTGGTACTTTGGAATCATAACTTTTCATTGTAGTAGGCTATAATAATTTTTGAGAACTTTACCACCCTGTATCTCAAAAGTTATGAGGTTTAGGTCATACGTTCATATGAAACTTTCTTCTTAGAATGGGCCCACGAATCGCCTCCTCGAATATTGACCTTCAATTATGAAACACCCTGTATATGTGATATATATCCGGGAAAAAAGTACTCACTTTTTTCCCACGGGAAAAAAGTAATTTATGAAAAGTGACATTTTATAACCTGCCAACAGAGATGAAATGCCAAACTTTTTTCCCGTCACAGAAAAAATGAGTGTTATTTTGTTATACTTATGTATATAGGGAAGCAAGTCAGATGTTTTGTCCCAAAATGTTCCTGCGTTCGAAAATTATTTCACTATCAGCAAACCTTACAGAAAAATCCAATTGATAGTTGAAGACACGAGTGATGACACTTCGTTTGGAAAATTTTTGTGAAAGAGAAATATAACAATATAAAAGGAATATCACACTTCTACTCAACATATTTCGACGATTAGTTGATAAAGGGTGTTTTCAAATTTATCCCGAATTATTCAACAAACTTTTGGCATGACCATGTGTTCACCATTATATCCCATTCTGAGTGATATTATTATGGAGAAATTTGAAAAAAACATTGCCAAAAAATAAAATAGAGATTCAAAAACATAGTGGAGATATGCAGATGATATTTTCATAAATTGGCCAAATAACCTTATGGAGCAAGATCATTTTCTGGATCATATGAACAATGACGAACCCACCATGTAGTTAACTTTTGAAATTTAGTCTATCAAGTATCAACTGGCATTCCAAAATATTCTCATCGTCAGAAAACTTTCACGTTATCAGCGTATGCAGGGTGTCCCATAAGTAATAGACCAGTTGCATTTAAAAATTGACTTAAATATTTCATTCGATGACAAAATTCAAGGAAAACAACATTCTTCTCAGGTAATTGAAAAGAAGTAATACATGTCATAAAATTATTTCTGGTGAAAGGTGCATCCATGTGGGTGGAATTTGTAAAAGAAAAAATCACAAATGTGACATTGTTTTATTGTAATTAATTCTTTTCATAGCAATGAAAAAAAAAACATTAATAACTTTTGAACCATCAACAATTCAATCAACCACATATATGGTTAGTTTGATTTGAAATGACCCCCTTTACCACCCCACTTCTTTTGATTCTCGACTCATAGGACACCCTGTATATCGTAATAATAATCATACTGAGAGATACTACAACTTTCAATCAAATCATCAGAGGGCTATACGGTAAAATTTACAATACGCTTCCAAAAGAATGGAAAAACTATCCAATAAAAAAATTGAAATTTGTGGTGAAGCAGTCTCTTTTAAGCCAAGCATTTCACTCAATAAATGAGGTTTTTGATGTAGGATGATCAATTGTATAAATAAAACAAGGAACAAATGAAATTGTTTTGAATTGAATTGAAAAGGTGCTGACTTTATAGAAATTTTAATCTTAGTTATAAGTTTTCAATCTTAAATTTTAGCCTGTATTGGGTATGAGTGCATACCTTTCATATTATGTTAATCTCTTGCCATTGTTGACTTGTCTAAACAAATTATGTGTATTGTTTTTTTGCGGTGTACATAAATTTGTAACATAAAGACCAATAAATATCTTATCTTATCATTTCCAATAAACTTTCTCGGCAGAATGTGATTTTTCTATGTTTTCATGCTCACCTTGTAGTTGGTAAGCCCACCTAGGCTGGGGTTTAGGACCATCCCTCAACGTAACACCTTCCCAACTGTTGTTGGGCAATCCCAAGGCACGCAACAGGTCGATGGATTGACCAGGTAGAGAGAGAGAACCTGCGGATAGTGTGGGGTCTAATCCAGTAGCTAGAACAAAAATGACATTGTTTATAATCGAAATCAAAAAGTAATGCATTTTCTATAATGAAATGAAAAAGTGTCCTGTTCGTGATCATTGTATAAAATACTATAAAAATATCAATCCAGTAACTTTATACATCACAGTATGCGTTAAATCCGGTAGTTCTGATTTTTTGCAGACTCGTTCATGATGTTGACCTAATGAATAATCCGAGTTTGTGGCCTCGAACGCCGAACGCAACTTCGTCAAAGATCGAAAAAACTGCGAAAATATCCTTTTTTTCCCGTTTTTGGCGATTATAATCCTAAAGGACTAGTTTTTGGAAAAAACTCTTTCAAGAAAGTTTTAAAACTAGACCGAATTTGCTACAATATAATATAAAAACTGTCTCTGTGACTCATTAGTTTACGAGATTGAGCCTTTCAAAATTTATCATTTTTTTCGAACTTCGCAATTTTTTGCAATTCTGTCGTTCTGATTGAATTTTGACCCTGATTATACAATCGAGCCCTGTACTTTCATGATAAGATGATAAAATAGAAAATGAGGAGTGTGAACGAGGATGTTTGAGCTAAGCTACGAATAATGAAATAAAGAAGATAAGAACAACAAAAGTTAATGAGTTAATTTGTTAGGAAATAGAGCAATATTGAAGATAAAAAAATTAGATCAATTTAGCTAGCCCTCTTGGAAGGTCCCGGTTGAGGTTCGTCTAGATCTGGATCGACGTATTGGGATGGCATATCCCCATCAGGGGATGGTGAATATGACTTTAATGGAAAAATGCGGGTAACGTGTATTGTGGTGGATAGTGGAAGCCGTGCAGATCGGGAAAATTTGCTTAGTTTTTTCACATTCCTACTGTGATTCTGTGAAAAACTCTGAGCATTATCCACAGATGAAAGATCTATCAAGAATAAGAAGAGAAATGTGGATAGCAGCCATCAAGAGAAAGGATCTAACAACAGAATCAATCATGAGAAACTAAAGGATGTGTAGCAGGTACCTGAGAGAAAACCAATACTTATTATATGTGATGGCTCTACAACCAGGCGCCATCTTGCCTGCTAAATAGTCCCGTGGTTTAGATTGCATTAAAAGGAGTCGCATTCGTGACTTCACACGAACAGTACTAGCACACTGCGTCGGAGGTAATTGAAACTTCATCCCGCTAGAGTATATTCGAGTGACGCCTAAAAAACATTGCAAAAAATTGCGAAGTTGAAAAAAAATTATAAACTTTGAAAGGCTTAATCTCGAGAACTATTGGGTCTACAGAGACAGTTTCTGTTTCATATTGTAGCAAATTCGATCTGCTTTATAAACGTCCTGAGAGATTTTCTTTCAAAAACTAGTCCTTCAGGGTTATAATCGCCAAAATTTCAAAAAATTACGATTTTTTCGCGTTTTTTTTTTTTTGATTTTTGACAAAGTTGCGTTCGGTGCTCGAGGTCAAAAACTTGGATCATTCATTAGGCCAACATCATGAAGAAGTCTGCAAAAAATCAGAACTACCGGTTTTGACGTATACTACCCCCATATGTTCAGGCGACAAAGTTACTGGACTATATGGAAATATCAATATAAAATAGATGTATGCCGTAAATTCAGTAGCAGTTTTCAAGGAAGAGTTCCACGTTCATGAAGATTTCATTCTTCTCCTCTGGTTGAGAATTTGTTAACAACTACAATTTTCGAAATAATGTTCCATCTATCATGCATACTGAAAGGTTTGAAAAACTATAAGGAATCCCTCATACGATTTCAATATATGGTGGGAGCGCATCACATTGTTGGATTTTTGGTGGAAGCGCATTTTGCAATCTTCAAAAATGGCGGCAGCGCATGAGTTTATAAGTATAAGCACAGATTAACAAACCTTTGTTAATCTGTGGTATAAGATGCTATCCAAAAATTATAATGATTGGGGGCAGGCGAGTATGGATGAAGTGGAATAGTAAACTTCAAGTTCATCACGCAACGTAGTTTACTTAAGGTAGGTAAGTACGGTTCACTATCATATATATACATGCGTATTGGAAAATGAAATTAGAACTCGGAACAAAACTATTTATATAAACAAAAGTCGTAGTATCTTACCTCTGTCCACCTGTTTTCATTTTGAATTCAAAGAGTTGCGGACAGGTTTAGTCTATGTCAACTGTAATGTCTACCATTCATCTTTAATGTTTATGTATCAATTTGGACTCGAGCCAGACTTCAGAGTAGTATGAAGGTGTCTCACATAGAAAAAAGTGGTATTGTCTTTGTGAATCCGTTCCTGAATAGATTTCAACATTTGAATATCAAAATAAGTTGCGAATTCATCATAACATTGTCCTGCATTGCGTCACCAATTTATCTGAAATTGATTGTATCAAACAAGAAGAATTCATGATAATATTACAAGGTTATTGAAATCAGCTCTAGTTCAAGCGATGGGAATGTTTTTATATAGATTGTTTCTGACTAACTAGATTTCTGGATAGTTAAATTGTATAGGAATATAGTGAATCAATCACATAATAGTCTATCGATTTACTAAAAATTCAAGGGAGGTGAACTACATTTCTCTAGATTTCTTGGAATTTAGTTAGTAGTTAAATTGCCAAATGGCATAAAAGTAACGAGTAGTAAAAAATACTACAAATCAAGAATAAGAAAACTGTTAATCGTATTAGAAGCTTATTCGTTGAATGACTTCTTGAACACTGTGTATGATGGTTGAGGTTCAATAATATTTCCTCCAATTGCTGAGAATTATTTTCGAGATACCTATACAGAGTGGTCGCCATTTCCTTGTCCCACTAATGCTATTTTTGAACCGGTTAGAGATAGGAAATTGGTAAAATGGAACAAAAGTTGCTCATTCCGGCTGACATGAGAACTATGTGATCAAATCAAAGATATCATGAGTCGTTTCCAAGATAACTGAGAAAGAACAAAATTGTTGATTTTCGTTTTCATGCGCTTGCCCTTTCATTTCGGAAAATAGAAAAAAAATACACAGACAAAAAGTACAAGTGTGATACTTGTGTGTATATACAGAAGAAAAATGCCAATTTATTTTTGTGAAAAAAAATCAGACATGTATTTCAAACAAAGGTTGAGGGTGGGCCTGGATAAACGAAACGTTGTATCGAAAATCTGATATTTCCAGATTGAAAAACATATGCAATAGAAGAAAAAATGTCTGTGAAGTTTTTCATATCATCACTAAAAATAGTATGATACTTATAGTATAGTACGATACAATTTTGTTGTGGTATATTATTTGATGAATGTAGTGGCTGGCGCCATTTTACTAAACGATTGGTATTCACTACTGACTATTTCTCTGAAAACAAAAATCGACAATCTTGTTTTCTCAATTATTACGGAAACGGCTCATGATATCTTTGATTGCGTCACTTGATCCTTATGTCTCCCAAAATGTGCAACTAATGTTCCATGTAACATTTATCTCTAACCGTTTCAGAGATAGCAAAAGTATAGGACAACCAAATGTGTGCCATCACATTTTTCAAAATGAGGTGTCTTTGACTATCGATTCAAGTTTTTTTTTAGTTTTTTCAAATAATGAAATGTTTAAAAGCAGATCATTCAATTTGTCCTTACTGAACATTATATCGAAATTATAATCGTATTTCTGTTTATAGAAACGAGAGGAAAAAAACTCAAAAACCTAGAGAAATTAAGAAACGATATTCACTAAATTCGATCCCGATAGTGCACATCTGGAAATTATCTGGCTATTTTTATTCGAAGATTCGCGGGTGTTCGTTCCATGATTTTCACACACACTATCGAACCGTATAAATTTCCATGAGTAAAATCACTGCTGCAATTTCTCTCGAAATCTCTCTCCGAATTGATAAACAAGTGGTTTGGGGGCCAGAGATTCCTAGAAGTCTTTATATTTAGGATGTCCTTCGTGGATTGGTACCGTTTGGCAAATATCGTAACAGAGTCTTGTCTATAAATCGTCTGGCACTGCCTTCCATCTGATCGAAGTTGTTGCTCTATATTAAGATGCACAAGACATTATAAATTCAATTCAGGACCAGACTATCGAAATTTCGTCGTATAGAGATTCACACCAATGAAAATAAACTGCTCAACACATGAAACGTAAAGTTGCATTTTTTCGATCAACTTTGATTTGATTGACTATCGAACTCATGGATATGACCAGTTTCGTATTTTATTAATGTTTTATTGAGATAATGCATAATTTGATGCTCTAATTTCTATTGGCTGTGTGCTCCTGTCAATCTGGTTCGAACGGTGGTCAAAAATCTTCGTCTTCAATTCAATGGGCGTGTACACCTTAGTAGACTTTTAACTCAAACCATGTTTATAATGATCCTTTTATACATAAATAATGATTGACGACATGATTCGATCGAAAAATTAACTGGAATGTTTTATTTTTGGACATAAATAATAGTACCTTCTGAAAACGGACCCCTCTTATGACGTAGAAACCTCATCTCGCCATAGTTAAAAGAAAATACCAAAAGCCCGATGGAGACTGAGGCAACTGATATATTAATTCTTTCAACTGTGATCTCGCGCTAATTCACTCTGTTAGAAATCATGTATCATTCATTGTCTGGAATAGTCTTGTTTCAGTATTAGGGTTTTGACGTCACATCATCGCCTCGTTTTCAAAGGTCCGAAAAATCGGGGATTTCAATAATTTTATAAAAAACGTAGGGAGCTCACAACAAGAAACGGTTTGCGGTGGTGAGCTAGTTTGGGTGAGTTCTATCGAATTATGAAATAAAAATGTTTTGTGATATAAGCCCATTCTGTTTTAGTACGTCAAGATATTATTCTGTCATTGAAACGTCATAAAAAAATTTCGATTTCATACGCTGCTGGTGAGTACCCACGAGAACAAAATTTCCACTAAAATACAAACGTTGCTATGGTAATTTGTCATGAAAACCCAATTTAACTATACCGGATGTCAACGAATCTATTAGACAAGTCATAACTTCTAGACCATTAGGTGTATCAGAATGAGATTTGGTATAGGTGAATGGTATGTAAAGAGGAGAATTTTCACATACTTTTCACTTCCCGGTCACTACCGGTTTCACCGGAAATGGCTCCGGTTCTAAATTTTTAAATGGAACACCCTGTATATTGTAACATTTCTGGATTTCTGAGACAATTCTAGATCAGAATGTGACATTTTCGAAAGTTTTTATGCCTAGTTAGTTTTTTCGGACTTACTTTTGAAATTACATCTAGGTGAACATGATCGGAAGTAAACTAATCTAAGGACCTCAGGTGATATCAGATTATTACAATCGCGAAGTTTTAGTGACAAGTATGATAGATATGGATAAGACGAGTTGGCAAAATTACATTCTTGTGTCTAACTATCAGTTTTTCAAATGGCGACCATTTTTTGACAATCACTTTCCGAAAAAAGGATATTTTGACGAATCTAACGATACACAGTTAAAAAAATAGAGTGAAATTTAACACTTTACCTGTTCCCAGGAGGACCACTGAGCTCTAGAGTAAATGATTTAACTCTATAGTTAAGTATATTATAGTGCGATTATTTCAATTCAATTAGTGTAAATTTTCAATGCAAGCACATTGAAACTTACTCTATTTATTCCTCTAAATATATTGAATGAACAAACAAATAGAGATGAAAGAAACAATTTCGAAAGTGCGAACAATCCTACTCAAGACCCAAGCTAGTGTCAATATCGTCACTCCAGAGTGAAATTCAATAACCGAATATTACATTGTCACAAAGGTTGAGAGTTGGGAATATAATAGTACAGAGTAGATCTCACACTATGAAGTGTCGGATCAACCAAGAATTGATTGAATTGATGTGGATGTCAGATGGCTCCTGCATTCTTCAAATTAACACTACTATATGTTTAGGTGCTAATAAGGAGATATCATTTTTAAACATAATTTTAGATTGATATAAAACACTAGTTAAGTAAACTAGTTACTACTTATTGTTGAGATGTCATCCAAGTTAGATTAATCATTCTTTCACATGTCACAGTATTTAAAGGACTCCGACAGACGTTCATCGGCGAAATCTCGGCATATTCTCTGCAGCGCCACCTGCATGCAGTGGTGCGAATTGACGGATGAGAAGTAGTATGACTTCATAATAGTTTAATCGTTTGATATTTGGAAAATGACTCGCGTCCCACTAGACTACTTAGTTAACCAATCTGTTTCATGAATCGTTCGAAATAATAATTCGAAACGGAAAAAAGGAAAATAACTGAGATAGGTATACGGAAATACGTTAATAACTCAATGTTGAAAAAAATCTCTCACTACGTGGGTATAGTAAAAAAGCTACTTGAAGGTAATATCATGATCATTATATCATCGACACTATAATCAGTATTACTTATTCCACTATCCAGTAGACTGAACGATCTGAAACTGTATAGATTGATATTGCATCCTATATAGATTGATTTGAACAGTGATAGAGTGTCGACAAGAGTGGAACATTCAAGTTCACTAGTGTCAGTTAACACTAGTATGAAAACAATTTCAATTGTTAGTGAATTGAGTTATCTGAATTGCCATTTTATTAAAATTTTAGGAATATAGAGTGAAGTCAATACGGCATTAGTGAAAATTCAATCTAGAATTATCTTCAATAGAGATAATCTGCGAGGAGTGTAGTTATAGAGTTGATTGCAGTATCAGAGTGAGTTTGCCAGCTGCGAATTCAACTCGAAGCGTTTTTTTACTGTGTACTAATTCATTTGCGTTGAACTGTCCAATAGATTCGTTGACACCCTATATAAAAATCACTGGTGTGGAATTTTCGATAAGCTTGGGCATTAGAATATCACGAATATTCGCAATGTATATTATTTATAAGTATTCAATCAATGCTTATTGGGGACCACAACCAAGACCAGATTCGTGCATTATTGGAGTCCCGTCCTGTGTTTATTATGTCTCTTATGATCCGGATCTAAATAAAGATGCAATAGAGACGGCCGGTGGTCCTGATCGTTGACATGCACTAATATAAATTGAAAAGCGCCGCTACTTATCCCACGCCAACAAACTGTCAAACAAAGTCAGCAACTAAAGAGCTGTCCGATCGAAAAGAGAACTGGCAGAGTTTTGAAACATATTATTATACCAGGGTGATTCAAAATGGATGGCCCAGTACACGCGTCTGATGGCGAATCAGAAAATATTACACGAAAGTTTTTCGAACAGTGTTATCAAGAGCATTTCGATTTTTCAATTGAGGAGTTGGTTCGTGTTCCATGAACATGAGTTGATTTTGAAAGGTGTTTTAACTCTGAACCCGCAAAGCTTCGGGATTCTCAGTATTCTCAAAAACTCATAACCTCCAAAAGTTCGAATGAAATCCATAACCATTCTTCTACCCCTATCCTTTCTATGTAAGTACGATGTTCTTCAAACAATATAGGAATTCCAACTACGAAATATAGCCACAATGCTCAAAGTGGAATCAATCAATCAATCAATCAAAACTAAGCTTTATTGTCCAAGAAACATTATTCCTATTGACAAAGCGTTAACTAGCAAGTGGATAGATCCACTATGTCCAATTAAGATATAAATATAAAATATAGTTGATAAATAACACAAATACGAGGGTATAAAACAACTACAGAAAGCCATGAAAGCATATCATTTATATCTATTTTATATTTTATATTATATGATGATGATGTATCTCGTATAATATCAGACAAAAGTGATGACAATATTGCAGCAAAGAGTAGTGTAGTACTAGACTCTCTCAGTACCTGGTTTTCTTCCAATAATCTTTACCTCAATCCAACTAAAACTAACTTGGTGAGATTTCATACATGGCAATGAAGTGCAGGACCTATAAATCTGGTCGGTGATAATGCAAATCTTGAACAAAAGGAAACTGTCACATTTTTAGGTGTCTCTATAGATGACTGTCTCAACTGGAGATCTCAATGCTCAAATCTTGTCTCAAAATTATTTCCTCTTACATTTCTACTGAGAAAGATAAGATTCTTATTGAATAAACAACAACTTTTGAACTTTTACTTTGCTCAAGTAGACTCTCGTGTTGGTAGCACAAAAGAGGATATTACGATGTCAGGAGAACTTCTTGTAGACCGATTTTCAAGGAATGCAAAATCCTAACTGTCACTGGTATTTATATATTTGAAATGTGTATGTTTGTTTTTAGGAATAAGGAGAATCTTGATTCCAAAAGTGACCTTCATAATTATCACTCTAGGCAGAAAAATAATTATTATGTACCCTTTGCAAAACTCGAAATCAGAGAGAATGCACCAAATTTTATAGCACTGAAGATTTTCAATAGACTACCCAATAATTTGAATGATATCTTGAAGATCAACTCAATTAAACTGTTTCAAAAGCCAACTCAATGAATTCTTGACATCATCATGTCACTACTCCCTTAAAGATTATTTTAACTTGAGGATGCAATGAAATTTCACTTTTTTGTTCTCTTGACTATTCCTATATGGTTTTTGTAACTATCCAAAGGAAAATAAAGTTTATTACTATTATTATCATCATCACATACAACGCCAACTAGATACCTAACATAATAATTGAAAAATCAAGAAATAAATTATAGAAATAAATTATACATTATATATGACTTCAAAACTTTTCGTTGTAATATTCCTGCAGGTCATAGTATGCTTTTTGAACGAGGAATTTTTCAACTTCCTTTCTGATTTTTTTGATACAACCAATTCCTTTGAATTGTTCTGGCATCGACTTGTATAAGGAAATACTGATACAAGTGATTCTTTCCTGAATGCCTATTGATTTAGACTGGTTTCGAGCTCTTTGACTCTCATCAGTGCAGGGCAGTCTCCAGCCAGCAGTCCTAAGATCGCCGCCAGTCGGGCAACCATCCACTCCCGTATGGGAATCTCAGTTTTGGAGTGTTCCTTTCCTTCTTTCTCACCCAGATGGCGTTGCTTTCATATCGTCCATGGAGGGCGCCTCTGAGGGAATATAATGCCAGCCTGATATTTGTTTGGCTAGGCTACGCTTAGTCGGCGGTCTTAGGACTGCTGGCTGTAGACTACTTGCACTGATGAAAGTCAAACAGCTCGAAACTAGTCTGTAGGTGTCTAGCGTGGCCTGACTAAATCGAAATCAATAGGCATTCAGGAAAGAATCAGTACTCGTTTATACAAGAGTCGATGCATAGATTTCGGGAGGATGTAATTCAATGTTCTGCGTCGCATTAGCCAGGAAAGAAGTTGTTTTTCTTCCGAAATCTACCATTCTTTTTCACTTTATAAAAATTGTGTGGAAATTACTTTGAGCCTTTTGTATTTATTTAACATAGGAATTTTCTTTCGTGCGCTCCAAGAGTTAAAAAAAATGTGCAGGGAAATAGATTGATTTGTGTCTCAAGGGCCGAATCAATCATTCAGGCAATGAACCCGTACTAACCGGTTCTTCCTTTCCATTAGGAAACATTGGGTCACGAACTCAGTTTTTATGGATTATCGAACAAATAGGGTGGAATTTTCGTCTGTTGATCTGTTTGTCCTACTTGGAATCCTTCAAACTCTGTGGCACTTCAAACAACTTTCATCAAAAAAATAATCATTCGAGAATATGTTTTTCTATTTTCCATTTTCAAATGAGGTCATTATTGAACAAAAATGAATTCCGACACTGCTTCTGTTAGGATACACCATTTTCATTCTTCATGAATGCAATGTGATTCTGAAATTAAGAACAGTAACATCATGTTCATTGTGTAGAAATCAAAGGACTATTCAAGCTATTTCCAATAATATGGAAGTTTCTACGAATTGTGTACCTATTTTCCATTAATTCAATAGGCATACCATTTTGCAATACGTTATATTCGATTTGTTCACCAGCATGCCAGTTGAATATTCCATTGATATTCCAGGATCTCATATGACCAAAGTTACGCTGAAATCATTTTTGTACAAATAATGTATGTTGATTCACAATATCCTTCCAGAACTCAAAATAAACGAACTACTAACTAATGTAACAGTTATTTAATTATCTCCTTAGGCCATGAACAAATCTCTCCCCTATTCGACATTTTGTTCGTTTGTCCTTTTGTCCTACATTAGAGTTCAAACTTCTTGAACTTTGTTGTACTCTGGGTGATTACATCAGAACGAGAATGGCTCGATACTTCGGGGAAAATGGGACAGGTTATCGAGAACAGTATATCTAGAGGGTATATATAAATGGAAAATTGACGATTTGTGGTATGTAGATAGCTGTAATAGTTGTTGTGGTAATGTGTTGAAGATTCAAACAATACAATACTAGGTATATTATGTAAAATGATATGGGTTTATTGCCTATAGTAACCTGTACAGATAATCGATTCGTGTATTCATTTCGTCGAATGGTGATGGAAAAACAAATTTCAGCTTCGAATTCACCAAAGTCATTTTGTAGAACATCATTCCTATAGATCGGCTGAATCAGTTGGAAATTAGTACGGAAATTTCGAAGATTATTCCACTCATTTCAATATACACGTTTTTGATTGAAATAAATGTGTTGATAATCGAAAATATGATGTTTTCCTTTTGAGCAGACTGTCATGGACAGGCCTGTTCGTTTGTGCTTGCTCAACCTGCTAAACTTGATTTTTTTCTATGACTTTCTTTATTTACATCATGACATGAACAGAGACAACTATGGGAAAAAGATCAAATTTAGCCAGTTTAGCAATACAAACGAACAGGCCTGACATGGATGTCATGATAGGCCTGTCCGTTTGTGTTCGCTCTACGGCTCTACCTGCTTGATTGTTTCTGCTCTGTTTACATTATGCCATGAACAGAGACAACCATGGGAACAAAATCAACTAATATTTCCATATTCAGGGATAAACAGCACTCAACACCAACCCTCATACAAAATGGTGATAGGCACTGAATTTTAATTTGTATCGAAGAATTTTAGTATGATCGGCATTTTAAACAAACATTTTCTATATGCTTTTAGGCAATATAATTGTTCCTCAAAATCGAAGGGACTTGTATTTCGATAATCATCAAATAACGTTCTCTAAAAAAGTCGATCTCACTGTGCCCAACATAAGCTTGTCAGGAGTAACCATACCTTTGTAGACATCTATTTCGATGCTTGGTATTACTATCAGCAATAACCTTTCTTGGGAAAATCACGTGAGATCAATTGCTAAAAGTGCACCCCAAAAACTTGGTTTTCTGTTTCGGGCCAGGAGCTATTTCACTTCCAGTCAGCTACTTATGATCTATTAGGCACAGATCCGACCTTTCCTGGAATATTGTTTCCAAATTTGGAGTGCAGTACCCAAACATTCCCTATATAAAACTGTTGGATTCTGTCCAAAAAAGGGCAATTCGTCTCGTGGGTGATGCCTGGCTCACAAACTCACTCACTTCTCTGAAACACCGTAGAAATGTTGGCGATCTGGATCTGTTTTCTAGATATTTTCATGGACGATGCTCTTCTGGAATATCAACAATTGTTCCTCCCTTGGCAGTCCCCGCGAGATTCACCCGTCGAGTTGAGGCTTCGCACCCCTCCGTGGTCACTTTGGAGACCTGAAGAACATCTCTTTTCAAACACTCGTTTATCCAACGAACAGCGAGGCTTCGGAATACATTGCCAAGGGAGGTGTTCCTTGAGGCATATAACCTCCAAAAATTCAAGAAGAATACCAATTCCTACCTCATTTTCCTTGGTTCTCACGATTTTCTCTGAACATTACAAGATATCTCTGTTCGTGGAAACCAGAACATTTGAGTTGATGATGCATTATAGCACTATACCACAACGCTTCAGCAACAAAACAAGTGAAAAATAAGGAATACAGATATATGAAATAGCTGTAGGTACTTATGGAAGGCTTACTCTGTTTTACATAGAATGTTGACAACTCACAGAGATAGTAGTGGCAGAAAAAGAAAATAAATCCATGATGTGTCTGACCTAGGCTCACATATTTCTCGAGTGATATCCTTCACGAATTCCTAGCAGTCTAAATATAGGATAATGTGACGTAACACCCATTTTCAGACATCAATTTTCATCGGTAGATATATTTATCGGATACCTACATTACACACGTTTCAAAAACATCGATGCTTGAATCATTTGTCGAAGTTGCAAGTATAAATCATCATTCGAATGTTAGATATATTATGTTTCTGGGGAAAGTAAACACTTGCTTTGTGAACGTATATGCTTTTCGAATTTTCTTATAAATATTTACCCATCAGTTCAGTATGTTTTCGAACTGGGGAAGCTACAGTGAAGTTGATTGACACCAAGGTATCGACTGGGCACTATACAAACCGACTACATCAACTTTTCTCGACAAACACTAGGAAAATATAGGCCAACATGGTAGATCTCTTAAAATATTCATTTGGACGTTCAACAGCCATCAGATGTGTTGCGCAGATCAGGGTGATTCTCAATTTTATTACAAAAAAATCAGATGAATATCTCTCGATGAATATCAAGGACCTACTACACGGAAAAAAATCATCGGATGGTTAGTATTGAGCACAACATATGTTGTTACACTTACCATTTTTTATGGTTACTATAGTCAGAATATCGTTATGGATATAAATTGATATGGTGTCAGTAACTATTCGTATTATGTTGTGCCTATATTAACCAGAATATTATTGAAAAAGAATATTCTCAGATATATTTATGAACACAAAAAAATGGATATATATATACAGTGTCATTCATAAAGTCTGCATCATATGGGAAAAACTTTTATTAATGACTTATTTTGAAATTCGAGTTGGACGTTGAGTTTTGCTTTAAAAAAGATGGAAAATGGCCAACTCAATCGGGGTCAAGTGAAAAGTTTACATAAAAAAGCTGTTTCTATTTCAATTTTACATATGTGACTCAGATTTTATATTTCTATTACATTTTTCAGATTTCGATATTTTTTAAAAATTTTCGAAATTTCTGTAATATTAAAAAAATTGTAAATTCGATAAAACTACTTCATACCAGTAGTTTCATCATGCTACTAACTTTCAATTACTAATTATCACTAATTATCGACAAAAATATGATTTTCTTCAGAAAATGATAATCTCCGCTTCAAAATTTTGTTATGTTTGATGCAAACCTAAACACATAACATCAAAATTCTGTTATGTTTGAGTCAAGCATTTAGACACGAAATTCATTCAAAATTATTTTTTCAGTACTGAAAAGATCAGATTAAATGAATTTCGTTTCTAAAAGCTTGACGATGTATCAACTTTGCATCAAATATAACAGAATTTGGAAGCGGGTATTATCATTTTCTGAAGAAAATCATATTTCTGTCCATAATCAGTGATAATGAGTAATTGAAAGTAAGTAGCATGAAAAAGCTACTGGTATGAAGTAGTTTCGTGGAATTAACAATTCTTCAAATACTACAGAAATTTCGAAAAATTAAAGAAAAAACAAAATCAAAAAGTTGCAATAGAAAGATCGAATTCGAGAAGCATGTGTAAAATTAAAATAGAAACAACTTTTTCAAGTGAACTTTTTCGATATTCGAACAAATAAGCCTACTTTCAGTGATTAATTTAAAAAAATGTCACTTTTGACATGTAGCGACAAGCGACAAGTCACGTGACCCCGATTGAGTAGGCCATTTTTCATCTTTTTTGAAGCAAAACTTAACGTCCAACTCGAATTCCAAAATAAGTCATTAATAAAAGTTTTTCCCATATGATGCCGACTTTATGAATGACACTGTATATAGAAAAATACATTGAGAATTCGCATCCATGTGATGAAAATATTGATTTTTTCTCGGTTTATTCAACAGAAAACAACTACTTTCCTGGCTATATGCCACGACGAATATTGAATTTCATCTATTGAACACACACGATAAGTATTTGAAAAGAAAATCTTCTGAAGTAGAGAATTTGCATTCTCCTTAATATAAAGATTTGCATATAATATCATTCTGAAGCATGTCCCTATACTATATATCATTCGTCTTTCAATTTATTGAGTAAAAAACAGTGGGTACCATTTGAAAAAATGAACTTTTGACCACTTGTATGAACAACGGATATAATAATAATTTCAGCACGCCCTGTATAATATGGAGGCGACTTCTCGGTGTAAATTGAATACATCAAGCCTGTCCAAACCACCACTAAAATATCAACTCTGTATGATTCGAGAGCCCTGATTTACATAAGTTTAATTAGGGATATGTTTTGGATCATATTTGGCACAAATTATGTTATATCTCGAAAACCGATATGATAGGTATAGGGATTTATTAACAAAAGAGTATTGTAATGGAAAGGCAATTCTAAAAATTTGTTAATATACGAGGTGTTCCATTAAAAAAAATGAAGTTGCTAGGACTTTTTGATACAAACGGAAACGTCGCAATTTCGAAAATATTTTAGATCGATAGAACAGGTGATAATATGTAAGATGCAAAATTTTCAGAAAAATCCTGCGTTGCGTTCTCCATAAACGTCTAACGTACCATCGACCGTGAGTTACCCTATATATTACTGTGAATAGAGGAGTACCGCAAGGATCAGTTTTGGGTCCCCTCCTGTTCCTGATTTACATAAATGATCTCCCTTATACTATGAATTTTATAAACGCATCAACCATTATGTATGCTTGGTTCGAGCACAATGATATGCTACTAAATGAAAGTAAAAGTCAAAGTCAAACTTTTGAAAATGTTATAACTGAAAATTCAAACGACCATGTCAATTTCCTGGGAGTTGTATTAGATACGAAGTTGCAATGGTCGGAACACATAAATATATTGTGTGGAAAACTTTCAAGAACAGTGTACTCTATCAGGAAAATTTGTTATTCACTGGGCGAATCAGCTGCACGCACAACATATTTTGCACTCTTCCACTCTGTATTAACATATGGAGCCCTAATATGGGGCAATGCATCAAATTGCTATTTACAAAGAATTTTAATCAATCAAAAAGCTGCATTACGCAGTATAAAAAAAGTTAATTGGGAAGTCAGCTGCAGACCTATATTTGAGGAACTAAAGATCATGACCATATTTCCGACCATTCTGTACCATAACCTATTGCATGTAAAAAAAAACATGAGCAACTATCAATCACAATCCGATTTCCACAGACATGACACAAGGAACAAATCTATGCTATTGCAACCATACACTAGATTACGTAGGCATACAAACAGAGGTGTTGAATGGTACAATGCATTACCAACCGAATTTCGTGATCTATCATTTTCCAAATTTTCGATAAGACTGAAAATCATTCTGGCAGAGAACTGCATATACTCATTTGACGAATATTGCAAGTTATTCAAAAACAGAGACATCTTAACAAAAACTAGGTAAACCCATGTACAATATGATATTTTATATTTTCATTTTATTTTTACATACTTACTTATACTTGGACTATTGTCCTATTCTACTTTGACCATTGTCCTATTTTTACTTTGACGTGTTACATAATATTGTAATATTTCTGAACTAAATAAATTCAATTCAATTCAATTCAATTATAATGCCTTGAGAATCTATTATGCATCCTTAATATGCGCTATAATGTTTTTTTTTATTATCCAAAGTTCCTTTCACGTCATTAAAATAACTTCGACCTACCCTCCTTTAAGAAAATGCACCGGAGCGTATCTTCAGATTCATTGAAAAGTTATCTGGAGCGATAACTCAAAACAAACTCCGCGCTACCAACTTCCATAACAACTTCCAGATACCCTCACGTAACTGCCTCTCTTGTGTATAATGTCGAATGGAGAGCGACGTTTAACGAATGAAGGCAATTTTAATTTCAGAGGGAATATTTCGCGACCATCGACAATGAGTATAATGAGGCGTTTTCACCCCATTTGAGTCCCTGGAATATACGTGACTAATCTTAGGAGGGTGGTGAAACGAATTGATGAAAATTGGGATGAATGTATAATCTATGAAAAAAACGATTTTAACACAAATCACTGCTCAAATCCTCAAGTTGTACACTCTAGTCAATTTACGCCACATATCTACTATACACTCAATTCCAAAAAAAGTGACGCACTTGATATTTGACCTATCTCCTTAAAAAAAGTAAATAGTAGGCCGATTTTTCATTTTTTTTATTTGTTGGTAGGTAATGCATTTGTCTCAAAAAAAAATAAAGAGGTGAAAATGTTTTCAAAGCCTCCTTGATGGTGATGGAATAACTCGAACCATGATTTATTCTTAATTTTTGACTCACCCTGTGTGTTAATTGAGTAATGGCATAGAAAGTGCTTACACCCTATACGAAAGAGGCTTCTTTTGCGAGCATTTTGTTTTTTTATTCAATGATTTATCTCTAAAATTTTCCGAATAACAGCTTTTTTGCTGATACCTTACGCTTATCCCACAAATTAAATTTATTGAGGGATCAGAGAGTACTCAAAATTGATTGGGTTCTACTCTGATAGGATCACATTGTCTTTAAAAAACAAATGCCGTTGCCATAGCAACTAATTTGTTTTATGCCTCCATATTTGACCATTTGTCGTTGTGTCATCAATTAAGTGTCTTGTTTTATTGACTAAAATTACATAAAATGCCTCAGATAAATCCTGAACAAGTAGCAAGTAGCTGCGTTAGTAAACGATGGGCGTAGTAAACGTTACGCCGCTCGTGCAGTAGGAGTTCATGAAGCAACTGCTCGTAGAGCAATCCGCAAGTACGAACAAACAGGAAGCACCGCTCGGAGGATCGGTTCTGGTCGACCCCGAAAAACTTCTCCAAGAGATGATCGCTTCTTGAGATTGCGGATTTTACGGAATCGATCAAATACTGCGGTAAATGTTCAGCAAGATCTTCGCCAAATTCGTGATGTTGCAGTAAGTAAGCAGACGGTATGTAGACGTCTAAAAGAAGTTAATTCAAGAGTTAGGAGACCTGGAAAAGGTCCCAAATTATTGCCCGAACATCGTGCTGCTAGAAGAAATTTTGTTGAAAATTATGGACAGTGGAATATTCCTGAATGGTCGGATGTCTTGTTAACGGATGAGTCAAGGTTTCGCCTTAACATGGGGGATGGAATAAAAAGAGTGTGGAGTAGAACTGGTGAACGGTTTGATCAAAATTTATTAACAGAATGCGAAAGTTTTAATGGTGGGTCCGGTATGGTGTGGGGAGGAATTTCAATGAATGGAAAGACACTCCTTCATGTTTTTCCGGTGAGGCAGTCGATGAATGCCCAAATTTATATTGACATTTCAGAGCAGTATGCCTTACCTTATGCAGAGTTAGTGGGCAATAATTTTATATTGATGCAGTATAATGCCCGACCACATACCGCAGCAATAGTGCGAAACTCCTCAGAAGCTACTGGTATTACCACATTATAATGGCCTGCGAGAAGCCCCGATATGAATCCTATAGAACATTTGTGGAATGAATTAGGGAGAAGGGTACGTTCTCGCGAGAGGTCTCCGGAAAGTCTCGCAGAAATGGCAGATGCATTAAGAATGGGATGGTGTACCATTGGAAACGATAAGAAACTCAATTTCCAGTATGCCTCGTAGAAATTCTTAGAGTTGCTAGAGGAGGCAATACACGGTATTGAGCAGTCATCCCAATTTATAATTTTGTGTTTAATAAAAATGTTCTTTAAAATTATTGGTATCAGTTTATTTCATTAGAAAATTGTTTCTCGATAAATTCAGAAAGTTTTTAATCTGCAAGGATTCAGCAAAAAAAGCTGTAATTCGGAAAATTTTAGAGATGAATCGATGAATGAAAAAACAAAATGCTCGCAAAAGAAGCCTCTTTCGTATAGGGTGTAAGCACTTTCTATGCCATTACTCAATTAACACACAGGGTGAGTCAAAAATTGAGAATAAATCATGGTTCGAGTTATTCCACCACCATCAAGGAGGCTTTGAAAAAATGTTCACCTCTTTATTTTTTTACTATGAAAGCATAGCTTACGAAGTTAGTCCAATAGTCATAAACTCGAAGATACCTAATGATTTGAGTACATTTCCCATTTTACTGAGATAATTTTTTTTTCAAAATGATGCATTTTATCGACGAATAATTGAATGATATTGAAACAATGTTTTTTGAAAAATTCAAATTTCTTGGATAGTTTTTCACAATGTGGGAGTGTAAGGATACAAAAACTCAAAACAGGGTTATATACAGGATGATATAAAAATCATTGTGAGATTCAATAACGAAAACCAAATCTCTTCATAACAAAAATGGTTTTCCCAATACCATAGACTGAATTATGGAGTTTTATACCTATACCATAGACATGAAGTTCGACGTCTGAATGAACAAAATATCAGTTAAATCGTCAGGAAACTGGCATGATTTCGTTTTTTAAAGTGATGAATTAATTCAGTGAGTCGGACCCTGCTTAATTTTCATATTCTAGCCAAAGGCCCTCTTTCGACTGTATTAGTATTTAGGCAGTGACCTAAAATAAGTGAAAGTTCATTCAGCAGAATTTCATTTCTATAATCGCGGCATGTTCTATTGAGACGAATAGAGGAATCTAACGGGTGGGAGTGAGACAGAAGCAATTCCGGCGTCCAGATGACTAGCAACGACGGAGACGTCCTGGAGTATGTCGGACGCCATCCAGACTACTGACGGGACATTGTCACATTTAAATGTGGGAGAGTCCTGGGCGAAATCTAGACATTGCGCTGGTGCAGGATTCCAAAGGACATTGATTAAAAGAGTTCCCCCACAGGACTATCAGATGTTGGATGCTTGGAAATGTACTCTGTAACTGTGATTGTCAACCCACAAGTTGCGTTTTTTTTGTTTCATTTTGGTAGCAGTGGTGGGAACAGAATGAAGTTTATAAATGAAACAAGAAACGTCATGATCTTGCATAAGAGAATTGATATTATCATAGATGATGAAGTTGTATTTAATTTGTCAAAGTTCAAAATGAGCCTCATCGCCCATGTCGGAAGTAGACCCAGAAGAGAGATTCATGAGTTGATTGAGGTTTAAAATAACTATCTAGTTGATCAGTTATATACATATACTTACTGCACATCTACGATTGACTTGCCACGATTATACAGGGTGTTTCATAATTGAATGCTGATCCTAAAGGGCGATGATCCTTGGATGATTTTAAGGAGAGAAGTTCATATCAACATATGTCCTGAACCTCTCAGTTTTTGAGCTACAGGGTGTTGAAATCAGAAGCGTACAGCGTTTTTTACAACAAAACATTCAATATCAGGTCTACGAGGACATCACTGGTTAAAGTAAAAGTTTGATTTTCGTCGCAAAACAAAAGGTGTTTCCACTTATAGTGGGTGTCTACTGAATTACCAAAAACAATATCCAAGAACTGAAGAAACAATATTCTTTGGTTTTTATTTTTTTACGCGAAAACGGTACGTTGTATGAAAGTAAGTCTAGGAATCAAATTTGCTCCATAAGAATTGAAAAACAATTCTGGTTCTCAGAAAAATCAGTGGCGTACTATTTTTTTCTTCAAAAATTGTCAGTTCAAACCCCGTACGGACGCCACTGGTGAGAATTTTCAAATATCTTTCACGTGAAAAAATGCTCCCCAATAATGAGAAGGTGTATACAAAATATCATTACAATATCTGAGAGTGATAAAAAATTATGATGAAAAACTAATTTTTTTCTTGAAATTTCATCACCCTGTAGCTCAATAACTAAGAGGTTTAGGACATCATAGTTGCGTTTTATTTATCCAATTCCGCCACCGGAATCAGTTTGATGTGTCGTTTTATTTGCAACTTTTCCGATTCCGGTTGCTACTTTTCATTCCGTCTCAATACAAGGAATGATGTGGAATGACTGTTGACAGGTGTCAAAAAATGAAATTATATTGACGAAAAACGAAACTTCTGAAAGTAAAAGACATTTAGATGACATTTTCATCGTGAGTTTCACTAAGTAGTTCATGATTCTTTAAAGTAAGATAGGTTTCCTGTTCATTCCCAGATAAAAAAAATTCTGTCGATCTCAGAGAAGTGTCTTCATTTACTGCTCCAAATATTAGTTGATTCATTTTCTAGATTCTTAACTCTAGTATTATGATTTTTAAATTATTTGGATCCCCCATATACAAATATAACCTCTTATGTAGATTCTCTCATGCAAGGTCTTGAAGTTTCTCGTTTTATTTGTAAACGTCATTCTGTTCCCACCACCGCTACCTGAATGGAACAAATAAAACGCAACTAATATGTTGATATGAACTCTTCTCTTCGAAATCATCCAAGGATCAGCATTTAATTATGAAACGCCCTGTATACATAGACTTACTGCACATCTACGATTGACTTGCCACGGTTATAAATGAGTTATAGTAAAATGCTGCTGTCTTGAATCCTGTCTGAAATTGCTCTTTCGCCTTATTTCTTAGTTCTATTTTAATTCATTTTCTTTCATTCTCAACTCTTATGTATAAATTCTAGATTATAGGTGATTATATTGTGATAACTGTGTGAATTTTGTATTTGTATAATGTATACTTATGATATTGTGTTATACCACGTACAAGTCATTGATGTTGTCGTCAATGACTTCTATGAGTTATTTGAATGTTTATTGAATAGTAACAATCATTGTTAACTTCCATGTAATCAGTTATTTCTGCCAATAAACATTCATTCATCCATTCATTTATATATTTGCGCATGCCATGAAATTGTGCTCTTGTACAATGTACACAAAATGCAGCGGGAGACGTTGGAATCCGGTACATTATGATTTAAAAGTAAGTACCTATTATAGTCACTCACATATAGTTTCCATTTTGGAATTTGGTAACTTCTCTGATTTCTCATCGAAATTCCTTTTGCAATAGGAGCTAATAGAAATACTCGTGAAATGTCTGAAAGAATGCAAGAAGATTGGGTTCATGCAATCAAACGGGAGGACTGGTCTGACATGCTGACAAAATATGATCGTGTGTGTTGTAGACATTCCCAATCTATTAGCAGTATTAGCTTTCATTGCAGAAGTGGCAGAAGAAATTTTTATAAGAAATGACAAAATTGCATAATGAAAACTATCTAAAAATCATATTCCTTCGACTCTCTCTGCATTTTTTGTGTATTATACAACAGCACAATGAAAAGGCATGCTTGAATCAATGAATAGCGCAGAAAACACGATTCGTATGCCAAAATATTGTGGAAAACCATTTCAATCCTTTGATTCCTCTGTAAACGAATGAAAAAAGTGAGGTTGTATTTCGATATTTTAGCTCCAGGGTAGGTCATCGTGCACGCGACCTATTATAGATGATGAGGTTATATTTTTATATTGGGCCTGCGAATAATTTCCTAATCATAATACTAGGGCCAAATCTCGAAAATGAATCAAAGCATATTTGGAGCAGTGATTGCGGTAATTAGAGAAACTTCTCTAAGATCGAGAGAATTCCGAATAGAATTAATTTCATCTGGGAATGAACATATGGAACCTGTCTTACTAGAAAGAATCATAAACTTGTGGACCTCACGATAAAAATGCCTTCTAAATGTCTTCTACCTTCATGAAGTTTCGTTTCCAGCAAACTTTTTTTTGACCACTGTCAACAGTCATCCCTCGTCATTCCTTGTAGTGAGACGGGATGAAAAGTAGCAACCGGAATCGGTGTCAACACCAGTTACGGAATAAAAATATGGAGGAACAAAAGAAAATAGTGCATTTTTGTGCTGCCTCCTCGATTTCTCGTCAATCTCGTGCATTTCATCGCTGACTTGTGAGGTAATTATTTTCATCAAAATTAGAAAAAAATATTGTAGGAGCGTAATTATTCAGTTAGGAAACGCGTCATTCTGTGTGACGATGGGATTTTGATGAACAGCGAAGCGAGATCCCGCAAAACACAGAAAACTGGTTACGTAAATATCTATCATTTCAATACGCAAATAAATATCTAGTAGGTCCTTATTTAAAAGTAGTTAAACTAAAAACAATTTCTGAGAAAGGTATAGGTACTAGATATAGATATATTCCAAATCAGCTGCACTCTTTCTACACATTTTTATACTGTTCATATCGGGAATTTGTGTCACCATGCAGGAAATAGAGATCTGCAGGATCCTCCAAGTAGACTAGACGCGTATTGCATAACAGGCGGAGTTCACAGAACCTCATTTTCTGATCGCAAAGTTGATAACTTCCAAACGATTAATAAAGTGTACGGGTGTTGTTAGAGAACGTTGAAGAAAATACGAGGGCAATACCAATTGTGCGTGATGGATGAACTGGGCTTGAAAAAACTGCAATTACTTCCGTAATGGAAGTTGATTCAAAAGGAAACATCTAAGGTCAAAATTACAATGAAACATTGGTACAACTACCTATATGTATACAGGGTGACCTATTTGGAAGGAGGCCACCCTCATATATTTATGGAGCGATTTTCACATTTTTTTTTCAAGGGAGGAAAGGTGTATCCTGGATCTAAACGGCGTTCATTCTTTTGAAGAACCAATAGATCACATTCAGTGGCTGACAAATCCAAAATCCATATTTGCGATTTTTTTAGAAAAAATACGCGTACAAGATTGAAATCGGCGTCCTCTGAAATAGATCTGTACCAAGTATCATGAGAAAATATTCAACATTAACGAATCTACTGCGTGTCTCAATTCAAACGACACCCCCTCTATATCTCAGCTATTAGTCTTTCTATTCGTACCAAATTTGGACCGCTATAAATAATCATCAATATGATTAGGTTTTCACAGAAGAACATCCTGTTGAATAGTGCCGTACTTTTTTATTGAATTCAAAAAAGGGTCGATTTTTATGAAATTATATTAGGAGATTTCTTGCGAAAAAAAAATTCATATTATTGTTCCTTATATCTTTCGAACCTCCATATGCAAGATTCACTTCATTCCAAATTAGCAGGAGTGGCTTAATTTTTTTCATTTTCAGCCTCAGAAAAATAGTGAATTTGAATCTGGATTATTCAGCCTCTGAATATGATCTAGTGGTTTTTTGAAGTTTACGCCGCTTAGCTCTTCTCTACATTTCTATAGAAATATGGTGAAAATCGCTTCATAAATCGAATTTTCATGAGGGTTACTCGCTTTCCAATGGGTCAATCCCCATATGAACTCCCAGTATTATTTCCACTACTCAATTTCGAGTTCGAACCTCCATGGGACACCCTGTTTATAATATCATTATCTACAGCTATATATGAATGTTATTGAACATTCTCAACTCCATGAAAGTTTGAGACACAAAAGGAAAATCTATCCACATTCAGAATAAAAATCTACTGTTAGTTCTCAGTATTGATCATCAGATGATTTGCCCCAAAATGTCACTGCGTTTAAAGAATTTTCCTATCAGAGAGTCTAAAAGAAAAATTCACTAGGTTGTCAGTGACAATTTGTATTGAAAAATTTTTGGAGAAGAGAAATAAAGGTATATAGAAAAAATATCAAATTTTCACTTATCTTTGGACGTTTCGGGACCGACTCTGCTCCCGTTTTCAACATAAAGAGATTTTTTCAATTGCGAAGTCGTATTATATGTCTTGAAGCTTTTCAGTTTTCAATGACAATTGGTGACGTTGGCAATCAAAGGAGTTACAGGATGTTTTCATTAATTGATCTTGAATTTACCATTTTCATGTTCAGATTTTAGTAGTGAATACCATGTTCTGTCTATATAGACAACGTCACCAATTGTCATTGAAAACTGAAAAGCTTCAAGACATATGATACGACTTCGCAATTGAAAAAATCTCTTTATGTTGAAAACGGGAGCAGAGTCGGTCCCGAAACGTCCAAAGATAAGTGAAAATTTGATATTCTTTCTATATACCTTTATTTCTCTTCTCCAAAAATTTTTCAATACAAATTGTCACTGACAAGCTAGTGAATTTTTCTTTTAGACTCTCTGATAGGAAAATTCTTTAAACGCAGTGACATTTTGGGGCAAATCATCTGATTTGTCCTTACTACACGTATATTGAAATAATATTCATATTTTTATTTTTTAGAAACGAGGAGAAAAAATCCCAAAAAATTTGGAATAATGAATGTACCACCTCCTCGATTAACCTACAGACAGTATAATTTATTAGATCCCTTATTCATTCAATCCCATAAATATGTCTCCACTGATCTAAACCAGTGATATCTACGACAACCTGGTTAATTATAGCCACCTGAAACATTGGAAAAAACCCACATGATGGAAGTAAATGGGCTTAGATCACAAAAAATTTTTATTTCATAATTCGCTAGAACTCACCCAAACTAGCTCACCACCGCAAACCGTTTCTTGCTGTGAGCTCCCTACGTTTTATAAAAAATTATTGAAATTCCCGATTTTTCAGACCTCTGAAAACGAGGCGATGATGTGACGTCAAAACCCTAATACTGAAACAAGACTATTCCAGAGATCAATGATACATGATTTCTGACAGAGTGGATTAGCGCGAGATCACAGTTGAAAGAATTGATATCAGTTGCTTCAGTCTCCGTCGGGCGTTTGGTATTTTCTTTTAACTATAGCGAGATGAGGTTTCTTCGTCATAAGAGGGTCCGTTTTCAGAAGGTACTATTATTTATGTCGAAGAATAAAACATTTCAGTTAATTTTTTGATCGAAATATGTCGTCAATCATTATTTATGTATAAAAGGATCATTATAAACATGGTTTGAGTTAAAAGTTCTACTAAGGTGTACACGCCCATTCTTCATATGCCTTGTATCACCCTGTACGAACAAGGACCGCTCATTTTGAGGCCGTTGCTGTTGACATTCGCCAAGACAAACTTTATTTGTAAGTGATTAACGACCCCTGTTACGTGATGGGGTCGAAAATAACCCCGGAATCCCCTCCACACCCCTAGAGGGTTGCGTGTCGTAATAACGCCGTTTGCTTCCTTTAATAACACTTTCATTGCTTCGAGGCTAGACGAACGTTGCAATAGCCATTAGAAAATTGAATTGCATCTTACAAGACCAATTCAGATCACATTTTAATTAAGAGAAATATTTGGACATAATACTCAAACCCTTAGCATCGAACATCAACTTTCAGTCTGAGTATAATGAGTATACAGGGTGTTTCAAAAAACCTAACCCCCTTGCTAGGGTAGGTAGAACATTGCAAAATAAGTTGGGTTTGCTAAGTGAAAAAATGTCGTAACGGCATCCGTTTTCAAGATACAAGGTGTTGAAAAAATATTTTTTTTACAAATTTTTTACGATTATGTCGAAACTACTGTCAACATTGTGATGAGATTTTGTATGGATGTGTTCTGAAAGCTAACACACCGCATGAATTCGTTTTTATATCTGACACTCATAGAGGGCGCTAGTTACACGGTTCGTACCGAGTATTTTTGAACATAACTTTTTGAGGTTACAATTTTCAGTCCAACTTCAATGTGAACTTGAACTCCATTCAATTTCACAGCAGAATGATACTCTTGGTAAAACTCGATACTGTGTACCGTTTTCGAAATATTTCGATTTGAAGTGAAAAATCTAACCTCAAAGAAGTCATGTTACAAAACACATCCATACAAAATTTTATCACAATGTTGCCAGTAGTTTCAACATAATCGTAAAAAATGTGTAAAACAAATATTTTTTACTGAGCAAAACCAACTAATTTTGCAATGTTCTACCTACCCTAATAAGGGGGTTAGGTTTTTTTGAAACACCCTGTATATGTCAAATGATATCATTACAAATGTCACTAAAGTGAGGTGAAATACGAGCAATTCCGAGAGCAATTCTTTTGAAATTTGATTTCACAGAGCCAACTCTACTCTATTTTCTTAAAAACCAGAATTGGTACTTATTGGATTATTTGATGGAATAGAGTTTGTGATCAAACCATAAGAAGGAAAAGAAGACTTCAGAAATTAACCACAGAATAATTATGAAGAAACTATGGCATGCTTGAATCATTTTACTGAGTTCGGTACTACCAAAACTTTCCTAAAACGTAACCTCCATAAGACCTTTCTTCAGGTGGACTTCTAGTTTCGTTCTGCAGCTGTGAATATAGATTTTGTCAATATCTACCTACCTACCTATACGGTAATTTTGAAATTATCATGTGAGGGTTTTTTTAAATACATTTTTTGTTAACTTCGTATATTTGTGTTCTTCTGCATTCTTCTATGTTAGGTTTCGAAATTTCCTCAGAAGAGAAATAATCTTCTAACGATTTCGAAATGATGATTCTCTTGTGTCTTCAATAACTACAAAAAATATCGTCAGTGGGAAAGCTTCACTTCTATTTTATGAACAACTTCTGTTTTCTTGAGTGAGTCGACTTCACGAAATTTCTTGGAAATTTTTTGCTGCATTGTTTCGTTACTGTATTTGAATTCCTTTCAATATACGATATCATAATTATTCAAATATGACAATAATTGTAAAAATTTCAAGATGAAATATAAATTTTCCACATATTCGACACTTTTGATGTCATCTCGTGGTATTTCTTTTTGCGTCGATTTCCTTTTCGCGGTTGATATCTCGCCATTAACATAGAAAAAATATTTTCCACAAGCTACTGCAAATTTTGAGAGGCACTAGAAGTTTCCCGACCATTTGGAAGTAATTTTCCGGAATGGGAAAACCTAATTAGACGGGTGTAACGCGGCTCATATGAGGTGTGATGATGCGTGAAATCGTTTGGACAGAGGCCATTTGCCAACAGATGTTCACATCACAATATCGTATAGCACGTACCAGTGAGACTTGATAAGTATTTTTTAGACGGTTCGTTTCATTGTATCGCCGCTATTCTATTACTGGGCGGAAATGAATGAGAGTATGGTAACCTGATCTGAGGGTATTTTATCTCAAGTTGCAGCTAGAGTCATGTCAACATAATGAGTATAGGTGACGTAAAATCAAGAATGGCGTTTCTTTCCTTGCTAAGGTATATTCACCGACAAAAATTAGTGAGTAGACCGCTGATGCCAAAAGTTCAAAGCTATAGATATCTTTTATTGTAAGATTCAGATTAGCTATCACCAAAAACCTCCCAATTCATATTGTCAAGATTCCAAGAGCTGAGATACTATAAGGGTGTATTCATGGAAAGCCGGGCACACTCTATATCTATATGTCTATATATATTGTTACAGATGATCGACCCTAGAGGTAAAACATCCTCACTCTTTTCGTTTATGTACAAAGGATTGAAATAGTGTTTGACTAATATCTTGGCATACGAATCTGTTTTTTTTGGCCTATTTATTAATTGAAGCATGTCATCACATTGTGCTGTTGTACAATGCACAAAAAATGCAGCGAGAGACGAAGGAAGGTGTTTCAGATTGGTAAATTGTGATCTAAAAGTACTGTAGTCACTCACATAGTTTTCATTTAGAAAATTTGGTCATTTCTAATTGAAATTTCTTGTGCAGAAGAAGCTGATAAAGAGACTTGTGGAGTTAATAAAAGAAGGTAAGAAGCTTTTTTTCATGTTCTGGTTCCCACGAAAAGGGATGTCCTGTGATGTTCAGAGAACATCGTGAGAACCAAGGAAAATAAGGAAGGAATTGGTGTTCTTCTTAAATTTCTGGAAGCTATATGCCTCGGGAAACACCTCCCTTGGCAATGTGTTCCAGAGCCTCGCTGTTCGTTGGATGAACGAGTCTTTGGGAAGAGATGTTCTGCAGGTCTCCGAAGTGACCACGAAGGGGTGCGAAGCCTCAACTCAACGGGTTAATCTCGCGGGGACTGCCAAGGGAAGAACAATTGTTGAAATTTCAGGAGAGCATCGTCCATAAAAATATTCAGAAAACAGAAAATAGAGCCAGATCGCCAAATTTTCTACGGATCTGTGCCTTATAGATCATAAGCAGTTGACTGGAAGTGAAATAGCTCCTGGCCCGAAACAGAAAACCAAGTTTTTGGGATGCACTTTTAGCAATTGATCTCACGTGATTTTCCCAAGGAAGGTGATTGCTGATAGTAATACCAAGCATCGGAAAGGATGTCTTCGAAGGTATTGTTACTACTGGAAAGCTTATGTTGGGAACAGTGAGATCGGCTTTTCTAGAGAAAAGGCATGCTTGTGTTTTGTTTGCATTGAAATCTACCAAGTTATTGAATCCCCATTCGAGAATTGTTGCCAAAACCATATTTATGTTGTCAACATTTCTCCCTCGTTCGTTTCTGATTTGCCTGGCTGGTATTGGAGCCCTGGAAGAGAAGGCGGTATGGAGGGTACTATCATCCGCGAAGCTGTGTACTGGACATGAAGTTGCTTCCAACAAATCGTTGATATGGAGTAGAAATAGTGTTGGTGCTAGAATTGATCCTTGCGAAACACCAGCATTTATGTTGAGAGAGTCAGATGGAACTCCGTCGACCACAACATGGAGAGACCTGCCATAAGATGGAAGCTTGGAGAGGAGTCCGTGGTGCCAGACTCGATCGAATGCCTTGGAGATATCAAGTGATACGGCTAAGGTTTCACCATATTTTCCAATAGATTGCTGCCATATATGTGAGACATATCTGTCGAGCTTCACAAGTAAACCGTGACGTCATCATAAAGTTTACCTGGTTTGTCTGGTTAGCTTCGAGGAAAAATGACTTTCGTTATATTTCGACTGCAAACCAGAAGGTATCAGTAGGTGAATCTTCACATAGATATACATAGATCAAGCCAATGAACTTATTCATGATCCTATCGATATTCAGATCTTAATAGCAAATTTGAAAGTTCGTCATGCTATATAGTTGCAAGTGCGGCTATATGTACAGTGGATATAGATTCACTTCCTGCTCATATAGGCACCCCTTTCAAATAAACACGCCACCTGTTCGTGTTCCCAGAGGTATACTTGCATTTTTATTGGTCGACGTGAAATCAACGAAAAAGTTGAATATGCAATACCGCCACTTTGAATGTAAGGATGAATGCATGTAACAGATTGAGGTACGCATAAATAATAACAAATGGACCAGCCGAATGTTTGACAATTCTAAACTTATTGGAAAATTAACCGATGTTCGATCTGATTGCAATTCCGAAATTCAGGTAATCCCAAATTTCCTGTCGAATTTCGTTCGGAGAGGAGACCCTTGCAGCAAATAATGTAAAAATGTTTCCCTTCTGAGAGATTATTTCAAATATTTGACGCTAATGATTCGGGGATGAATAAGAAGACGAAAATGTGAGCTGGAATGAAGAAGAACGGTCTTTCAATTCCAAATTGGAAGTAGCTGATTGGCTCCTAACTGTAGATATTGATATCGCTTCGCTCGTCCCGCAAAATCCCATCGTCACACAAAATGACGCGTTTCCTAACTGGGTTATGTGAATTTCATGAAAGATGGTTGACAAAGTTTTCCAGAATATTCCTTCGAGCGTGAGGAAAAGTAACTTTTACAGCATACAACAAACACAAATTGCACTTTCAATTTCAATATTTACCATCGTTAATGTGTTAGTTATTGTTATTTAAATGTTCTTCAAATAAGTTTCCTATTATATCGATGAAAAAAAAATCTAATTCATTATTTTTCGGTGCATGAAAATATCGATTTTTGTATTGTTGAAAGTAAGGATAAAATATTGTTTTTTCTGTGACGGGAAAAAAGTTTGGCATTTCATCTCTGTTGGCAGGTTATAAAATGTCACTTTTCATAAATTACTTTTTTTCCCGTGGGAAAAAAGTGAGTACTTTTTTCCCGGATATATATCACATATATATACTCTGTTAATGGCTTTTGTTGTGCTATAGTTCCGAAAATTGAGTCAATAATATCGTATCCGAGAAAGAACTGCAAGTCCTTTTATCTTCCATTCGACTTCGCGGTTTCTTATATTACTAAACAACTACTGAATTCGCAATTTTTCAAAATCAAATCACAGAATTGAACTGACAGAAGTGACATCAGATATTTGATTACTTCAGAAGAATGATGAAGATGCCTATAAAACGCAGGTGTCCCTACTGTTAAAAACTTGAAATTTCACGTCGATAATTTTCAGATTTCGAAATAATGTAATATCTTCTCAATATTGATTCGTCCTTCCTTCTGTCACAGAAAAAAATAGTGTATTATACACGGGAAAAATATTAGATTTTAGCTCACGGTTTTTTGTCTCCCTCCGCTACGCGTCGGGAGACAACACAACCTGGAGCTAAAATCTACTACTTTTTTCCCTTGTATAATAAATAACTATTATTGGAAACCTTTTTTTATAAATGATATTAAAACCCTTAACTACTAACGTTCCAAATATATAACGTTGTCACTAACCATACGTCTCACAGGCGGGACTATTTGAATGTCCAAATAAATCCAAAATTTTTCATTTTATTTTTGTGAGCTAGTCAAACGCGTTCTCTACATATTTGGCGAAGAGAAAATGATGTCCAAAATTGAAATAGAAATACAAATTCCAGTGGCGATCAAAATTTAATAGAGGAGTACCTTACACTGTAGAAAATTCCTCTGAGTGAATGCATATGTGGTTGTGAGAGAATTTACTGATTGACATTTTTGAGTGAATTCTCAACTCAAACTAGATATTTCATCAAGTTCATATCAATGAGAATGTTTATAAAAAATTTGATTGAATCGGTTCATGAATTACCATTTTACACAGTCGAGTAGGGTGCAATTTCAACTCAATCGGGCGTGGACCGAAATTGACTAATTATTGCGTGGACCTTGAGTGAAATTTCACTCAATTTTTTTCCAGTGTATGTTCGAAATTTCGACATTGATCTATAGAAATACTAAAATAAAATTGAAATACTAAGATTATCGATGATATTATTGTCATTCTGAATACAGTTAGAGTCGTAATAAAATATGACACAGAACTAAGTCATACACATGCAAATTGAAAAAAATGACAATGCCTGTATATCTAGATATAGACGCAATCATACGTATTATAGGCGAAATTGAACTTTTATTGTTACGTAATAACTAACTATACGTCTACGAGACGGGAATCTATCTTTCACTCAAGATATTTCTAAAACTGAACCATATACATAGATCAACTTTAGGGTACTGAATGAGTGCTGGTTGGACATAAATTACGTGGTAGGACAATGGCCGATATTGAAAAGCAGTGGTAATCTAACAAATCGGATGCTGATATGCCGTCTCTGAGACGTATGATTAGTAGTTAAGGGTTAACAAAAACGCACTCGCAGGAAAAACTGTGTACCTAACTCTTGCTGAAAATGTCTTTTCCGCCCTTGATGACTTGCCCAAACTGCAACTGCCGTCGCATGCGGAAAAATACTACTTTCCGTACTTGTTAGGTGAATAACTTTTACATTTTGATCTTTGGGTCCCAGGGGGCTATAATACTCCACTTCAAACACTGTAATTATATTTATGCACTAGCGGGCCGTAAAGTGCACTTTACCGTCCGGTTTTGCGGGCGTTAAGTCGCACTTTACCGCCCGCGGGCTCATTATGGCCCACGGGCCGTAAAGTGCACTTTACCGCCCGCTGTTCTCAGTTACCTTATATCCACATATCAATTTATGAAAAACCTATGATCATATTCCTAGATTCTAATATATCCAGTGGTATATCATTAACTTCTTCTTTATCCGATTCCATAGTCTCGCTATTATTATTATCACTAATTTTTACTTTTCAGTCAAAGAATGACAGTTCAGCTCGTTTATTGGATGTATTGCTATAGACAACAACTATCAGCTTGATTGACAACGTCAAAATAAGTTAGGTTTATATACTGGGTACTGGGTATGCATATTGTGAAATTCTGGCCATTATTCACGCCACAGGCCATAAACGCCTACTTTACGCCCTTGATGCATAAATAACTATATTATACTATGTTTTAGTGACAACCTCGAGTCTGAAACCCATGAGCATTCTTGCACAAACTTAGTGCACTGAACATTATACCAGACCCGAAAACCTAAAAATGCAGCGTCAGAATGCTACCCCTATTACCCAAAGTGGAGCAGCGGGAAATTTTCGTGAAATACAATAGGAATGTAGTACGGCCTCGACTTGTACGATATTGATTTCCGCATCTTGAAAAGCGGCTAGAGGGCTTTCCGCGGCCCCACATTGATTGCACTCTTTTGTGCCAGACAAAATGCTTCCAATTGGCCATTAGCTCTTCATTTCATGCTCTCTCACCCGTCTTTTGTAAAGAGAATGATGAGCAAACGACGGTGGATTTACTTTAATCCGCATATTCTCTCAGCTTTTATGCGGCATCCACACAAAATCCTTTTTAGATATCGCACTAGCCATGGATTTTGGATTATAGATTATTTACAGGATGGATGAGAATGAAATGAAAATTGACGAACCATAATTTCAGATTCCTCACAGTGGTAAGGTCTTATCAAAGTATATCTTATATATGTGTCAAATGCAAGTAAGTGGACCAATTGATTTATCACATCAGTTAGGCTCATCGAGACTCAGTGTGAATTTATGCAGCATTAATTTACAATTACAAGTAACAATTATCAATTATCAATTATCAAGTAAGTAGTAGCTAAAATGTTACCATTTATGCAAACCAAATCAACAATGAAAAATTAAAAATACGCAGGCACAAAAGTCAATTCCAAGGCATTCAAGATAACCATAGATTTTTTTTTTCATAATATAATAGACACATTTTTAGGATATTGCTATCACAAGTGGGGCGAAGACTCAAAAATAATAGGAATAATGAAAACTAAAAAGAAACACAAAACCTGGAAATGTTTTGAGGTTAGTCTCCATCATAGGATGGACCAATCCTCGGTCATCTACAAGGTCATCTGCGTATTAGTTGCGCAC
This sequence comes from Phaedon cochleariae, assembly GCA_918026855.4. Classification (NCBI taxonomy): domain Eukaryota; kingdom Metazoa; phylum Arthropoda; class Insecta; order Coleoptera; family Chrysomelidae; genus Phaedon; species Phaedon cochleariae. The sequence goes on along the minus strand of OU896709.1, from coordinate 2,056,966 downwards.
AATAAGAAAACCTGGTTAAGTTTAATGTAAAAAGTTGATCAACCTTCTACTTGTTATTTGATAAATCATAATTTTTAATTGTCTGCATAAACCCATTGATTGAAAATAGGAAGTTCAACTCATAATTAATAATTGTAAATTGATAATTGTTACTTGATAATTGTTAATTGATGCTGCATAAATCCACACTTAATCTCATATGAAATACATTTTTCCTAAAATGAGTATGACGACATTGTGACGTCATCGATCGAATTCTCGTCGAGCAGCCTAATAAAATAGCGAAGCACTATACGATTCGTTTATGATGAAACATGTGAAAATTTTGATGCATCGCCAATCAGGATTACATTTTTTATTTCTTTCTAATGACATTCTTTTTCTTGATTCTTCATCAAACTTTCGAATAGGAAATGATACTTTTTCAAAATAACCTTGAAGTATAGGTCAGTATCTACAGATGGATGCTTTCAACCAAGCTTCAAAGCGGCATACACTTCGCACAAAATCCATTTAGATATCGCACCAGCCATGGATTATAGATTATTTTACAGAATAGATGAGAATTAAATTAACAGACTATAATTTCAGATTGCTCACAGTGGAAAGGTATCAAAGTATATGTTATGAATCAGCTCATCTGAGATATAGTGCCAGGAGCAGGTGTTGGACAGATTCGTTTTTCATATCATTTAGGCTCATCTAGGCTCAATCTAAAAGTCATACCATTACACAAAGGTTTTCGAAATATTGGTGAACAACTCGAACATTTTCTATAAATAAGCATTCAGTAGAGGTATAAATTATTTTAGATGTTTCACAATTTTGTGTTTGTGATTTCCCCCGATATATTCGAATATTTTTCAACCACTTGGATATTTCTGGGTACTGATGTTACAGATTTGTGAAAATCACCCTGTAGGTATCTCAGTCAGGATGCATTTGAGGTCTTATTGTGACTCATCCTGTATATCTGTCGATATGGATTCACTTCGAATGGTAACAAAACACCATGACTTTGTCTTCGAGCTATGTCACTATAGAAGTTAAGATTATTTAAAATTCTGATTCTAATAACGGATCAAGTCTTCTAGAAATTGCAATGTGCCCGTCATTTTTGACATTCCCCCAGCTTTGATCGATCGATCACCATAGCACCATGTATGCAAGATTAAAATTAAATAGAGAAATCGGTTCCCAGACTCAAAGATAGTTCGTTTCCACAAAAGTTTTAGTTATTTGGTCATCCATTGGCTCTTTCACTGAAGTCGGTTCTTGAGGAATCAATACACGACCGCGTTCAAAATGTACATAAATTCCCGTTGGTTGCAGAGTCGTTTATATTGTTAACATTTGCATGTCGTGGAATAATGAACCCTGTAATAATAGGTACTCCATTTTTAGCTACTTGCATGTATGTACGCTGCCTCTTCAATTGAATTCCACAGAACCGAATGAAGCAATCAACATTTAAAAAGTAATATATTATATATAAATGATTATTTTCTTCGTGAAAATATTATCGTTTCAATAGCTTGAACTTGGCATTTGTTTCAAGCTATTAGAAACAACCTATTAGAAATATATTTTTATTTCCAGTGATATTGCAAATTTACCTTTTTTTCCAAGAATAACTCTTGGTTTGACTACAATACCTAGCACTTTTGTACCAGAGCTGATTCAGAATATATTTGTTATTCTAAACTTATTGATGTAATTACACCTTTCTAGTGGCCGAATTTTTTCTCACAATTAGTGGGTAATTGATTCTCAAGAAGTAGGATTCGTATTAAGAAACATGGCCACCTAGATGTAATTTCAAAAGTGACTCCGAAAAAATTGAGTAGGCATACAAACTTTCGAAAATGTCACATTCTGATCTAGAATTGTCTCAGAAATCCAAAAATGTTACAATATACAGGGTGTTCCATTCAAAAATTTAGAACCGGAGCCATTTCCGGTGAAACCGGAAGTGACCGGAAAGTAAAAAAATATGTGCAAACTCTCCTCTTCACATACCATTTACCTATATCAAATCTCATTTTGATACACCAAATGGTCTAGAAGTTATGACTTGTCTAATAGATTCGTTGACACCCGGTATACAGCACACATGACATATGAGCACATTAGTTTAAATACCTACATACAATCTTTCTCCATGTCTCAACCATAAGGATTTTAGTCTGAAATCAAAATTCATTTATTGATAGGTACTGCCTAAGAACAGTCCTATTTGGTAAAACGTATCAAACTTTTAGAAAAATTGGTTCACTGCCTGAGAAAATTGAAATTGAATGAGAAATTACATGTGGAAATTACGTATGATACGCCAATGTCCTCAATATAACCTAAAAAACAACATATGTCAAAAATCTAGTGTTTATCCTATATAACTGTTTCACAAACACTTTAGAGTGAGAGGAGACGAGGATCTGCCCGCGAACCCTGTTGAGATGACAAATACGTCAATTAAGGTACCCTAAGTACCGACAAAGCAGAGATTATCCAAGTGCATCTTCTATTTTTAGAAGAGACGCAATGTGACGTAACGACGTCGGCGACGTCTAGGAAACAAGTGGTGAATTGCGTCGGTGTTGATGGAGACGCACTGTCTGACATCGGATGCCCTGAATAAGAACTTATAAGAAGCCTCTAAACACAGGAAGCAACAAATAACCCGTGTGGTGAGCATTAGAATGCTTCCTGTATAAATCTGTTATGTACAGGGTTTTCATGTATATTTTGAACTCCCACTTAACTTTTTTATGTATTGTTAATTTTTTTTCCAAGGAACGTTCTTTTATATTTTTTCCATTAGTTCTCATATATGCCAACAGAAAACAGTTGAACATCTCAAAAAATACTTATGGGCAACATTTATAATTTTTGCAATAGGACACCCTGTATTTAATTGCATTCATAGATTCTCCCTGGAGAGCTGATCTGATGTCAACGATCTATCACAGTTGGGGTCTAGGGTGTTAAAAGATTGAGATTTTTTTCAACTTTAGGAATTTTTTGTGTCGAAACTATTCATTATTGAAGTCCCTATCATAACTTTTGATCCACTATCTACTGACATTTAATTGAAACAAATACAGGGTCATCAGAATTCTAGGTTTTCTGACCACCCTGTATTTGGATGAAATCATCTCTCCAGGGAAAATCTAAAAATGCAATGAAATACAGGGTGTCCTATCGAAAAAATCATAAATGTTGCCCATACGAATTTTTTTAGATGTTCAACTGTTTTTCTAAGTTTAATGAGGCCTTCTCATAGTCCTTATCAGAAGTCCCGTCTTTTCTTTTTGAATATAATTTGGTATTCATACAATGAAGACCATATAGTGAAATACAATGTTTTCCCTCCAACGACCTGTGAAATGATGTAATTTTGAAACGATTACAGTGCAGACTCGATAATCCGAACTAATAAAAACCAAGGGGATTTGGATTACCAAAAAATTCGGATTACCGAAACAGTTTATTTTTTATTTTTTATTAGGAAATGCAAAAAAAACATAAATACGAAAAAGTAACACTAAAATATGCATAAAAGTAAGAATATAATACTAGTTTCTAAAGTAATTTGTAATTTTTGTTTCCTCATCTTTGATTATTTATAAAGGCCATGTCTTTTAATCTTTGAAGTACAAGAATATCATTTAACGGAATATTATTTTCTTCCTTGCGTAATGTGAATCCCAGATACTAACAAAAGAACAATTAGGGGAATCCCTGAACATTTCACTCACAATTTCTATAGGAAATAGATAGGCTAAAAGGTATAGGTTCGGATTATCGAGTACTATGAAATTCGGATTATAGAGTACTCAATGTATTAAAAATGCTTGTTCGGACTACTGAAGAATTCGGATTATTGAACGTTCGGATTATCGAGTCTGCACTGTAATTGAAAAAAATACTGTGGAGGTATTTACTGTTGAGGCCGATAGTGATTCGCTATTTCAATGATGTCGAATTGACGGTGCAGAAAAGTCTAAGAAATCTTGGGTTTATTATGAGGGCGACAAAATCCTTCCGAAACCCAGATGCTGTTAAATCGTTGTACAACTCCCTTGTGAGATCCTTCCTGGAGTATGCATCTGTCATCTGGAATCCCTTTTATAATAATCACTCCAATAGAATTGAAAATGTTCAGAGGAAATTTGTCCGACACCTGAATTTTCGTTTTAACCATGGAAACATTTTCTCCTCATACAATGCTAATGTTAAACACTACAAAATAGAAAACCGTCAACTGAGGAGAAAATTCTTCGACATTCTTTTCATTTACAGAGTGGTCAACAATCTAATTGATTCTGACTTTTGCACCAATTCTCGCACTTAGAACTGTACTCCATATGCCGTGAGAAACAGACATCTCTTCACAACTGGACCTGAACTAACTCTCTACTAAATTCTCCCTTACATAGGTGCATAAATTCTTATAATGTGATAGGAAACAATTCTCTTGTAGATATTTTCACCACGAAAATATTCAGGTTTAAAATAAAACTGAGGCAAATTATTCACTCTTGACTTCTTTTCACATAATCAGGAATTGTAACCTCAATTGTAACGACTCCTCTTCAAATAGCTAACTGAAATTCACCTTTTCCCATTTGTCTGTTTCTTTATATTCCAGTGTAGTTATCAATCTCACTTATATAAACTTTATTTTTTCATAACCTTCGATTGTTAACTGATGATTAGTATATTTGTGCTTTTCTGTAATTGGGTCATTCGACCTGTTGAGTAGCCTGTAACCTATAAAAATAAAAATAAAAAAATAAAATGTGTTTCTTTTCAGGAAATTTTTTGTAGTCTGCTTCCGTCCGGATTGTTTGTGAGTCCTGTCTCTAGGCGGTATAGTGAACTTATACAACTCCAGCTCGATATTGGATTACATGGACTATAGAGACGGTCGGTCTCCAATGTTTTCCGCTTGGAAATTTTCATACATGGAGACTCGCTTATCCTCATTTCCAAGTTTGGATTCTATTTCATAGTTTTCAGATAAAAATAGAATTCTGTCTTTGCGAAACAATAGCATATTTTTTGTGCCTGAATATGCCTGATGATGGACTCGCCCGGGAAATGAAAAATTCTCATGCCTGTGGCTCGATTTTTGGCAAGCATTCTTCAATTTTGGGTACTTATTATTTCCATAATTGAGCTGCGAGCTTGATATCAAGATATTGTTTGAAGCTCATGCACCCCTAAGAACTTTAAATATCGAAAATATTATTCAAAAGACCCCTATATATTTTTTCTGAATTACAGATACAACACGAGATACAATTAATCATATCTATAAGGATTATAAATATTTTTCGTGAGATTTGCTGAAAATTTATCAAACGTCAAAATATTATGCATAAAATTGGCGCCACTGCCATAATTATTGAATTCCTATCAGATCGAAAACTATTTAAATATGAATTATTGGATATAAAAAACTTCACAAACAATAAGATTTCCACAAAATGTTCAATCACACACACAGTAGCTTCTTCAGATGAAATACTGTGATACAATAAATTATCTGATGCAACAGGCAATTTTTATTGCATTCAAGAAAATTGATTTGGGAGATAATGAAATTGTTGGATGACTAGAAGTGGTTCATATTCCACTATAAGCTGTAGGTCCCGGTCTTCCTAATCCCGCACAATTTTCGACTTCAGAGGAGTTGTTTCCCAACTTTGAAGTAGCGATATACAAATTTCACAAATTTTTTACATTGACATTCCTATTTTGTTACCTCTCCATGATGGTTTCCTCAGATTGGAAATCTCGAAATTGAAAATCTAGTATATTTGAAAAGTTTTTCGTACGACGAAAAATCGTGCGGAATAACCATGTCTTCACTAAAATTGTCGCTCAATACTTTTCGTAGATGTTTTGTTGTGGGTAAGATGATACAATCTCAAAACACGCATGGTTCTTTCATACTCTGTATTTTTCTCCCTATAGCAAAAGGAAATTGCTATATCGTGTTCACTCCACCCTCTTATTATGTTTCATCTGTTTGAATTGCGCCTTTGATAGTGCTGTAGATTACAACAAAAATCCATGATATGATTCGATGAAAATTAGCAAGAGAATATCAGATATTTTGAAGAAGTCGAAAGAAGAGAAGAAGAATGGCAAAATATTTCTCTTCTAGTTCGTCAGTCAAATTTGGTTTCCTGTTTGTGTCCAATATAGTTCTCATTTATTAAACATCATTTGATCTCTCTCGATTTAAGCCCATTCGACATGCGATTGTCGAATCAACAACGATGGATATTTACAATAGTACCTATATTTCTAGAAATTCGTGAAGATGCCCTGGCTGGATGGTAGGTACACTTTACTTGGTTCATGGAAGAGTAAACATACAACAATTTTGAGATTTCTGATGATGAATAATTTTTATATTCCTGGAGAGACCGGTAGCGGCATACACTTTACACATCATCGATGCAAAATTATTGATAATGATTTTCCAGTACCGAATCCAGTCTGGTGATTAGAAGTTTCATAGAAAATTTTACCATCAGATGATGCGAAAAAGATTTATCTAAAATATATAGAGATTTGATTCAATCGATAATATAACTACTACTAATTATTTAATCAAGTTGAATAGGAAGAACAATGTATCACCCTGTTTTAGACCTCTTATATAGTTCGCTATAAATAAGATCGTTATGAAGCTATCCAAACACTTGATTCAATTTGCGTGAATTAGTACAGGATTTCACGAATTAATTAAAGTTTTAATGGAATTGTACGAAAGAGCGCACAATTTCATTAAAGTAATGAAGATTTCAACATTTTAGCGCTGTTACAATTCCATTTCGGATGTCCCAGATGCCACAGTTAATATTTTGTGCTGCCGTAGCTATAGATGAGCAACAACTCTGATTTCTGTTTCAAAATAATCCTAAATTTTGTTGGAAGAACGATTCAAAGAATTATCATTGATAATATTTGTTAATGTTGAATTCCAGTCACCAAAATAAAGAGCTAGAAAATAGAAACTGTCTATAAAAAAATATCAGATATTTCAACATAAAAATGGACAAAATTTGTCTCGAAAATTCGTCAGGTATTTTCATTTTCAGATTTGAGTAGGGAATACCATGTTATATCTATATCAGCTGAACAGGAAGCAATGCTATATTGTCTCCTTTCAGGAGAAAATCAAGGAATCCGCTGGCATTCTTCTGAACCTTTCTGAACGGACACTTTAGGTGCGTTTTGTTGATAACCTGTGGAATAGAATAGAATGGTTGTGCAAGAAAACGGAATTAACCCGAATAATAGAAAACAATGATTGTTCAAGAAAACGGAAATTTCATGTTGGTAACCTGACTTTTTTCCTCATATAAAAGCATTCTTTGGATAGACTCAACGTCGAGGAGAAATACTGTAGTTTTTTGAAAATGATACTTTATTGAATCTCCGAATCCTCAATGAAAAAATCCTTCTGGCAGCGACATAATTCCTGTCCAATTCAATAACAAATAATGCCATATATTCCTTCGTAATATAAACTTTCACTATATTCACTCACTAGCTTTGGGTGAGAAAATCAGAAAATCAGAAACCTCAAAAATGAACATTCAATACCGCCATTTTTTCGATTTCTCTTCTTGACATCTTATTCCATCGTCCTGTTCGATCGAAATAATATATATCGAGCAGCCAGAGCGAATAACTTTTGAAATTGTTGGCGCGAATTCATAGAATATGTCAAGAAAACGCATGGAATTCTTGAAAATCACGAACCAATAGATGGCTCTATTAAACGTCAAATCAACGTCAAATTTCCAACTGAGTATGAACAACAAAAACATTGCCGTATGCACTCATTGCAAATTGGTTATTTCCAAATCACTTTGCAAAATAGTGAATAATAAGTTGACTTCTTGAAATACGGGTAAAACTGCATTTAGCATGCGATGGGTTTTTTTTCGAAAATTTTTTTTGGTACTTACGTATTTTTGTCTGAAAAACACGAATTTCATAATGAAAATGTGAACAAACCACTATTTATCGAGATATTTCAAAAAAAAGTTCGAAATTTCGACTCCTTTTTCCTCTTGCGTTGGATGCATTTACAGGTACTTGCTCTTCTTATTTTGTCATTGGACACTTTATATACTCATGATGGACTTCACTGACACATTTTTATACAGAAAATTCAACAGGAAATATGATTTTCAAGGTGAGTTTTTCCTATTTAGTGAGCAAGTATACCAGATGACGGCCATTTAATCCATAGGCAATACAAATATACGAGATGTCAAACGTCAATAGATTGCTTTGGAATGACATTACACACGCCATTATTTCAAATGATATTTTTCCTTCTTTTCACTAAATATGGAGAAATCACAAGAAAATCATATTTCTAGTTGACGTAACAATAAAAAAAATGTGTCTTACATTGTGATATATATAAATTGTCCAATGATGAAAAAAGAAGGGTAAATTGTTTTAAATTCAATCCAGAAGACAGGCGGAAAAGTAGGTGAAATGTGTAACTTCATAGTGAAATATCTTGATAAATAATTGTTTGTTCACAATTTCATTATCAAATTCGTGTTTCTCAGACAAAAATACATAAGTACCAAAAAAAATTTCCGAAAAAAAACCCATCGCATGCTAAATGCAGTTTTACCGAGATACGTACAAGGTTTCCAGTATTACTTTTTGTGCAGAGAAATTGCCATTTTGATGTGGACAATGGTGGTTTTCATCATTGATATCACACTACAATCCCACAGTTTTCAAACATATGGAATGATCGGAATGGTCTACTCAACACTTGCATGGACTGAAATGGAACCATACAAGCAATCAGCTATTACAACAATATGGTAAAGGTATGAAGAAATAATTGAATTCATCAAGAAATATCACTCCTAATGAAGGAGATGGAATTCTAGTGAAGGGGTTGGAAAAGAAGATATGGTTGGAAAGGCTGCTCAGAATGAACAATATCATCGATTTACATAAACAATGATCTCCAACAATTGAGGACTTGAAGTTATTCTCAAGATCGAATCATCGCAACCAACATTATACAATGGTTCTAATTGTACTTCATAAAATGTATATTATATTATTATAAGGTAGGTACTGGTTTCTTCATTGTAAACAATGAAAGTTAATGCAATAATTCGAGTTTTTTCATCAGGAAGAAATGAGGTTCTGGAATATGCACTTCAACAAATAAATTATTTTCCAATAAAACACCTATTTATGAAATTCAAAACAATGGTCGCCATATTTGTTGTTCATACTCGCAAGACTTGTACAGTTAGCCACCAGAGGCCGCACACTTCGTGATTTTCGCGAATAGCTGTTACAGAGCTAGGTTAGCGTCAACAAAACGCACCTATTGTGTCTATGTTTCATAGAACATCGAATTGTATTCATCGTTGTCATTTCGGAAACACCCTGTGTTCCCGTATGGATATTTTATTCTCTGATATTTTGATTGTTCATGTTTTGTCTTTTGATATTTTTTTATTTTCAATGTAGATATAACAAACGAACAAACAATTAATCTAAGAGATCATGGATCATTATTTCTCCTATTCAAATAATTCCTATTCTGTATAGATATCAAGGTCATTAAACTGATGGCTAATTCAATGAATGAAATGATATGCGTAATTGTATATCTACTTCGCCAAAATCAGCAAATAACTTGCTAAGTAATGAGAATTCTGTGGGAATGTTTCACGTCTGGAACACACATCAATCCTAATTAATTCTTGATACAGGATGTTTCAAAAAGGAAACTAAACAGGGTACATTTGAGAAAGTGTCATTTTTCATTTGGATTACCAAAAAAATTCACAATGATTTTTTGGGCGTGTTGGTTGTTTGTTCCTATGATCGAAAATGTAAAGCATGATAATTTAAATTTGGCATTTTCAGGTAGTTTCGTTTTATCAGAGTTGAATGTGATGTTGATTTGATGATAAAATATATGGAATGGAAGTTGGCAAAACGGTTCATTTTACAGCATTTTATAACAAGAAACAAGAGAATAGCTGTTTTGTGTATGAATGTTCTGGTACTGAAATTGGAATAAATCATAAATCAAGCGCCTCGCACCTCCCTGTATAAAAAATCATGTTCTCCGTACCACAAAATGATTTGTGAGATCAAAACAATCATTGACTGCCTTTTTTCTTATGTTCTGGTTCTCACGAATACTGATATCCTGTGATGTTCAGAGAACATCGTGAGAACCAGGGAAAATGAGGTAGGAACTGGTGTTCTTCTTAAATTTCTGTAGGTTATATGCCTCGAAGAACACCTCCCTTGGCAATGTGTTCCAGAGTCTCGCTGTTCGTTGGATGAACGAGTCTTTGGAAAGAGATGTTCTGCAGGTCTCCAAAGTGACCACGAAGGGGTGCGAAGCCTCAACTCGACGGGTTAATCTCGCGGGACTGCCACGGGAGGAACAATTGTTGATATTTCAGAAGAGCATTGTACATGAAAATATCTATAAAATAGAGCCAGACCGCCAACTTTTCTACGGTGTTCCAGAGAAGTGAGTGAGTTCGTGAGCGAGGCATTACTCACGAGACGAATTGCCCCTTTTTGGACAGAATCCAACAGTTTCAGGGTATGTTTGGGTACTGCACTCCAATATGGGAACAGTATTCCAGGACAGGTCGGATCTGTGCCTTATAGATCATAAGCAGCTGACTGGAAGTGAAATAGCTCCTGGTCCGAAACGGAAAACCAAGTTTTTGGGATGCACTTTTAGCAATTGATCTCACGTGATTTTCCCAAGAAAGGTGTTTGCTGATAGTAATACCAAGCATCGAAATGGATGTCTTCAAAGGTATGGTTACTCCTGAAAAGCTTATGTTGGGCACAGTGAGATCAGCTTTTCTAGAGAAAAGGCATGCTTGTGTTTTGTTAGGAACCTTAACCTTCAAAGGGCCCTTAGGAAGTACTTTCAGATATACAATGTTGATAGGGCAGTTTTTCTTACTTCCATCTGCGGGATTACCTCGAGTATACGGACGTTAGTCTGGGACATCCTGTATAGATGGTCACATTTTGAAAAACTGAATTTTGAAAAATGCATGCTTTCGAAATGATGATTAGATAAATCGAGTTCAGAGTAGTGGAAAACATATGAATAAATATTATGAATAGGATATGCCTCATTAAGCCCATCATATGAAATCATTTCGCCATTACTTCGAATAATATAATCATTATGAGTGTATCATATCAATTGGGAATCATGAAATCAGACATCACTTGAAGATGCGAATGTTTGATATTAAATAGTTCTTAAAACGGTAGTGTCTCAGATTCGAATTAAGAGGTCAAATCGTTCGTCATAAACATTTGACATTCGCCGTATTCAATTATTGTGAATCAATGCAGCTTTTCGTTTGAGCTAGGTTTAAATTCCTCTTACTCCAGACAAGGTCACTATGCTTCTCGTACATATAGAAAACTAATAGCAAGATATTAACATCTTAGGAGTACAGGTATAATCATTTCCATCATAGTATAATATCCATTGACAAGGATAATCTGACAAACTATAGAAATCAAAATTGTATTCATCAGATTCTTCACAAAACACTGTTTTACTATTGACTATTTGACTTATGCGGGTTGAATCACCCTGTGGAAATATATTCTTTCAAGTTGCAATCTTGATTTTGTTACAGAATATTGTGAAAGAAAATGTATCGTGCATATTGTATATGTATGTATATCACTATCACACTATCTTTGCTTTGGATCAAAATGCGTCTAGAAATTTGAATTATTCAATTCGAATATCCAACAGTTTATATGCTCATAATAGGTATTTCGTCTTCAAAATTGTCAATTTGTGCGTATAAAATAAGCGAAATAAATTGTTACCATAAGAATATAATTTTTGAGAAACCTCAGGCCAATGCCCGACAGAACAGAAAAAAAGGTTCAAAAGGGGTGGAACTGACAACAACGCATTATCAAAATATTTGAAAATATTTCAAATTCAAACCATTCTATCTTCAATAGGAGGAGGTATGGACGAGTTTCGCACCTCCCTGTATGTGAAAACATCTTTTTCGTACCACGAAATGATTTATATGATCAAATCACCCGTAGGTACCAAACTGTGTGATGCCAGGATCAATGATAACAAAGATAATAATAATAATAATAAAGGAGGAAGGAAAGCTCAAAGTCATCTCCACAACTTTAATATGAAGTTTATTCAACGGGACATGTTTCGAACTTATAAAAGTTCATCTTCAGCCATATTTAAGAAATTAATGGGGGTGAAACATTGTTTGTTTTAACAATGATGTCGATGTCTCTCATCATAATGTCATTGATGAAGAATAAATAAATTGAGGAATAAACGGGTTTTCATTAAAAATGAAGGGCCCCGTGCCCTGAGAACGCGCACTTATGAATCAATCAAAAGTCAAGTCCCAGAAGGGAAACTTGACGAACACACAAGGTGCTCAAAGTAACCATATTGGTGTATTACAGGAAAGGGTCCCGTACCCTTGAGAGAGCGCACTTAAAAAGCAAAAATCAATTTAGAATTGATGGGGCCAAAGCCAAAAACGTGTTACATCCAACCTAAGGTTAGAAACACAGAATTAAATAATTGCAAGAACTTGACATCTAACCCCCATTAATTTCTTAAATATGGCTGAAGATGAACTTTTATAAGTTCGAAACATGTCCCGTTGAATAAACTTCATATTAAAGTTGTGGAGATGACTTTGAGCTTTCCTTCCTCCTTTAAAAATTCCACTCCACTTTGAGCAAACATGGACTTCTACCAGAGATTAAATAATAATAATGATAATAAAATTTATTGAATCCTTCACGATCATAAAAAATGACAGGATACGTCAGACAACAAGAAGTTCACACACATTTATACACAGATACATGAAAATATAACAGAACCACATAGTACACAGAATATTCAGTCTGTTACTTTTCCTAGTACCACAAAGTATATGAAGATATAAGAAATTCTTTGAGTTTAATTTTGAAATGATTTTCTCTTCTGTGTACATTTTTTATTTGGTCAGATAAGTGATTATAGAATTTTCATACAGACAAGTTGAATGTTTCTGAAGTCTTATCAATTCACCGTGCCTGGTAGGATACGTATGAAAGAATGAAAGTCACAGTTTCGATCATAATTCTGCATTTGTTTCCTGAATAATAAAATACATTTGTAAATATAAATGCAAGGTACACACAAGATTTTATACTCAATAAAGTGTTGCCTACAAAATTCTCTGATGTAGTCTATTCCATATATTAGCCGAATGACCCTTTTCTGTGAGACGAATATTTTGCTGAGTTTTGACGAACATCCCCAAATGGCAATATTATAAGAAATATGGGTACCTAGAAATTTGGTGTTGTCTGATGGTTCAATTATTGCATATAATCGAATCGAAAAAAAATGTGTTTAACTGCATTCAAGAACCCACCTTCAAACACATGTTGATGAGATCTTTTTTTTATTTTTATCTGCATAATCACCTCCCGCAGTTTACGAACGTTATTCTGAGACACCCTGTATAATAAGTATGATATTGCTTTACTGATATAAATTCGACTCTGATATTATCGAAATGTTACACTTTAACTTCAACATTGTAAAATAATACACGATATTTCAACATTTCTCAATGTTTGAAGTAATGGTTTGTTCATTTCTGAGACATTAAAATCCACCCCGCTGATCGAAAACGCAGTTTAGACATTGCCCTAGCAGAAGAATGATTTACAGCTTGGTATTAAAACGATATTAAAAATTCTCGGGTTTATTTTACGTCAGATAATTCATCATACGATAAAGTAATACTAGGATCCGCTTTGTTATGCAAAAAGCGTATTTCAAAGGGATCGTCTGAGCCTTGCATTGCATGTAATACGAATTATTTTTGCCTCACGTGTTATGAAAAAAAAATCATTTATTGTGTTATGAAACACAGTCGGAACAAAATGCAGATACTGATGAAAACAGTTATTTGTGTCATCAAGGTAGGTACTGAAGTTTTTTCCAAATGAAGAAAATCGAAGTGCAATGAAGAGTCATCACGTTTTTTTGACATATCAGATCATGAAGTTCAATCAGAAGGTAAAATAAAAACCAAACCTATGCATGTCTCTCTCGATGTCTCTAACGATGTTCTTTGAACATTATAGGGATTCCCTTTCGTGCGCTCCAAGCGATAAAAAAAAAAAAAAAAAAAAAAAAAAAAGAAATATTGTAATGCATTAAATCTAGTTAGCATTGGCCGTTTACCAAACCAATCATGTAACCATTGCAAATCAATCATTCACGTATTAGAAGAAAGTTATTTAATCTAACAAAGCTCAAAAAGTTTAGTATCTGTGAAAAATTTCATTAATTTATCTACCGTTTCTAACTTTTGATAAAAATATATATTCAGAAGCGTATTTTTGACACCGAATATCTCGAAAACGAAGCGTTCAAAAGTATATGTTCATAGGAAGTTTTTTTATTATTTCAACGAGTACTATACGCTGTTAAATTTTCCGTATTAAAACACGGACCACCCTGTATTATACACCTGAAGGATTAGTTACCTGTGCACAGGTTCGATAAATCTTCATTTTCGGAAATTAGGCACAATATCTACATTGAAATACGGTGTACCGTATCAACTTGAGAGGGTTCATGGCAAATACATATAATTACCTACTAAGAAAACAAATTCAACAGTGGTGAATTATTGAGGTCTAATTGACCGTGAAGTAAAATGTCATAATTTCTGAGTTTGTTGATTTCTAATGACTCAAAATGATTGAGATTCCTTCCTTTATTTTCTACGTGTACAATTTCGAAATTTTCATCAAAACTATGGTTTTCTTCTAATATATGGTTATCATACAGTGTCATTCATAAAGTCGGCATCATATGGGAAAAACTTTTATTAATGACTTATTTTGAAATTCGAGTCGGACGTTGAGTTCTGCTTCAAAAAAGATGAAGAATGGCCTATATACTCAATCGGGGTCACGTGACTTTCGCTACATGTTAAAAGTGACATTTTTTCAAATTATTCGCTGAAAGTAGGCTTATTTGTTCGAATATCGAAAAAGTTCACTTGAAAAAGTTGTTTCTATTTCAATTTTACACATGTGACTCGGATTTTATCTTTCTATTACATTTTTTAGATTTCGATATTTTTTAAAAATTTTCAAAATTTCTGTAATATTAAAAAAATTGTGAATTCGATAAAACTACTTCATACCAGTAGCTTCATCATGCTACTAACTTTCAATTACTAATTATCACTAATTATCGACAAAAATATGATTTTCTTCAGAAAATGATAATCTCCGCTTCAAAATTCTGTTATGTTTGATGCAAACATAACATCAAAATTCTGTTATGTTTGAGTCAAGCATTTAGACACGAAATTCATTTGAATTTAATTTTTCAGTACTGAAAAGATCAGTTTAAATGAATTTCGTGTCTAAAAGCTTGACGATGTATCAACTTTGCATCAAACATAACAGAATTTGGAAGCGGGTATTATCATTTTCTGAAGAAAATCATATTTCTGTCCATAATCAGTGATAATGAGTAATTGAAAGTAAGTAGCATGAAAAAGCTACTGGTATGAAGTAGTTTCGTGGAATTAACAATTCTTCAAATATTACAGAAATTTCGAAAAATTAAAAAAAAATCAAAATCAAAAAGTTGCAATGGAAAGATCAAATTCGAGAAGCATGTGTATAATTGAAATAGAAACAATATTTTCAAGTTATCTTTTTCGATATTCGAACAAATAAGCCTACTTTCAGCGATTAATTCGAAAAAATGTCACTTTTGACATGTAGAGAAAGTCACGTGACCCCGATTGAGTAGGCCATTTTCCATCTTTTTTGAAGCAAAACTCAACATCCAACTCGAATTCCAATATAAGTCATTTATAAAAGTTTTTCCCACATGATGCCGACTTTATAAATGACACTGTATATTAATTTTTTTTTCTTTTTCAAAAAATTCACCTTATGTTCATTAATGCGCTGATTGAACGTACTACCTGTCTGACCAATATATAACTTAGGACAAGATCCACAGTTGAGTTTGTATACTCCTGATTTTTCGAATTTAGAAGTCGTCTTCATTATTTTAGATATTGTGCCTAATTTCCGAAAATGAAAGTTTATCGAACTTGTCCACAGGTAACTTATCCTTCAGATTGGGAAAGTAGGATGTGTAGAAGTTAAGCAAGCCAAGGTTAGTTTAGTTCATTGTACCAGTATATCACTTGCCGAAGCTACTGTGTTAGCGAAACATGGTGTGTTTGAGAATTTTGTGGAATTCCTATCGTTTGTGAAATTTTTACATTTGTTCAAAAAAAGAAGTTTAATTTGTTGATATCTCTACGGTTCACTGAACTGAGCCTAGACGAATTCAACTTTACCGATACTTAATGATAGAGATACGTCAATCGACTACAAAGAAACATCAGAGAAATACTGTTCAATTTGTCCCAAAAAGTGTGACTTAGAGGGTTAACGGCTTTAACTTCCTAGTGTCGTTTGACGTATACCCTTATAAAACCTGATATTGAATTCGTGATGCAAATCCTTATCTGAGTATGTGATAATGAACAGGGTCCTATTTATTGTTCACTCAGGTAGGTATGTATCGCCCTGTAAGTAAAATCTTGAAATTTCCCTACTTTCGCACCACACTATATGGATTCATATGGGCATATTATTGTAAACAGATGAAGATTTATACCCACTCTATAAACCCCAAGTCCTCGATTTCCGTTCTCTATAGAAATAAAAGATGAAATAGCACTTTTCTATGAAATCTGACTCATGAATATAAAATATACAAATTACAAATTGTTTTATGTTATTCTACATCTATACATTGGGGAAACGCTGGTCTGACTTATTTATCGCCCCTACTATCTTCCATGTGTATTTCCATCTGGATATTCCAATGGAAGTTGAAACTGTGTGCCAAAAAATTGGAAATACATTAGTAATGTATCTCTGAAATGTCATAAGTATTGTTCCAGAAAATGAACCGACATGGGCATATGAAGAAATAGGCCTGTTAAAGAGAAACATTCAGTTACCTGCATCTAGTAAAATTTATTGTTTACTCCTGTGAACTCTGTATTTTTTTAAGGATTTCCCAGAGTATCAAAATATAATTGATCTACAGATAATATGATGTAAAATGAAATGAAATTATACCTTACCAATATATTCAGTATTGAAATGAAAATTGAAATGTAGAGAAGAAGTATACTCAAACAAACTCTGATCTTGATTAGCTGGAAGCTTACAAAAATCATTCGTATCAAGGGTTTCAAACTTGAAGGATGAACATTTGTTTTTACAGTCCTCTAATCACAGATTCGTGATTGGGTTTTCTCAATTCAGATTTTTTGTCAACGCGCAGTATGATGAACATCAATTCATCGTATAACTGATGAACAACCTATCCAAATGACATGAGTTTGTTTAAAATAATTCTCAAATTTAGGTTCGTTATAGTTTTAGTTATAGCATTATAGAGAGAAGAAAATTGTATATTCTATGGAGAAAGGATAAGAAATGACTGAACTTCAGGATAATGAGGAGGGATTTATGCTTGACATAAGTTCATTCGAATGATGTCATGACGTCTCGATATTTAATAAGAATTGAAATTATGAGTTACATATCATAAATTATTCAATTCTATGCAACTTCAACGACTTTAATGCTAGTGGTGGATAAATCATATTATACACCTCTTAATTCTCATCACAAGACAATATATCCCTCGGCTGGTGTCTGGGTAAAGAAGATGTTATATGTTATTTACCATGAGTACCATGGTGTATGAATAAATAATTCATTTAATTTTAAAACAGTAGAGAATGTGAGCATCAGTTGATGATTTTTCTATTTCGAAAGCGTAATTCTTAATATAATAATGTTCGTGCTACTTATGCAGTTTTTGGTTTATCAATATACACACATCAATATGAGTGTTTAGTAATGACGTTTGAATAAGGTATGTGTAGTTTCAAGAACGCTGAGTTGATGAAATGCGATCACGCCACCCATGAAAAAAGAAACATTTTCCGCCGAAAGTTTCGCAATTCTCTTGTTTCTGATAAAATTCCTCTGGTGGATACTGCTAGAAAATTCTCGAAAAATGTATTCGACCACGCGAGAATCTCCTCAGTATTATATTTTATAATAATGTACGTTATACGATACAGTGAGTTACCAGAAAAAAGTTGAAAATTACGGAGTTTTTTTGCTCATATGAAAGATTTTTTTCAGCCTTTAATATTGCCTTTGGAGAGATAAATAAGGCATGATGATAAAGTGAGTAATAAGAATTTAACGAGGAATTTTATTTTCAATTTCTTTTTTTTTTTGGAAAATGTACTCTCTCACCATCACACATCTTTTTACTGTTATTGAACGTCCGACAAAACTGCAAAAGTCATCGATACTCCTGATGCTTCTGACCAAAAAAAAACTATGCAAACGCGAAATTTGAGATCCAATTTCTATTTTTTTTTTGACTTAAATGTTTTTTGGCAATCAGTACCTATCTCCAAAATTGTGTATATGGTGTCAGTTGGCGTTGTGTCTCTTGGATAAAATACAACGTGCCATGTATACAAATCTAGTTTGTTGTCAGCGAGCTTTCCAAAGATATTTAAATCAATAATCTTTTGGATTCATCTTGTAGAATTACTTTAGTAATCTTCCCAAGTGTTCCTGGTATTAGGTGAGAAAGCAGTTTTCGATTTCGATGAGAGACGACAAAAGCACCATTGTGGAATATACAGGATGATAAGAAAATAGGACAAAATCTCATTTCAGTCAAAAAAATCATAAACGGTGACTAAAACCATGGTCCATTCGATTCAGTATATTCAGAAACGGCGTTTTCGATATCTATCATTCATAATTGACTATTAACTCGAGAGGTTTTCGAAAATTCACCTCCAATTGAAATCGGATTCAGATCTGGACATAATGCTGGCCACCACATTCTTCTAACATTATTGTTTTCTAGAGTTCGTAACTTGTCAGATAAGTTGTGAAACACTCAGTATATTGAACAACAATACTCTGTGTCTCATACTTGGGCAATAAATATTGGAAATCAGTTGATAAGAATCATCGATATCAGGAAACAAGTTTCAATTGAGAATTTTTATCTTGTATTTCAAAATTTTTGAAAACATCTCGAGTTAATAGTCTAATATGAATAATGGATATCGAGAACGTCGTATCTAAATATACTGAATCGAATGGGCCATGGTTTTAGTCACCGTTTTTGATTCTTTTTACTGAAAGTAGTTTTGTCCTATTTTCTTATCATCCCATATATTCCACAATGGTGCTTTTTTCATCTGTCATTGTCCTCTACAAAACATAAGAACAGTTCTTCCCAATATTCAGCTCAAGTGGATTTCTAGAGAAGACTTTCGAAAAAAAATCTAATTTTTGTTCCAATTGCCAATTAACGAGAAATCACGAAAATGTCCCGAGATGAGGTCCCAGTGTATCATAATATGACTGACTTCCGATCAGAAAAAAAATTCTCGAGTTCTGGCAGAAAATGTTGTAAATATGTAAGTTTTGTTTCGCGGACTTCTTCAGAGTGTTCTATAGCTCTATTTGAAGCCGATGTAATATCACATCTGATATCGAGAACCGCATGAAGATCGGTCAATTTTTTCCGAGGGGTAAATCACGTGGGAAGTTTAGTGTACAGACACAAGGAAGTTCGAGGAAGTTTGGGGAAGTTCGAGGAAGTTTGGGGAAGTTCGAGGAAGTTTGGGAAGTTCGAGGAAGTTTGGGGAAGTTCGAGGAAGTTTGGGAAGTTCGAGGAAGTTTCGGGAAGTTCGAGGAAGTTTGGGAAGTTCGAGGAAGTTCGGGGAAGTTCGAGGAAGTTTGGGAAGTTCGGAGAAGTTTGGGGAATTTCGAGGAAGTTTGGAATATTCGAGGTAGTTTGGGAAGTTCGGTAGAGTTTGAAACATTTCGTGGTGTTTAGGTAGTTTTGAGAACAGAAAGCAATGATTAGTCGGATATTCATTTCTCGATTTTTTCATTTCAGCAAATAATAGAGATGCTGTTAGATAACTCAATAATACCTACCTACCTGAAAATTCGTGGTACTGAAAAATTGCATTGCATAGGTAATTAGATCGGTAATTAGTTAGATGGTTGATTTCTGTCGGTGGATTATTCAAAGTTGTAAGTCTAATTTCATTTTGTATTGAATTACAATGCAGATATTCATGACATTCAGTTTCAAGTTTCTTCCAGTAAAGTACTTTTGAGTTAAGGTATACTCACCTATACCTGCCTATACATATACGTACAGTCAGATGCAATGAACATGTCGCAGTAGGGCGGTGATGGCACCTATCTAGTCACTTCTGCAATAAGAGCGCTAACACCATCCAACCGCGATATTTTCTTTGCATCTAACTGAACCTACCTATACCTACCTACCATAGGGAAAGGAAAAAAAGTTGAATCAATCAATACTAATTTGCTTACCTGGTTTGAGAAGTTCGAATAGTTTCGACAAGTTTAGGAAGTTCGAGGAAGTTTGGGAAGTTCGAGGAAGTTTGGGAAGTTCGAGGAAGTTTGGGAAGTTCGAGGAAGTTTGGGAAGTTCGAGGAAGTTTGGGAAGTTAGAGGAAGTTTTGGGAAGTTCGAGGAAGTTTGGGGAAGTTCGAGGAAGTTTGGGGAAGTTCGAGGAAGTTTGGGGAAGTTCGAGGAAGTTTGGGGAAGTTCGAGGAAGTTTGGGAAGTTCGAGGAAGTTTGGGGAAGTTCGAGGAAGTTTTGGGAAGTTCGAGGAAGTTTGGGAAGTTCGAGGAAGTTTTGGGAAGTTAGAGGAAGTTTTGGGAAGTTCGAGGAAGTTTGGGTGATTTGGGGAAGTTTGGGTGATTTGTGGAAGTTTGGGATGTTCGGCGGAGTCCGAAACATTTCGTGATGTTCAGGTAGTTTTGGAGGTTCGAGGATGTTTGGGAAATTTCCGAAAGACCAAGCAAGCCTGCCAAAAATGTCTCATAAAAACTTATAAAAAAATATATATGAGAATTAATGAGAATGAAGTTGGATAGTGAAACAGTAATTCCGTATAATCCTATGTATTTTGCAGATCCATATATAATCAGTTTCTAATGGCGATTCTCTCCCTTCTTCTTAAAAGGATGAACTGTTTTTCGCAGATATATTCATAATCAGTTCCTACTAGTAATTCCTGGTTATTTACATATGAGAATATATCAGAGTCAAGTTGGATAGTGAAACAGTAATTTATAAGCTCGAAATGTATTCTGCAGTTACATTTATAATCAGTTCCTAATGGCAATCCTCAATGGAGTCGATGAGTTCGAACTGTAATTCACAGATACATTCATAATCGGTTCTAAATGGCAATTCCTTATTAAAACATCGTAATTCATGATTTTGAAATGTGTTCTGTATGTACATTCATGACCGGTTCCTAATAGCAATTTCCAACGAAGTCTTTGAGTATGAACTATGTTTTACAGATACATTTATAATCAGATTTTGATGGCAATTCCTCATTGAAACACTGTGGCATTCATGAGGATGGAATGTGTTCTGCATATACATTCATGATGAGTTTCTAATAGCAACTCTATGAGTATGAACTCTGTTTTGCAGATACATTTGAAATCAGTCCCTAATTGCAATTTCTTATTGAATTAACGTGGCATTTATGAGTTTGAAATGTGTATTGCAGATGCATTCATAATGAGTCCCTTATAGCAATCATCATCAGTTCCTAATTGGAATTCCCCATTGGAACACCGTAGCATTTATCAATTCGAAATGTGTTTGACAGGTACATTCATGATGGGTTTCTATTGACAGTTCTTCATGTACTCAATGAGTATCAGCTGTGTTTCACAGATACATTTATAATCAGTTCTTAATAGCAATTCTTTTCGAAGTCTCTGAGTATGCACTCTGTTCTGCTGATACATGTATAATCAGTTCCTGATTGGAATTTCTCATTGAAATACCGTGGCATTCATGAGTTGAAAATGTGTATTGCAGATACATTTATAATGGGAATTTTTGAGTATAAACTGTTTTGCAGATACATTCACACAATGAGTTCCTTACTATAATTTCTTATTGAAATACCGTGGCATTTATGAGTTTGAAATGTGTGTTGCAGATACATTCAGAATGAGTTTTTTATATCAATTCCGTATGAACTCTATTGGTATAAACTCTGTCTTGCAGAAACATCCATAATCAATTCCTTATCGGAATTCCTTATTGGAGCACAGTGGCATTTATGAGTTTGAAAAATATCCTGCTGGTACATTCATAATCAATACCTAATAGCAATTCCTCAGGAACACTTAGAGTATAACTCTGTTTTGCAGATACACTTATCATCAGTTCCTAATTGGAATTCCTCATTGAATTACCGTGGCATTTATCAGTTTGAAATGTGTTTCACAGGAACGATCATAATGAGTTCCTATTGGCAGTTTTTCACGTACTCTATGAGTATAATCTGTGTTTAACAGATACATTTATAATCAGTTCCTAATAGCAATTTCTTTCGAAGTGTATGACAATAAACGCTGTTTTGCAGATACATTAATTATAATTAGTCCCTATTCGGGATTTTATTCAAATACCTTGGCATTTATGAGTTCAAAGTGTGTATTGCAGATACATTCATAGATAGCTTATTATAGCACAGTCATATGAGATCTACGAGTATGAATTCTGTTTTGCAGATACATTTCATGATCAGTCACTAATCGGAATTTATCACTAAAATACCGTGGTATTTATGAGTTCAAAATGTGTATTGTAGATACATGCATTCATAATGGGTTCATCATGGCAATTCCATATGAACTCTGATTTGCAGATAGATTTATAATCAGTTCCTGATCAGAACTCCATATCGGAATGCAGTGGCATTTATGAGTTTGAAATGTTTATTGCAGATACTTTCATAATCAGTTCCTCATAGAAATTCCATATTAACTCTATGAGTATGAACTGTGTTCTGCAGATACATTCATAATCAGTTCCTGATCAGAGTTTCTCATTGTACTACAGTGGCATTTATGGGTTTGAAATGCGTTCTGCAGGTATATTCATGATCAATTCCTGATGTATAACTCTGTTGTGCATATACACTTATCATCAGTTCCTAATTGGAAGTCTTAATTGAAACAGCGTGGCATTGATTAGTTTGAAATGAGTACAACATATCTATTAATAAAGAGTTACTATTGACAGTTCTTCAGTATTTTGTACTGAACCCCTGCTTATTTTTTCATGTATCATTCGATTTTGTTTCCAAGAACGATCTCCCATATTTTTTCTGTATAAACCAACAGAAAAACAGTTGAACTTCTGAAAAAATAGTCAGTTTTTTCATTGGCATATATAAAATTTGAAAATTTAAAGGAAGAGTATTGAAGAAAGTTTCTTGGATAAATAAAATTGACAATACATAAAAAAGTTGAGTAGGGGTTCTAAATATTCGTGAATACCCTGTACAGGCTGTCCTATTTTCGATGTCATAACGGGATAGGTATCTCATTTATTTTCTAAAATAGAGATTTTCCATTTCCGCAAACGTGGGCTTCTTTTTAGTGAAACTCACGATACCCTTAACCAAGTTTTTGTAGCCCGCTGCCTTTTTGAGATACAGGGCTAAATTGAAAATGCTGCATTTCGGGACCCTTCTTGTATCTCAACCATCTCCCAATTCATCGAAAAAGTCGAAAGTGTTTGTCATACATTTTTTCACGTAGAATCCAGTGGCGTAATCAGAATTTCAGAATAAGCTGCTATTATCCAGATATAATCAATCCAAAGTTATGTTTTTTCAAATGGAACATCACGCATATTTTTCCTCATTTGAAACATTGATTCTTTTCGCTTTTCAAAAATATACAACTTATGAAATATTTCTAGTCTTAGCCCAACATTCTGATAAATTCTAGTTTCTCAGTAGACTTTTCATCGATTGAACTTGTAAATATCTGGCAACATTGTCCATATCATAAATTTTCATATTTGCCTTGTTGCTGATACAGTGTTTCGTCACACACTAGATTCAATTTTTACCAACAATAAACATTCACCAATATTCAGCAGTATTTATTGAATATAAAAGCTGTGGACCTAACGGGTAGGTGGCTATGAAAAAAAGCGAGTGCAGAATGTTTTATAATATTTGTCACATACCTCTGTAGAATTTACAATTTTTTCATACAGCGGCGAATAATAATCCAGGATATCAGAACCACAAAAATTTGAAACCAACTTATTTTATATCACAACCATTTCTAATTTTCGTATCCTGTATTAGTATTCGCTATCGTATGAAAAATTTGTGAATTCGACAGGGAGGTGGCAAGGATTAAAAAACATTCTACACTCGCTCTGTTTTCATAGCCAGCTACTAATGAGGTCCACATCTTTTAGAGACAATAAATATTGCTGAATATTGGTAGATCTTTAATGTTGGTGGAATTGAAACTAGTGTATGAGAAAACATTGTGTCAGCAGTAAGGTCAATATGAAAATTTGTGATATGGACAATGCATGTTGCCACATATTCACAAGGCCCATCGATGAAGAATCTACTGAAAAACTAGACATTTTTCAAATTCATGCCTTCTACTATATATATATATATTATCGCTTGGAGCGCACGAAAGGGAATCCCTATTATGTTCACAGAACATCGTGCGTTCCTAATTTGATTACGGATACAAAGACTCATCGATTATATGAACCTATCAAAATCCTGAAATATACTGAAATAAGAACATTCATGACATCTTCCAGGATAGCGCAGTATTGATCGAAGTTCTGATTCCTCAATAATTCAAAATAAAAAATAACTCACAAGAAACCAATGCCATTTGGTTCCGTGAATTCTCGAAAATTAATTGTCTTATGAAAACTCATAAAATTCATTGCATATTGGGATAGTAATGTCTTATACAATCTCATTGGTTTTCAAATATTTCATTCCACATACATTCAATGAGGATTCAATGTAATCGGATCTGTGGTTCCTCATTAGACGGTATGAATTCCTGGAAGATATTTTGCTTATAACAACCTGTAAGATACGATTGTAATCAACACTGAATTTCATCATTGAAACTTGTAAATTTGGAGTCGTTTTGAATCATATTAATGCTCATAAAAAACGCATTGAATCAGATGCGGGATTCCTTATTACAGCTAATAAATGCTGCTCTCACTGTTTCCTGTCTTTCCACACGATATCATATACGATTATATTCGTTGATTTCTACACATATATCATACCTTCTCAGGCTCGTGAATGAGCAATGAAATATAATTGAGTATCGTAATTGGAAACCTTATACAACCAACTAACAAGATACAAAGTTATGTGTTAAATTGTGCCAGTCATTTTTAACCTTCAATCATTGAAACATATGAACCTTACAGGAACTTATAGAACCCTATATATATCAGCAATGAATTGTCTATTTCAAACTCAAGAATCCTCATTAATCCAAATTAGCAATGAGGATGAAGTGATGCAATATTAGAGATAAAAAATACTCACAAGTTTATGCATCATGGCGGATGTTCAACCTCTTGGTGCGAACAAAGAAACAGATCCCGTTGGTAATCATGAGTAATGTTCACATTTATCCAAAAGTTATTTCAGATTGGAGCACTATCGAATCCACTACATTACACATGATATGATATGCAATTCACACCTCAATTCTCAACAATAATTTCAGAATAATGGGTATTCTCTCGAATCAAAACAGAGATACCTGTCTTCCTTCGCGAGCAACATAAACTAAAACAAATATGGCTGGCTAGTGGCTAGCTCAGTCTCAGAAGTACCAACGCAAAAAAGTTACTGTTTTGTTACCAACTTGAATTTTGTGTTCCCCTCTATGTGGAGACTTAATGACTCTCCAAGTGAAATTTCAAATGTGAATCTATGTGGATTTATGAGTTACCTATGTTATGAATTTGGCGTTGTTGTTCGGGTTTTTATGTGGATCTATCAGTTTCTAGTAGGCGTGAAAATATATAATAGTTCCTTGATGCAATGCTGATAGGAATTATGAGAATGTATGAGGATATAAAGTATATTGAATGATTTTTATGTGATCGAATGAGGATTCATTTGGCAAAAACCCTCAGGCTTCTTCGTCTATTCGAATTGTGTGCGTATTCGAGTTGAAATACCAGTACCAATATAACTTTGATGAGCTGAAGTTTTTGCAATAAATCGGAAAATATGGCAATATAAAGGGTCGTGTGATTAAAAAAAAAAGATGATAAAAGATGGTCTGAAACTTATTTGTAACGAAATCAGGGGGTGTTGAATATATAGAAAAAAAAAAGGAAATCAATAAGTTTTTTCCGAGAAAGTGACAATCAATATAGTTATATTTTCAAATAAAATATACAGGGTATCTGTAAAAAGTTCGGACATGGCTCGGCTGTGGACTCCTGGGATAGAAACAAGTTGATTTAGGCCAACTTACCTATATCCAATATCGTCTCGTTGAGTTGGTACAAGGCGTTGAATTTTTTTTGAAAAAAAATAATTTTGCTCATTAAAAGAGAAGGCTGGAATCAATTTCCATAATTTTTGGCATGGCATGTTCCTCAACTGTAAGTCACGTTTTGAGATGTTCTTGATCATCATCAGTGACCTGCAAGTGTTTCGAACAACCATGTTGCCGTACAAATTTTGTGATAACTTCCCAGAGGTCGGACTGGAAACTTCCAGTTTTTTTCCAGAAAAATATTTTCTTCAGAAATATTTTTTGTATCGTGTTTATCTTTGATATGTCTCGAGGTTCATTTGCAAATAAATAATTTCTGATATGATGCATCCTGTGCATTTTTGAAAATTAATCTAATTAGTTGGACTGTTTATTGATCATGGCTACAATATGATTTATCATTGTAAATAAACTGATAAGTTGCTGGTCCTCTTTGGCATTACAAGAACTTTCACGTCTCAAATTTAGCGATAACTATATACAGGACCCAAGGTGAGCACTTTAACGCCTTGTACCAACTCAAACGAAACGATTTTGGATATAGGTAAGTTGGCTGAAATCAACCTATTTTTATCCCAGGAGTCTACAGTCAAGCCATGTCCCAACCAGATTATTTTTCTTAAAAATGCATGAGATGCCTCAGATCAGAAATTATTCATTCGCAAATAATCCTGAAAAAATAACAAGATACAAAAAATATTTCTGAAGGGAATATCTTTCTGGAAAAGAAACTGGAAGTTTCCAGTCCGACCTCTGAAAAGTTGTCACCAAATTTGAACTGCAACATATTTGTTCGAAATACTTGCAGGTCACTGATGATGATCAAAAACATCTCAAAACGTGACTCACAGTCACAGAACATGCCATGCCAAAAATTATGAAAATCAATCTCAGCCTACTCTTTTTATGAGCAAAATTATTTTTTCCGAAAAAACTTCAACGCCTTGTACCAATTTAACGAGACGATTTTGGATATAGGTAAGTTGGCCTAAATCAACTTGTTTTCATCCCAGGAGTCCATAGCCGAGCCCTGTATAATGTTCACCTTCAACAATGACGTGCGTTCAAGCACTGACTCTGATATATTATATGAACACAAAAATTGTACCTACGCAATGGTGTCTTGCAGAATAGAAGTTATGAGCTATCAAAAATTATATTTCTCATAAAAACTGCTGGTAACCTTATAATATTAGAACCGTGCGTGTTCTCATTAGAAATTACAAATCTTTGAACTGATTTTCTCATACAAACTCATTTGATACATTTTGATTTGAGCATGATGCATTGTCTGATTGGAACTAGTAAACAGATTCCGCATAAAACCTCTTGTTTTATTATTATCATCATATAACAACTGTCAATCATTGTCATTAATCCTCATAAGATCTAATAATATATATTCTGAACTTGAAAATATTGTACTATTGAAAACTCACACAAACTTATAGAAAACATTTTATATTGGACATGAACTGTCTGATCCAAACTCGTGAATCATCATGAAAAAACTCTGCGAAAAAGCCTCTCGATATACTAGAAGTCATAACTATATATCCTCATCAACCCTCAAGAAGTCTATAACACATTATATATATATGCTTCAGCATTGTCTTCACAAACCTCGAAAACATACACATCTCATTCAAACTCATTAGATACCATTTAGATTAGGCATGTATTGTCCTATCTAAACTTGTGGATCCTTATACAAAAATTCTGCATGGAACCTCTCAACATACCATTGAAGTCATAACTGTATATCCTTATCAACACTCATGAATTCTGGAACACATACAGCCTCAGCTTGACCCATAGGATTCGTTTCATTTCAAATCAGTATTGTCTTTTCAAACTACAAAAATCTTCAGAACATACACATCTCATACAAACTAATTAGTTACCATACAGATTAGACATGTATTGTCTTATCAAAACTCGTGAGTCCCAATAACGCATCATTCATTTCAACGTATGGATACAGTCATAACGGTGAATCCCTATCAACTCTCATGAATCCTTAAACAAACATTTCCTCATGAGATACATATCTCATAAAAAATAATCAGATACATTTCGAATCAGACATGTATTGTCTAATCTAAAATCTTGAATCCTTATACAGCAATCCCGCATGAAACCTCTCAAAATACCATTGGAGTCATAATGGTATACCCTTATCAACACCCATCAGTTTTGATACACATCAAGCCTCAGCATGACCCAAAGGATACATTCCGTTTCAAATCAGTAATGTCTTTTCAAACCCCAAAAATCCTCAGAACTAACACATCTCATACAAACTTATTAGATACCATTCAGATTAGGCATGTATTGTCCAGAATTCTTAGACAGAAATAACGCATGAAACATCATAACATACGAATACAGTTATAACGGTAAATCCTTATCAACACTCATGAATTCTGGAACACATCTTACCTCAGCTTGACTAATAAGATACGTTTCATTATAGATCAGTAATTGCTTATAAGAAATCTCGAATACTTGAAACCACATATACCACATACAAGCTCATCAGCAACCGATAGAATCATGGCAGCAGTTCCCTATTGAATATCATAATTCATCGAACAAATTTAACCTCACAAAAACCCATGAAATACGTTAAAGATTATATCTATATTGTCTTTTAAAAACTTATGATTACTCAATAATTATTTACCGGATTCAAGCTGATAAGAAACCTATGATTTTAGAACCGTGTTTTCATATTTGAGCTCATAAACCTAGAAACTAGTTGTCTTATAAACACTCATTGGACACATTTCAGATTAGGCATTCATTGTCTAATAGAAACTCGTAAATTCTCAGTTATTCTGAGTCACATGAATGCTAATAGAAATCGCATTAAATTAGATAAGGAATTCCTTAGTGGAACTCTAAAATCCTGATATATTTTTTTCCTGACGATACCCAATAGAATTCTATTTGTAAATTCCTACACATTTCTCATATATACTAAGGCGCATGAATGTGCATAGAATACTTTTCCGATTGGAAGTGGAATATCTTATTGGTGGTCATAGGCTTCTCAAACCACTTGTGCCTGATAAAAACTCTCATACTCCATATTTGTAAACGCTTATAAATCACATATACTCATGAAATATCATTAAACCTTTTAGAAAGTTCATGTGCCAGAGATAATGTACTCATACGCTACAGAACTCGGTTATATATCCTTATTAATACTCATATTTTATCTATATTTCTTCATGAGACTTCATAAGGTATTTTTGGCAGGGCTGTAGGATGTCTGTGAACGTTTGGGCGGAGACGGTCGGGAAAAATCTTTGGCTAGATAATGCAAGAAACTTATTATCTCAGGATATATAGAGCTGTGGTGAAAAAAGCCTAGGGGAGATTCCTCTCAACAAATTATGAAATCAAGTTCATATGAAAATGGTTCCGAAAATGCTTCGTTTCCGAGATACAGGGTAGGGTGTCCAAGTTAAAAGAATTATGGGTTTTTCGTTATTGCTTGAGGCTCTTGTCAAGGCTTTTGTCGACACAACTCTGAAACACCCTATATAGAAATAATATTAAACATAATTTCAAAGAGTTCATTATTATTTCGGAACTTTCAACAGAAGCTGTCCTCGGATAAGTCAATAGTACCTATACATACCTAAAAATTCGTGGTACAGAAAACCTGCATTGCATATGTAATAATTAGTTTGATAGTTGATTTCTGTCGGTAGATTAATACTCATGACATTCAGTTTCAAATTCCTTCCAGTAAAGTACTTTCAAGTTTAGGTAACCACCTATACATATACGTAGGTACATATTCAACAGTGTGTTGTACTCGGTTGAAATTATTCGAAAAATCATATAAACATATACTTTCAAACGCTTCGTTTTCGAGATATATATAGGGTGTTTTAGAGGCTGAATATTGTTTTTTGATGAAAAGTTCGAAACGGTTTGAGATAAATCCACAAAGTTAGCCAAGATACTAAACTTTTCACGCTCTATGAGATGAAATGAAGATTATGTATAATGAATGTAATAAAAGTATTTCATTATTTCAACGAGAACACCACACTGTTGAATTTTTTGTATAACAAACCGGACAACCCTATATAAATATCTACCTACCATAAGAAAAGGAACAAATTTTGAATCTATCAATACTAAATTGCTTATAAGTACTTGGTTTGTGACGTTTGAAACGTTTCGGGAAGTTTAGGAAGTTCGAGGTAGTTTGGGAAGTTCGAGGAAGTTTGGGAAGTTCGGGGAAGTTTGAGGAAGTTCGAGGAAGTTTGGGAAGTTCGAGGAAGTTTGGGAAGTTTGAGGAAGTTCGGGGAAGTTTGAGGAAGTTCGGGGAAGTTTGAGGAAGTTCGAGGAAGTTTGAGGAAGTTCGAGGAAGTTTGGGGAAGTTCGAGGAAGTTCGAGGAAATTTGGGAAGTTTTGAACCATGGGAAGTTTGGTGTACAACTTTTTTCGCCGTGATTTACCCCTCGATTTTTTTCAAAACATACAAGTCTTTGAAAAAGAGTGGAATTATGAGTGGTCCATTTAGTGTGTTGAGAACTATATATGCAAAATAACGTTTCTACAGTCAAAATGTTGACCATTTCCAGTTCTTTTCAACAGATAATTCACGTATTTCTTTCCTTTTGAATGAAGTGAACTACCTACAATTCGATGCACTCCATACAAATTTCAATTTATCGTTACGATTAAATTCCAAATAGTCATCATCTATAAATAAAATAGAAAAAATCCGCGCCAACAGATTGATATGTTGATCATGCCAATTGACACAAAATATCAGTTGGGATTTCCTAGTAAGTACCTATATTGAAAATAACAGAACTTTTCTTGGTAAACCAATTCATTTCAATAAAATGGAATAAAAATCAAGACGAACTGCAAAACAAAAAAAATAGCAAACATGTAATGTTTCTCAGTTCGAAGAATCAATACAGAGTGAAACAGCATTGCTGTCAAAATATGATGTCCACACTCAGCCTGAGAGTAGTCAAATAATAATACAGCCAATTTTCACCTTGCCTCACCAAGAAGATGAAGGAGATTGATTTTCCCAAAGGAAAGAGCACTTATCAACTCAATCCAAGTCAGAAGACTGATCATGAATCGTATAGAATTCCGTAACTGCCTAGATTGACTGAACTGAAATTGATCTGCATCTTCGTCTTAGGAAAAGCAGTTACCTTAGATAGTATAGTTGTGAAATCGTAAGTTATAAATGAGGAGAATAAGTTATGATTCAGGAAATATTGAATACCTATCAAATAGTGTTTTCGTCCTTAAAAAAAAGAGCTCTGAGATTTGTAATCAAACTCAAGACACGTGACTCATGCAGGCCAATTTTTCGCAACAATAAGATATTGACGGTCTTTGAAATTTTTGTTTTGGAAACAGTCTGTCTGCTTCACAAATATAAAGGAAATTTCATGAACACAAACATAGACAAGAATACGCGTAATAAAAGAAACCTTGCTCTTCCTCTGCCTAATTCATCTTTAACGAGACAATCCTTGATTTATAGGAGTAAAAAGATTCACAATCATTTACCAGATTATATAACTATAATCAATGATTTGAAACACTTCCGGAAATCTGTCAAAGATATGTTAGTGAGAAAATGCTTGTATAGTTTAGACGAATACTTAGCCTACAAATTCTAGTCCTTCTATGATATGTGAGAATTATTAGAGATTCATATTATTGATTTTAAAGAGACATGTTCTTTGTAATAATGAAGATACTTGTTATATGTTATTTCATATATATTTTTGTTCTATGTTATTCATATATATTCCTCTTTTATTCTATTTTATTTATTTATATTTTGCAATCAATGTCAATATCTTGCGATATATTGACTTTGTCGACAAAATGTGTTCAATTTAGACAATAAAGCTCATCTATCTATCTATTCATTTTTTTCCATATTCAGGTGGAACGACTCCGGAAAGACATGTCTGCCACGTGTCGTCGGTCCCTTTGAAATCCAATAACTTTTATGATTTCTAGGATAAGCGCTCTCAAATGCTTGTCGACAAATTATTTGATTCAAAATATCAAAAATGTAAGATTCTAGTAGTTTACATATTATGGAAAAACGTCTGAACTCTCTAAGCCTCAGCACAAACAGATCTAATTGCCATTTTTGTACTGAGAATTTCTCGTCCCTGTTACTACGGAATTTTTCAACAAGGCAATCAAATCAGCAGGAATCTGATGTTTCCCAGTAGCAACCGCAGGAATCCAACCGAGATAATGATTCTTAGCCATGGAATGATACCCGAGATGATGCCTAACAAATTGTAATGCTCAGAACGACACTTTGTGCTTTGACCTTGGGCATAAAAGGAAATTTGATTGATATAATCACAGGGAATAGAAATGCAATTTGATGCTATAGGGTAGGTCATTTCTATATGTAAATTGAAGTGATTCCAAGGAAGGCATTACATTCCAATTATTCGGAATATATGCGTAGAAACACAAGAACTACGCTGTTGCGATTTGTTAGATGATATTTCATATTATTCTAGTCAATTCGAAGGAGGATTGAAGATAGATTCCGTGTGTTCTACGTGGTTGTACCCAGAAAGCACTGGATAATCATAGATAAATTTGACAACCATCCGAAAGTACACGAACGACAAATGCATAATATACGATTATAGCTCGTCTATTACGAAATTTTAGGAAATTTTTATTTCCATCATCAGGAACACTACAATGATTAGAGAGTGTAAATACAATGGAAAACCACCAGGGCCATGCCTTGTACTTACATCTTTGGTGAGGTTGGTTACAACGTTGTTCGATATATAAAATTGTATAATAGACGGTGACATATTGTGAAAAAATTGATTACGTAGACACATAGGAGACTAACATTCTTACATCTGAACTGATTGTTACATGTTTTATTGTTAATTTAAGATTGAAAATTTTAAAATTTTTGGTTTTAACCAAATTTTCGGTTTTAACCAAAAATTTTAAATGTCAATCAATCAATCAATCAAAATTACTTTATTGTCTCAAGAATGATAGTTCTTATTGACAAAGTGTTAGGGTGAAAAACAACAAACATATCATTTGAACATTCAGGCCACATAGGGAAGACTACGCGATATATACATAAATACACATGAAATTCATCACATACATTTGTAGTGCAGACCACTACACGTCAATTTTACAAGGTCAGACGACAATAAAATCTAAAAACATAAGTACATGATATATCTTAAAACCTTATAAAATCAAGACAGACAATAATCTAAAAACCTACGATATTTAAAAAACATACAATATGCATTCCCCCAAGTATAAAGATTAGCCTTTTTTTAGAAATTTCAACATGAAAAATATTATTCTTAATATTCCAGTTAAAATAGATGTTAAGATTGTTTGAATTATTAAAATTAATCCAATAGATAAATAAATAAAAGAACAATACAAAAGTATGGTAAAATGAGAAAAGGCAAAATCTAAAATTTTTCCAAATAGAATTCGTCCAGTGAATAGAATGCTTTGTCTAGCAAAAAATTTCTCAAAGAAACTTTGAACTTTCTTTTATCCGTGATCCTTTTCATTTCATTAGGTAAGTGATTGAACATTTTCTTGCCATTATATATAATGGAATTTTTTATTTGTGCAGACCTAGGGAGTGGTAAAGTTAAATCAGAAGCTTGTCTAGTCATATATTGTGGAGTTGATTGCACTCCTCTAAACTTACTCTGGATAAGGCATACTGTTTCCAATATATAGATGCATGGTAGTGGTAAGATTCTTTGTGCTATAAATAAAGGCTTACACGAATCCCTGAATTTGGCTTTGCACATGTATCTCAATGCCCTTTTCTGCAATACAAAAATCGTGTCGAACTCTACTACAAGATCCCCAAAAGCAAATCCCGTATCTGAGATGAGAATCGATTACAGCAAAGTAAACCTGTTTGGCCATGTCCCTACCAAGTTGCCATGAGGTGGTTTTCACTGCAAAACATCCAGATGCTATTTTTTTTCCCAGTATCTTTATATGATCTTCAAATTTCAACTTGTCATCAATGTATAAGCCTAGAAATTTAGTTGCTCTCTTACTACTAATTTCTTGATTACCCAAATAAAGTTGTGGCAGATGACATTTAAAAGAGATTATATGTTCTTTGAACATTATAGGGATTTCCTTTCGTGCGCTCCAAGCGATAAAAAGAAAGTATCAAATTTGACATTTTGCTTACACCGTTTGATCCTATCATCTTTTTACTAAGAATATGGTAAATACTTCATTTCAATCGATATCTTGTATACATACATCGCATACGTTTCAAAGATGATAAAACTCCATTTATTATCAATGTATGGATATAGAACTAATTGACAACTGCTCAATTATGGATCTTATATCATTAATGGAACTTTGAATGTGAATAAGTATTCAACTTTTTCACAAGAACATCCAGATCCGTTTTTAGAAGAGGTTCTCTTGAATTTTCGAGGTGATATGTGGCTGATGCACGATGATGCGCCTCCTCATTTCTACAAAGCTGTATAAGAGATCATTTGAACATCACATTTCCCCATGGCCACCTCGTTCACCTAATCTTAATCTACTTGATTCATTTCTTTGAGGCTATCTAAAATGTTCAGTCTCTGAAACAACTGTAAATATTAGAGATGAGCCTTTCAATCGAATTTTCACATCTGTAAGAGATGATCATCATCACATTTTTTCTCGAGTATACAACGCAGATGTTTAGACAACTTTAGAAAATGCGTTCAATATGCACAATTTCTGATAATCTCTTTGTCTTCATACTGAAGATTTTTTCTAGAACGGTACAAGATATAGATTGAAATAGAGAATACCATTTTTGTAGATAAAAGATGAAGGAATCGATTGGTGGAAGCAAAATGTGAAATTTGTCACCTGTGTCAAGAATACCTTCATTAAACGAAAAAAATTCGTTCCATCCTATCTAAATCTCAATCACTGAAAAGCCTTCTATGTAGAAAGGTGCAACCGTTTGATAATTACACATGAGATTATTTTTTTTAATTCCAACTTTCAAGGTCAATAACTCCTGTTTCAAGTATAGGTACTATTTTTTTGTAAAAGAATGTCACTTTGGAATGTCGGTTCAATTTCTAGCGAACATTCAATGCAGATTTATCGAAAATTTTATGAAATCAATGTTGATTATAAAAGACCATTTGACGTTTCCACCTTAGAATAATTGTTCTCATCACCGAAGTATTCAGGAGAACAACATAATATAAGCTGTATATTTTATGATCATGTTAAAATCGATCAAATAAACAAGCAGAACATAAAGCCTGGAGTGAAAACAAACTGAAACAACTTATTTACGATAATATTCTAGCTGTTATTTCCAAGAAATCTGTTTTATAGGTAGTTTACAATTGCCTGTTTATTATTACACCAGTTCATAGGAGAGTAATGCGACTATACCGTTTAGTGGAGAAATTCATCGCTAAATGTGACTTGCAGATCTCATTGATATCCACTTTCGCTATGGAAAATGTTCGAATCAGCAGACGTTTCCATTTTCAGAGCAATACATTGATTTTGGATCTGAATTTGAAATGTCATTGATAAAATGATTCAAAAAATTGTAGTTTATGCAAAATAATGCAATTAAAGCTTGTGTAGCAGCAGAGCGTTTTCGAGTTAACAGTCATCAACATTGCATAATAATATACCTGTATAGGCAGTGAAAATCTTCAGAATCGATTTTGTTCGATCATTGAAATATCTCAAAATATAACATTATTTCTTAACCTGTTATTATTGTAAGAATACTACGTTGTTAAGTTAAAATGATATTTGACAAAAAATAATAAATTACGAACCCTATACCGGTTGTACCTCGATTTTGAACACCCTACCCAGACAGCACCAGATATTCCCTCACTCTATTTTGAATATTTTGACTATCATATGCAAAAAAATTTCCAATTTTTTATGTTTCGTTTCTGAGATATCAATTTTTGATAGTAATATCCGAGGTAATAACCCTATAATATATAACCCTATATCTCAGAAACGAAACATGAAAAATTGAAAAACTTTTTGCATATGATAGTCAACATATTCAAAATAGTGTGAGTAAAATTAGATCCAAATTAACGGAAGTGTTTTAGATATATTCAATTGAAACATTTCAAATAATCTTCAACAAAATCTAACACACCTTGTATCTTAATGAAAAGCAATATTGAACAATTGAATTCGCTATTGAGTTACCTCAGCTTTCATTCAATCAAAGTATAAATCAATCTTTTTTTTGTGATCAAAAACAAGCTGTCAATTGTTTTCCAAAAGGGGTGTAACACAAAATTCAAAGAATTCATATTTCGAACAGAGATACTTATCAAGAATCAAAATACGTTTTCGAAGCCTACAATAGACTAAAACTATAATGTCTCATCAAAATATAACTTGTTGGTTTGTGCTGGAATTTTTTTTCTAAAAAATGAATTTTTTGACCGTGCCTCGTATTCACCCTGATTTACTATAGTTTATGTGATCATAACTAGACATGTATTTGAGTTCCGATCAACACATTTTCTAGCTTATTTTGTCTTATTTATACTAAAGAAGCAGTTTTTTTCTTCGTCAATCCTATACCCCGATACGACGTTTTTACGAACTTTGTCGGCTTATATATCTCAGAAACTAAACATACAAATCTTTTCAAACTCACATATTTTTCTAATGAGCCATCCCACAATAACATAGTAAAATTTCAGCCAATTCGACCAAGAGCCAATTTACCGTGTTTTCGTGCGGGATCCTTTATTAATACCATGTACATACCTCAGGAACATGTTTGTTATATACATAAACATGAATACAAGCTATACATTGAGAAAATAAATTTTTCCAAACTTCAACAGATTCAGATTCGGAGATCTAGGAGGCCATTGTATGATAGTTTCAGTTGATATATACCTTCAGATGAAGCTCATCAACGTGAGACATTTTGTTGGGATATCAATTATGTTATTGAAGAAGGAGTAAGTGTATGTATGTATAGCATTGAATTACGAATAGAATATTGCCTAAAGCAGAAACATTTTTGAAAATTATAATAATTTACTGGAAAGTGATGAATCCAATTTGATTTCGTGATATGGCGCTGTTCTCCTTGAAGAAAATGGTGAAATTTACAGAAAGCAGACTCGAAGGTCGTTATTTTGATTAGACAATTATCTCTTTTGAAATGGCAGACTATACAGACTTAAGAAAACCCAAGGTTGCGTCATTTGTTTGCAGAATATTCCACAGAGACGGAATTATAGAGAATACAAACTGTCGAGCAAATTGTTTTTCCAAATCGTCTGTCAGAAGATATCAACACTAATATTATATTCATTATTCCAGATTTTGGGATTTTCTCTCCTCGTTTCTATAAAATAAGAATATGAATATTATTTCAATATGAGTGTAGTACGGACAAATCAGATGATTCGCCCCAAAATGTCACTGCGTTTAAAGAATGCTCTCTTTTTGGATATTCAAACAGCCAGGAAAGTAGTTGTTTTCTGTTGAATATTCAGAATTATATTATATGCATATCTTAATATGAAGGAGAATGCAAATTCTCTACTTCAGAAGATTTTCAAATTCTCATCGTGTGTGTTCAATAGATGCAATTCAAAATCGCATATCTCAATCGTGGCATATAGCCAGGAAAGTTGTTGTTTTCTGTTGAATAAACCGTGGAAGAATTGATATTTTCATCACATGGAGAATGCAAATTCTCAATGTATTTCTTTATATACAGGGTGTTTCATAATTGAATGCTGATCCTAAAGGGCGATGATCCTTGGATGATTTTAAGGAGAGAAGTTCATATCAACATATGTCCTGAACCTCTCAGTTTTTGAGCTACAGGGTGTTGAAATCAGAAGCGTACAGCGTTTTTTTAAACAAAACATTCAATATCAGGTCTACGAGGACATCACTGGTAAAAGTAAAAGTTTGATTTTCGTCCCAAAACGAAATGTGTTTCCACTCATAGTGGGTGTCTACTGAATTACCAAAAACAATATCCAAGAACTGAAGGAACAAAATTCTTTGGTTTTTATTTTTTTACACGGAAACGGTACGTTGTATGAAAGTAAGTTTAGGATCCAAATTTGCTCCAAAATGAATAAGAATTGAAAAAAAAATCTGGTTCTCAGAAAAATCAATGGCGTACTATTTTTTTCTTCACAAATTGTCAGTTCAAACCCCGTACGGACGCCACTGGTGAGAATTTTCAAATATCTTTCACGTTAAAAAATAATCCTTAATAATGAGAAGGTGTATACAGAATATCATAACAATATCTAAGAGTGATAAAAAATTATGATGAAAAACTAATTTTTTTCTTGAAATTTCATCACCCTGTAGCTCAATAACTAAGAGGTTTAGGACATATGTTGATATAAACTTTTCTCTTTGAAATCATCCAAGGATTATCGCCCTCAAGGATCAGCATTCAATTATTCCATTTTTTTGTGTTTATAAATATATCTGTGAATGTTCCTTTTCAATAATTTCACCCAATCAAGGGGTTCAAACTTGAACGATGGAAAATTGTTATTTTTATAGACTTTCAATCGCAGATTCGTGATTAGGTTTTTTTCTCAATTCAGAATTTCTTTCCACGTCCTGTATGATGAATGTCAATTTATCATACATTTAAAAAAAAGAAAAGAACTATTTTCCTGGCTATATGCCACGACGAACATTGAATTACATCTATTGAACACACACGATAAGAATTTGAAAACAATATCTTATTGTTTGTTTGTATTGAATAGGCTCCAGAACTACTTAGTCGATTTCGATGAAAAATGTTGGCGAGGAAGCATAGAACCAGGAGACTGCTATAGGATACTTTTTACCCCTGTAAATTCAATATCGTGAACCAAAGATGGCATATTTTGTGATTAAGATCCGATTCTATTCAAAATTGTTAGCTGAGGGTTCTCGAGATCGGAGATTTCAGTTGCTTCGTGAAAATTGGAAAATTCAAGATGGTGGATCCAATATGGCGGACGAGTTCTGTAATTTTGATCCGATTTTATTCAAAATTGGTATCTGGGGTTTTCGTGATCAAGAATTATGATTCCTTCGTCAGAATTAAGGAATTCAAGATGGCGGATCCAATATGGCGGGTGAGTTGTGTGATTATTATGCGATTCTATTCAAAATTTCCATCTGGGATTTCAGGAGTAGGAGATTATGATTCTTTCGTTACAATTGAAAATGAAATGAAAGGGAGTAGAAAATAAATGGTAGTTTGAAAAACTGAA
The DNA here is from genome assembly GCA_918026855.4 of Phaedon cochleariae. Lineage (NCBI taxonomy): Eukaryota > Metazoa > Arthropoda > Insecta > Coleoptera > Chrysomelidae > Phaedon > Phaedon cochleariae. The sequence goes on along the minus strand of OU896709.1, from coordinate 2,016,979 downwards.
GAAACACGCTTTCATAGATAGCCAAACTGAAATGAAGTAGAAAATAAAGTAATAATAGTGTGTTGATGAATATCCAACTGAGAACATATTTTCTAGAAATAATGCAATAAATATTACTCGATTATATCACTATTAGTAAAGGTGGATAGATATATGGTGAAACAGCTCTTCATTTGTTATTCTCCAAAAACTGTAGACTTTTTATAGCCGGGTTCACAACCCCATCAATATTTCACGGCTCGTGTGTAGATGGCGGCACGATAGATTATCGGTAAGCCCAATTTCGACTTTACCGATGATTTCTGTTTCTCTTTGATTCTATGATTCTGACATTCTATGCGATCAAGATCTTCTGATCTGAAAAGTTTTATTCGCAGTTTCCTTATACATGGATGTCCCCAAAATAACAAACAGAATGGAAGGCTGGACAATTGGGATTCGACAGTAGTGTTGTACATACCTACATAGTTTTTGGATAGTTCAGTTTTATTTCCTTTGCTATCATCTAAACAAGACATACAACAATCCGGAAAATCTTATCAATTATGCACCTGTGATTGCTTTTGGATAATTTATTGAACATTTCCTGGGAACTGATGATAAATATGTGAAGAAAGAAGCTTTACCTACTTCGGAGTTGAGGGTATTGGAAAACCATTCCTACCTACATGTAATAAATTATGTTGCTGCCTTCTATTTTATTTCAATTATGGAGAAATACTAGTGAGAATTCTGAATGTGGAGATTTTGATGAGCTCAGAATGAAGAGGTATCAAGTTCATTTCCAAAATGAAATGATGTTAACCCTAGTGTCCTTTCTGATGAATATGTACCTACTATATCATACCCCTTTCATAAATAAAGTTATTATACTTATGTAACATAACACATTATTTTTGTGAAACCATCAATGCATCTCTATTTATCATGTACTAACAGGTAAGATAGCTACTAATTATATTTCAAGAAAGTTCTGAAAGTTCTTGGTAAAATGTTTGATAGGGTTATGCTATTATTGATACTTTTCTTTGATATCATTGAATTCCAGCTATTCCTCAATGAACTGAGGGAATGTATTTGTAGGAACCTGACTTCGATACTAAACATATTCTATTATATCCTGATGAGCAAATGTGTAAGGCTGCTATTCAGAAAATATTGAATAATTCAATCAAATGAGTACATATCTTCCAAAGAGTGGTATATCTTCTGTTTCACATTTTAACAATGAGCTATATTGAAATTTGAATATCAGTACAACATAAGAATAATATGAGTACCTACCTACATTTTTTCAACCATTGATATATTTCTAGAAATTATAGCAGTGCATATCAAATATAGAAAGTTGAATTACAGCTTGTGGAAGTGAAACCAAATATGTAATCATATAATTCCTATATTCACAATACACAGTGTACCTACCTCACTCATACAATTATAGTATAAAATATCTACATTCTAAAAAATGAAAATCACAACTTCAAATTCACAAAGAAAAAACTCATCTGAATGGAGACTGTGAAAGAAAATTGAGTTGACTCTCTGAAAAATTCATCACAGTTTGAATATGACACCACTACTCATTGAACTTGGGTTTCTATCAAAAGTGAAAATAATCCAATTTATTTGCTGGATTCCATGGATGTATAAATAAAAATAGGTTGATAATAGGTAATAAGGTAAGTACAATTTTATTATATTCATTAAATATTTCATATGTTATTGAATTATGTAAATATGACAGAATTAGCATATTCAGTGAAAAATGCTGTATTTCAGGATATAGTCTATTAAACTCCTTTTTTTGAGATCAGTAACAGGAACAGGTTGAATCCAAATCATCAGTCAACCTTTCATAAGGGGCATGGCTTTCATTTTTGGCTGCTTTCTTTGTCAGATTCGAAGCATTATAAAGGGTAAAATTCTTTGGAAACATAGTGACAATATTCAATAAAACCAAATTGAAAATTACCTGAAAAAAAAAACCCAGTTGAATTGAAAATAAAATCATAGAAGAGTTGAATTTCTGCACTATGTAATCTTACACTCAACTAGTAGATACTGTTATACAGGGTGAGTCAGTTTTTTGTAGCAGGACTTCAACAGCTTGAAGAAGATACTATTTTAAGGTAAAAGATCTAAAGTGAACATAAGAGCATAGGAGCATAGGAGCTCCTTTTCCGATATACAGATGACATATTTTTTGTAATTTTCAACTCTTGCCACTGACTTGATTTTGACACATCCATGAAATAAGCTTTTGATGATTAAAGGAGAGCAAAAATAATCCAAACATTACACAGAATTCAAATTAATGTTTCATTGAAAGGAGAGGGAGCACACAGTATAGTTCAAGAGGGTTAAATTGGGTACAACCTCCCGATCCACTCTGTTAGTAATCAGAATCGCCTAATAGCCCCAAATATTTAGTATTTATTAGAGGTTTACAAAATTTCAATTCTTTATTCTTGAAATTAGAGGAAAAAACTAGAAAAACATTGAAACATTTTTATCTTTGACTCCCTGTAGTTTATGGGAAAGGCAGCTCCCATGTATGTATATGTTCAAGTGAACTCCCTGTTGAAGTCCTGCTACAAAGAAATGACGCACCCTGTACACTTTTCAACTACTAATTACATTATTAAAAAAATGTGATGATAAACGGGAAAATATAATTTGCTGACCGAAATTAAAATTGCATAGTTTTCTTTTTTAAATACAGGGTGTCCCAAAATGAAAGAAAATATGTCAAAAATTACCAAAGTAACAGAGTACCACTAGCACCCTCTAGGAGCAATCACAAAATAAGTTGCAAATTCGTATTTCTCATGTCAGAAAACATGTTACTACAAAATTTCATCTTCATGCTGTTGAAACTCACAAAGTTATTGAGAAAATTTGAAATTAAATCTCCCCCTAGAACACCCTGTATCTCCTAAACCAGCAACATTCTTATTAGGCATGTTAGACTAAATCTCAATATTGTAGTGTTTACTATCTATAGTTGAGAGATGTCCCATTTTAAATGAATCACCCTGAATATGATATTCAAATAACATGTAACTTGAAGCAAAAATTTGAACCACAAATGTCTTCTCCAGAATCTGAAAAATAGTACATTATACACCTAGGAATTTGAAAACATTTTAGTGCTGAGGTTTATATACTATTCTATGTACTTTATGATAGGTGTTGAAGAAAAAATTATGAAAAAAAAATTAAATGCCAGTTTAATATTGTTCAAAACACATTACACTCTATTGCATCCATATCATCTTATACATCAAATAAAATCATTGAAAATAAATTTTTGAACTCAACTTCTATTGCAAAAAAAACACTTCAAATCCCTAGGGAAGAAACTGTTCTATGAGCATCAAAGATAACTGAAAATAAATGTAATTCAGAGGAACAACTAGTAATATGGATTTATATTCAGATTCTGATTAGACAGGTAATATCATTTTTGTTATATTTCTTGCTGTACCTAAGAATTTATTTTCAAAGAAATGAGAAACTATTTTCAGGCTTCACAATATGATTAGAGATAATGAAATGAATATATTCACTCGAGTATTCACTCAACTTTTTGCCTACAAAGTGATTTTTTTAGCAGAAAATCCTGAGGCTATATCTTTTACTTTCCTGGTATTTTGAATATATCACAGGAATAAAAGTTTTTGAGAAATCAATAATAAGAAATTGCTATTAAATGAGTGCATAATTTTTGGCATTCACTGAATTACATATATTGACAAATATTTTGAAAGATGAAACTCACCATCTGGGTAGGTACATTTTATACCAAAGGATGATTTTGGATGTTTTGCTTTCAGTTTTGTGATGATAATGGCATGTCTTGTAGCATCAACTTGCTGGGGTCCAGGTGTCCATTTTTTCATGGGGTATTAGTTTGATTTATTTTTTGATCACTTCCCTATAATGAATGAGGAACCTCATGGATATTATCTAGGAGCTGCAACAAATAGAAGAAATATCAGTTGTTCATATGAAATTGCTGATTTTTCAGATAATCACAGATGAGCAATGATGTAATATAAATTTAGGTACCTCCAGGTACCTAATATCAGCATTGCACATTAACTTCATTAATCAGTTTTCAAAATACATACATTATTTAGATAGTAAGTAGGTAGGTACCTAATATAAAAAGGACAGAGATTTTTGAAAGAATGGATAGGTTGGTATGTTGAATTCACCTAAAAGATACTTACCTACCTATTCCAGATCTACACTGCATCTCTTATATGGATGACAAGCAAAACTTGAAGCCTGAGTAGATGAAAAATAATGATTATATTGTTTGGAAGTATGGAATTCAATATAGTAGCTGGAAATAGATAGATACTAAAATAACTCTACAGCAATTTGTCTGTGATAGGCCTTGTTATGGTTTTGGTTCAATTTATCATTCATGTGTAGATAAACCTCAAAGAAGAATGTGGATTTTTTTCAGTTTCAACTTCTGAGTATCAGGTACCTAATCATTTTGTGGAATAGGCCTGGATATAACTACACTACAGTAAGGTGGAGTTTTGTATTAGTGATTACTGCACTTACCTACCTTATGAACAAACTAGTGGCAAGGACACTGTTCATCTTTGTACATACTTATGATATTTTCGATTTGCACCAAACATAATCATATTATTATTTTATTGTGTACTTGTGAGAGGGTGAATTCCAAAGGTATACGGTGAGTGTAGGTGTACTTTCTTCCATTTGTTGCTCCTCTGCTGCCAATTATTGAACCTACTCATATCACAGTATCTCATTTCAATCAACTGACTCTCTTCACTGTTTTTCCAACACATTTTCACTGTTTTCAGGTTTCCAGATTCACAATTCACAATAATATGAAAGAATTATCGCCCTTTTGTCAATATACCAACTCCACAGTCCACTTCCAGTTGTGACATTAGAATTCATAGAAATAATTTATTATGCCCATATGCCAATTCATGTGTATTTGTGGTTGCAGCGTTTCGGCGACTCGGCAAATACCTATTGAAACCGTTTTCAGATTCGTAAATTTTCCGTTTCTTCCATAATATGATGGAAATCTGATAAATTAATTGTCTTGTTATTGAAATTGAGCATTTTTTATGTCACCAAATTGACGAGAAAAATATGATCGACCTAGCGCCATCTATGAGAACTCTAGGAATTATTGTCGATGTCATTAAAATTGACATAATCAAGTAGGCAAAAGTCTACACATTTTTCTAGTCTTTTGCAAGAGTAAGCTATTTCACCATATATCTATCCACCTTTCTATTAGTAGATATTGATGAAAAGAGTTCAATTAACATTTTTCATACAGTCTTGGAAAAAATCCCAAAGTAGCTGTTTGGAGAAGTACAGACAAACAAAAAATTCCGAATGTGCTCATCGTTGGTTTTCCAAATTTCGAATATTTGCGATGAGATTTTCGAATTTCAAAATTCCATTGATTTTAAAATTTCAGTTTGTTATTAACTTGCAATAACTATGCATCTTGCCTCATTAATTCCAAATGTAACATTACAACAAAAAACACAACAAAATGAGCATTTCTATCGGACAGGGTGATGTTAGGCAGATATATTGAATATAATGATCATTTTTGATGGTTTACATAATCTTTCTTGGAACGCCCCTGTCTTCTGAAAACCAGGACGCAATAATTTTTCCATGTTGAAAAACAAGTAATAACCATCTATATAGAAAAAAAAACGTACGCACAAACACGAGAAGTCGTATTTTTCTCCTTTGAGGCTTGATAGTGAGTAAATATCGTGGCGAAACATCGAATAACCAAAACAAATTACTTAGGCCATCATTATCCTGGCATGAAAACAAAATAACGTCAAGGACAAATAAGTATCCTGACCCTGCCAATTTATTGAGACTGCTCTAGAAGAATGCTCCGGAAAGAATGAGATAATGAATTATGGAATTATTTTGAATTAAGAATTTTCTCATTTGAACTTTTCAACATTCTCTTCAATTAAAACTACTATTGAAATGGCATTATTTCTGCAATTACTTCTTGGATTATCTCAAAATTGTGGCTGTATCTTCAACATAATGATTGTAAATATTGGTTATTAAGGTTGTCATTTCAACTGAAATTGGAGCTTAACCAGGATATACAACATTTCAATTGATATGTTCAATAGAAATTAGATCTATTACGAAATTTTCTGTAAAAACGAGTAGTTTCGCTTAAAATCATTACTTTCCCAATGTGTGCATGGATGATCATTGACTACATGTTCATTCAACGTTGAATAGGTGAAAAATATGTCAATCGTTGATTATAATACCGTCAAATGAACACGTTTCAATTACACATTCAATGGATTATCGAACGATTCGCTGACGAATGTGTTGTTGATATCATTTTTTGAATGAATTAAACGTTTTTCATCGGCTAGTTACTGAACCAATTGTCAACGTTGTGTTTTATAATAATCAGTAGATATAGTTTTTACCGAGGTTTTTCCTTTTTTTATAAAAAACAGACATAAATATCATTTTCTTGTAATTATTTTCGGTGGTCGCGAACCTGTTTTATGATTTTTTTTTATTTTATCTCTCGACCAAACTGGTCGTGAACCAATTATTGTTCACGTCTATAAGATTTTTTTGAAAAATGTTCAAATTTTTTTCTCAATACTGATTCATTCAGATATCTACTCATTAAATATTAGTTTGCGACCATCAAATGAGGCCCAAATAATACTTCTACAGCAATTCAATTATTGAAGGTCGAAAACCAATTTGACCATATTCAGTTCGAGACCACTGTGGTTGAGAACTAGTTTGAACTAAATTTTGGTTCTCGACCATATCATATCTGATTATCTCTCTTATGTCTAAGTGAAACATGATTTTTACAGTGAAATATTTATCTTATTTCACCATGTAGTACCTGTTGTAGCTGCACAAATTCATAAACTTGATTTATGTTGATTTTCATTGTTTATGTATTTAGTATTTTTTATGCACTAGCGGGCCGTAAAGTGCACTTTACCGCCCGCTGTTCTTAGTTTCTTGATATCCACATATCGATTCATGGAAAACATATGATCATTTTTCTAGATTCTAATATATCCAGCGGTATATCATGAACTTCTTCTTCATCCGATTCCATAGTCTGGCTATTAGTATTATCACTAATTTTTACTTTTCAGTCAGAGAATGACAATTCAGCTTGTTTATTGGATGTATTGCTATAGAGTATAGACAACAACCTATCAGCTTGCTTGACAACGTCAAAATTAGGTAGGTATATATACTGGGTATGCATATTGTGAAATTCTGAAGAATGAATCTCTTCTAGAGACCAAAGAGTTTTACTATTATGATAATTGCAATATCCGTAGGATAATTTTTATATGTAAATCATCCATGAACATGACGCTTCTCGTGATTACTGAGTTTATAGGTAACAAATTAAATTCGAGGGAATATTAGTTATAGTCATATAGTTATAGTCATTACTCTTGAGTCAGAAAATAAACCACTAGTGCATAAAATTTTGTATGTATCACGTGCGTGAAATGCGTTTATGGCCTTCAGCGTGTAATGGCCCTCGGCTAGCGCCATCGGGCCATTATTCACGCAACAGGCCATAAACGCCTACTTTACGCCCTTGATACAATAATAACTATTAGTTCTTCAGTTTTTAGGAGTCTGCCTGATTATGAAATGATGTTTGCATCATAATCTTCACATGTCAAGCGTTTTCCAATCATTCCATTTTCTTGTGGATCAATGTGATGGACTTTTATCAAGATATCAAAAGTTGAATGCGAAGAAAAAGGTTGGAACATATTCACAATTACATTCAAGTTATCAAGGAATCAGTATACACTGACTCCAATACAATGTTATAAGTTTTTATACGAATTCACCACTCTCAATGTTGAGATTTCGGTTAACTGGTCGATAACCAGTGCATCTACTTATAACATTTGGTGGTAATACGATGACAGGCCGCGTATCCTTCACTTAGAGGTTGGTAATAGCACAACAAATTCTCAGAATGTCTCAAGCATCCGTATTTCACGAAGGCAGGAACTCGGGCAGGAATCAATAAACTCAAAATGTTCTGAATTCATCGAAAAATATTTGAACATTATTTCAGAATGCGTCCGCCGCATAGAGAACATCAAAGACCTAGATCATTTATTCACTTGTTCTTTCGATTGACATCCCAACCAATAGCCATCCATCACGTCCCTAATTGGCCCACTTTCGGCATCTCGGCAGCCCAGACAAAAGCCGCTGGATCGAGCAACGGCCGATAAAAATTTCATCACGATTTCTCGGAACGCGAGTCGTTAGTGAATTCGGAATCTGGATAATTATCCAGATTCCGAATTCCCGGCGTGTTACTCAATCCGAGAAAAAACAGGAGAAATTGTTGTCGAGGACCACCTCGTTTCAGACAATGAGAACGTTAGACCGTCCGCAGACGGTCCGCCAAAATCAGTGTCGTTTTTATGGAGGTACCGCCCCGAATCATTCACCAAAAAGGTTGAACACGATGCCATCATCGATGGCATCTTGAGATATGACAGAAATTATAATAATAATGATGTTTATTTCCATTCTATTATCATAAATGCCTTTGTTCCGCAAGAATCAATTCTAGCACCAACACTATTTCTACTCATTTTACTTGATTCTTTGGGATTTTCCTCGGGATTTTCTCTCCATGTTTCTATAAAATAAAAATATTCGTATTATTTCAATATATTTGTAGTGGGACAAATCAGATGATTTGCCCCAAAATGTCATTGCAGATTCGGTCCCGAAACGTCCAAAGATAAGTAAAAATTCGATATTTTTTCAATATATCTATATTTCTTTCCTTCAAACATTTTTTTCTTTTTTTAGACTCCCCAGGAAAATCAGAATCAGAAACGAACGAGGAAGAAATGTTGACAACATAAATATTCTTACCGATGCCTTTCAAAATGAAATTCGACCAATCTTGCTGGGGAGTTTATCACTGGGTGTAAGGTTCGAAGCACGCCACAAGGCTGTAAATACATGTTGAAGACACAACTAGCAAACCTGAATGAATAAACTGCCAGCACTAAACACAAAGAAGAATGTTTGATTGAATGAAAATTCGAAAAAGTAAAGGAATTTTAAATCGATATTTAACAGAACACAGGGACTTGACAGTGACACAGTTTTGATACTTGCATAAAAATTCAGTTTAGGAAAACAACAAAATGAAAGCTGAAAATAACAGAAAACAAATGACTTGTCTGCAAAGGACGGCAAGTAAACCCCTCTGGTGGAGTAAACACTGAACTGAGTGATTGGACAGTCATGTATGACCTGTCGGCAGTCTAGATATTTAGCCGTCATTAGAATTACCATCAGCAATAACCTTTCCTGGAAAAATCACGTGAGACCAATTGCTAAAAGTGCATCCCAAAAACTTGGTTTTCTGTTTCTGGCCAGGAGCTATTTCACTTCCAGCTGCTTATGATCTATAAGGCACAGATCCGACCTGTCCTGGAATACTGTTCCCATATTTGGAGTGCAGCACCCAAACATACACTGAAACTGTTGAATTCTGTCCACAAAAGGGCAATTCGTCTCGTGGGTGATGCCTCGCTCACAAACTCACTCACTTCTCTGGAACACCGTAGAAAAGTTGGTGATCTGGCTCTATTTCATAGATATTTTCATGGGCGATGCTCTCCTGAAATATCAACAATTGTTCCTCCCTAGGCAGTCCCCGCGAGATTAACCCGTCGAGTTGAGGCTTCGCACCCCTTCGTGGTCACTTTGGATACCTGCAGAACATCTCTCACCAAAGACTCGTTCATCCAACGAACAGCGAGGTTCTGGAAGACATTGCCAAGGAAGGTGTTCCCCAAGGCATATAACCTCTAGAAATTTGAGAAGAACACTAATTCCTACCTTATTTTCCTTGGATCTCACGACGTTCTCTGAACATTACAGCATATCCCTTTTCGTGGGAACCAGAACATAAAAAAAAATTAAAATATAATTATCAACATTGTGAGATATATCGAAGACTGGAACCTTTGGCACGATAATACACTACACACTGTTTCACTACTAACCGATACTCTTTGGTAGAAGTCCATGGTTTCTCAATGTGGAGTCAAGTTTATTGAATACGATACACAAAGTCATCTTCACGACATTTAATGTCATTAGCACACATTAGCACCATGATGTCCACTTATTCTTACAGCCATTCTTCATGTTATACACAATTTTCATCTCTCTATTTCTAAGTAAGTGGACATCATGGTTACTATGAGGATTCAGAAATCCGAAATGGTTTCATTGCAATAAAGTCATATAACCTGTATGTGAGAGATGATAATATGTCCTATATCACTGATATGAATGATTATTTTTGGAAGTTTTCGAGCTCATCAAGATCAGAGTTTATGCCAGTATACTTCTCCTATACATTCCAATTTTCATTTCAATGCTGAATATATTGGTAAGTTATATTTCTATATCATTATACATCATATTTTTCATCCGATTTGAAGAATGTTAATTCTTAATTTCGGAGGATTTTTTTTCATGTTCTCCTTTTGAATGTTCATCAGGTATAATTCAATGTTCGACGTGGCAAATAGCCAGGAAATTAATTGTTTTTTGTTGAATATTAAGAATGATGTGTGCATATACATATTTTTGTCTGAAGGAGAATGCAAATTCTCAATTTCAGAAGTTTTTATATTTCATTTTCAAACTCTTATCGTGTGTGTTCAATAGATATAATTCAATGTTCGTCGTGGCATATAGCCAGGAAAGTAGTTGTTTTCTATTGAATAAACTGAAAAAGAGTAGGTAGATATTCTCAACACATAGAGAATGCCGAATTCTCAATGTATTGCTCCATATAAATATATATCCATTTTTGTATGTCCATAATTTATCTGAGGATATTCCTTTTCAACACTTTCATACCCAATCAGGGGGTTCAAACTTGAACGATGGAAACTTGTGATTTTTATAGACCTCTAATCGCAGATTCGTGATAGAATCTCAATTCAGAATTTCTTTCCACGCCCTGTATGATGAATGTCAATTTATCATACACCCAAAAGCAAGAACATTGTCCGTAGACCATTCCTAAATATCTTAACTGCGCCACTGTTTGGACCATTGACAAAAGTTCCGCGAAAAGAGATCCTCTGAATGTCCAATTAGCGAGGATCGATGCGTGTCATGAATTTTTTCGTTTGGCTGATGCAATTTTCGCTAGTCAAATCGACAGACAATGCTTTGGGAGCAAAAATGGACAGGTCGTTGAACTGAGGGGTATTTCTTCAATGTGTCGTAGAAGTTACGTCAAGCATTTTTATGAATGGTAGTTGAAAATCCATCGAAGCAATGTTTGTAATTAAAACAAGAGTTGATAATATATAGGTATCTCAATAATACTACGTCCATAATGCATTGTTGAAAAACTTTTGAACAACCTGTAGGAAAAATGATGACCTATTACTTGTGTAATCAAACATCGAACACGCATTCATCTGAACCTAATTGGAAATAAACTACCTAATTTTTTATATTGATTTGATTGATACTGGATTGGATCGATATGGAGTTATATTACTAGATAGTGCTTTCATATAATCTCCAAAAGTTCAAAAAAAATTCCAATACCTACCTCCTGTCCCTATCCTCCCTAGGAACGCACGATGTTCTTTGAACATTATAGGGATTCCCTCTCGTGCGCTCCAAGCGATAAAAAAAAAAAATGTGTCTACATCAGGATGTCAAATTTCAAATAGGTCAATTTTACAAATGGCTATTTTAGAAGTTACTAGATGTCATTTTTTGGGTTTGAACGTTTGAACTATAGAAAAGATTTGTGTTATTCGATGTTGAACTCGATGTGGAAATATGCAGATTGATAACTGATCGGGGAAAGAAATCATGATCACAATGATTAGTATTACTTGGAAATTGACCATAGAAGCAGAGGGTAGCTAGTTTACAGTCAGATATGTATTTTCGAGGGGCGAACCGCAGACGAACATTTGTACACCAGACTTCACATTCTCCTAAGACTTCACTGACTTCATCGAGACTTCACTGAATTCATCATGACTTCAATGACTTCATCGAGACTTCAGTGAATTCATCGTGACTTCACTGACTTCATCAAGACTTCACTGACTTCATCGAGACTTCAGTGACTTTATTGGTACTTCTTGGGACAAGATTTTCATTGAGATATCACGACAATCATTGAAAATTCAATTTCGTTGAGAAGTGACGTCATTATGTAGTCCTGATCTCTGGGGGATGAGCGGGGCAGTAGGGGAAAGTTTGAAGGTCATTTTTTCAAGTTGTTCTTGAATAATTCGACAATCGCGAACTCTAGCGGAAAAATGAAGGTATACAAAGTTGAACAACATGAAATTCCCTATGAAAAAGTCTCTATTCACTTTTCGTCTACAACGAATCCTGAGAGACAGGGAGAGAAAAAATCGAGAAGTATCAAAAATAGAGTTCAATGGTTTGAAATTCATGTTCAATGTCTCAAATCATGTAATAAGTGTTCAACGTGACTAATAACAGAAAAAAATATATTATTTCTTGAAAGCAAACATTTTGAATGTATATTTTCCAATAACTGCCAATTATAATAATAATCTTCGTCCATATTTTCCTCGATATTTTCCATATCCAGCAACGGTGCACCTTATATATATACGTACTGAGCAATCCATCCTCCCCTCCATATTTTCGTCCAGTTGAACGTAAACGTAAGGAATACTGTGACGTTGAAGCTCGCGTTGAAGGCTGTTGATCTGAGTGAGCTTCTCTCAGATTTTTTTCAATTGAGTCAACTTTGATATCCTCTTTTCTGAAAGATGGTTGAAACCTCCAATTTTCATACTTGCACGGGAAATGTTTCTCAGGAATCTGTGCAATTATTCAATCACTAGCAATACCAGTCAAACGAACTCGACAAGTTCAGTCAGCATATTATGTCGCCTTCAACCTTGATATAGGTCGAACAAACGGCAGAGCTTCGTCAAAGGAAATATTCCTAAGAACATATAATCCCCAAAAGTTTGAAGACATTTCCATCATGACTTCACTGACTTCATCATGACTTCACTGACTTCATCATGACTTCACTGACTTCATCGAGACTTCAGTGACTTCATCGTGACTTCACTGACTTCATCGTGACTTCACTGACTTCATCGAGACTTCTTCAACGTGTACACTAGACTTCATTAGCGGTTCGCCCCTCGTGTATTTTCAATGATTTTTGGGCATATTCGGAAATTAACAGATCAGTTTCAACAGAAACAGCAATTAATTTTGCAATTGATGTCTTGAAAGTGGAAAACAATTTAGAGATTCACAAGGGTATATGACCTAATACAATATAACCACCACAGTATAGGCTGGGTCCAAGCCGTAATCAAGGAGACCATGGCCTAATTCCACTCAAACCGATGAAAATTTGTCGGCCATAAACAGGGTTGGAATAAGTCATGACTTTTATAAAAAAGTCAAAAAAGTCAGACTTTTTGAAATAAGTCGGACTTTTTTGAATTAATTCACTTTAAAAGAAATCAAATTTTATTTACTTAACAAAAGAAATCTCAAATCATAACATAACATGCACTTTTTTGTAAAACAATCTGAGAAACAAATGCAACTTATTATCTTATTACCTATTCAGAATCTTCATCAGAAAAGTTAGTTTTCCGGCTTTCTCGACTCCTAGTCGGTTGCGTAGATCCGAATGTACCAACCCGAAAGATGAAAATATTCTTTCCACACCTGCGGATGAAGCTACTCCTGTCATAAGTTGTTTGATGCTATTTTCCGCTGCAGGATCTAAATCTGTTAGTGAAAATATTGACATCCACCACTCAATATCTGTCATACTTGAAATAACAGATTTATCGTGATATTAATGCCAATGTAATGTTCTAATGTTATGCCGTTTTTCTGGGTTTCCCTCTTTGATTTCGGTTTTTCGGTTATTCCCCGACCCCGACGCGCGGACGCGGTGCATTGTATTGTTTTGTGGGCACTCCACGGTTGCCGGATGGCTAGGTTGCCATAATATTATCGGATTTTTCAGTTAAAACTAGTTTGAATCAATGTTGATAATGCGATTTGTGATTTTGAATTAATTCATGACTTTTTTAAAAAAGTCATGTGAATTAATTCATGAATTAAATCACTGAATTAATTCATATGAATTAATTCGTGCCAACCCTGGCCCTAAACCAAGTCCTTTGAAAAAACGCGAAAAATCGTTTGTACTTCAAAATTTCTATAATCATTGTTATATGAACTTATATATCTGCAATTTGAAACACATTTTTGTCTGAACTTTGATTCAGAATGGAAGTGACATACTTGTACATCCATACTATCCGGTTTGGTTGATACCGGTCTCGATACCGGTTGTGGCTGATATTAGTTGATATGAGTAGCAGCTTCAAAAATCATTCAAATTAGGATCACTGAGGCTCAAGACTGTTTCGACAACTCTCTATCATGATTTGGTTTGTTTATAAAATTTCAACTAGCCCATCAGTTTCTCAAATTAGGATCACTGAGGCTGAAGACTGTTTGGACAACTTTCTATTGTGATTTGGTTTGTATGTACAATTTCAACTTGCCCAGTTTCTTAAATTCGTATTTTAGAAATACCTATCTATTGGAATGAAGAAGGATGACTTTTTGTGTGTATGGTGTGGTATTAGTTTCCCGGAAAATCCTTCATTCTGGAATACCACGTCGACCATACGGAAACTTCAACTCTTGGAAGATCCACTTCCAATGGTAGTTATGGGTTCAGTATAGGTACTACTATGATAGAGATTCTCCTTACCTGAGTATAGCCGCAGCCGCGTGATCCACGCCGTAATCAAAATGGCCGATGAAAAGTCATCAGTCCTGATACTTGCAAACCCTTTGAAAAACCAGCTCGAGTAATTCGAAGCTGATGTTCAGTCTATGAATTTGGGAAGATTTAGCTCTGTTTTATGAACTAATATCTGCAATTCAAAACACATTTCTGTGTGAGCCTTGATCCAGAATATAAATGTTTATCCATACCGAGATCTATACCAATTGATTTGGTTAATACCGGTTGTGACTGATACCTCGCTGACTTGGTTTTATATTAGTAGCAATAATTCAAATTAGTATCACTGAGGCTTGCTCAATACTGTTTTGATTGATTGACTTTCTGTTATGATTTGGTTTGCCTGTGAAATTTCAACTAGCCCAGTATCTCGTATACAGTATAGTAACTATAGATAATTTCATTTTTATTATTTTTTTATCTCTCTGGAATATAGAGCGATGTTTTTTCATCGAACGAGATCAATGATTGATTACAAGAAAGAACCTGGCATACAGGACTGCTTGGAAATCAACTATATATACAGAACGAGATACACAGAATCACAGTATAGCGAGCCATAAATTTCGACAAATTAGTATTATCCCAACTCTTTCGATCAAAGGGTACATTTTGTTTTCCAAGAGATACCGGCAATGATGAAATCGCACACCTGATTTCGACCAACGTATTAGATGCACCTGGATTCGTATGGTATCAAATCCTAGAAGAATCCATATTCAGACCACATAGGTATAATCAGGCTGACCAGAGTATGTGACCTATCAAAATATTCTAGGCTACCGCGTCAACTAGGGAGGTCCTGGACGATCCAGGTTCGGTTCTCCTTATCTGAGGCTAGTCACAGCAGGGTGGTTCAAGAAGTAACTAGAAAGGCCATGGCCTAATTCCGCTCAGGCCGATGAAACGGCGTTAGCCCTGATACTTGCAAAACTTTTGGAAAAACTGTTGCAACTTGCAGCTAATGTTCGGTCTATAACTTTGGGAAAATGAAATACATACTGTTTTATGAACATATATCTGCAGATTGTCACTGATATGGGTTGATATGGGCAGTAACTTCAGAAATATTTCCCAATTATAATCAGAGAGGGGTTTTGATTGACAACTTTCTATTATTATATGGTTTTACTATAAAATTCCAATTATTTAGTCCACTTACCCAAATACGTTTTCAAGAAATATCTCGAGAACAAGGAAGAAACTCGGGAAGAAACTGTACTGGTGTTTAAGACTTCTTCGAAATTAACCAGCAATTTCGTTGAATTGGTATTATCCATTATCTTTTGATTAAAGAATAGGTACAGTTTGTTAGTTATAATTATCCTAATAGATACCGGCAATTTCCAGCAACGCGTTAGGTCAGGGCCTACTCTATCTCAGATAGAGTAGGCCCTGGTTAGGTGCACATGAGGTGAACGTGGATTGATCCTCGTATGTGAACTAGTACAACATTGGAGGTTATACCGCGTCGACCAGGAGAACGTTAACTCCTGGAAGATCCACTTCCGATAGTAGTTAGAGTGTCTCCTTGCTTGAGGCTGGCCACAGCAGGGTGATCCAAGCCGTTATCAAAAAGGCCATGGCCTAATTCCGCTCGGGCTGATGGAACTTCATCAACCTGATACTTACAAACCTCTTGAATCTTTAGTCTAAAACTTTGGGAGAATTAAATCCTGTTTTTATGAACATAATTATATCTGCAATTTTGAACACATTTCTGTCTAAATCTTGATTCAGAATGGGAGTGACGTGTTTATCCATACTGAGTGATCTAGATAACAAGAAAGAAATCGTGATGGCATTTAGGATTTCTTCGAAATTAACGAGCAATTTCGTTGACTTTGTATTATCCACTATCTTTCGATCAGAGAATACCTCGGAGAAAACAGTTTGTTAGTTACATTATCCTTATAGGTACCGGTAATATGGCAATGATGAAATCGCACGTGAATTGATCCTCGAAGAATCCTTATCACATCAAGGTGAAATCCGGTAGAATCAGGCTGACCGGGATATGTGACCTAATAAATATATTCGAGGTAACCATGTCGACCGACCAGGGGAACGTCCTGGAAGTCCTGGAAGATCCAGTTCCGATAGTAGTTATAGAGTGTCTCCTTACCAAAAGCTAGCTACAACAGGGTGGTCCAAGCCGTTGAAAAAGGCAATGGCCTAATTCCGCTCAGGCCGATGGAACTTCATCAACCCTGATACTTGCAAACCTCTTGAAAAAACTGTTCTAATTCCAAGCTAATCTTTAGTCTATCACTATGAGAGAATTAAATATATCTCGATCTATCTGCAATATTGAACACATTCCTGTCTAATCCTTGTTTCAGAATGGGAGTGACGTGTTTATCCATACCAATTGATTTAGATAACAAGAAAGAAATCGTAATGGCATCTAGGACTCTTTCGAAATTAACCAGCGATGTCGTTAAATTAGTATAATCCTTTATCTTCTCATCAGAGAATACAGTTTGTTAGTTACATTATCCTTATAGATACCGGTAAACCGGCAATGATGAAATCGCATTGTTGATTCCCAGCGAGATTTCCAGCAACGCATTAGGTGCACATGAGTTGAACTTGAATTGATCCCCGAAGAATCCTCATTACATCAAGGTAAAATCCGGTAAAATCAGGCTGACCGTGGTATGTGACCTAGTGAAAATATTCGAGGTTACCGCGTCGACCGACCAGGGAAACGTCCTGGAAGATCCACTTGCGATAGTAGTTAGAGTGTCTCCTCACCTGAGGCTAGCCACAGCAGGATGGTCCAAGGTGTAATCAGAAAAGCCATGGCCTAATTCCGCTCAGGCCGATGGAGCTTCATCAACCCTGATACTTGCAAACCTCTTGGAAAAACTGTTCTAATTCCGAGCTTATCTTTAGTCTATAACTTTGAGAAAATGAAATCCTGTTTTATGAATATATATCTGCAGTTTTGAACATTTTTCTGTCTAGAACTTGATTCAGAATGGAAGTGACGTGTTTATCCCGAGGTTTATCCATACTAATTGATCTAGATAACGAGAAAGAAATCTAGATGGCATTTAGGACTTCTTAAACTCCATCATCTTTCGATCAGAGATTACAGTTTTTTAGTTATACATTATCCTTATAGATACCGGTAAACCGGCAATGATGAAATAGCACCGTTGATTTCCAGCAACGCTTTAGGTGCACATGAGTTGAACGTGAATTGATCCTCGGAGAATCCTTATTACATCAAGGTAAAATCAGGCTGACCGGGGTATGTGACCTAGTAAGAACATTTGAGGTTACCGCGTCGACCAGGGAAACGTTAACTCCTCAACTTCCGATAGTAGTTTGAGTGTCTTCTTACCTGAGGCTAGCCACAGCAGGATGGTCCAAGCCGTAATCAAAAAAACCATGGCCTAATTCCGCTCAGGCCGATGGAGCTTCATCAACCCTGATACTTGCAAACCTCTTGGAAAAACTGTTCTAATTCCGAGCTTATCTTCAGTCTATAACTTTGAGAAAATGAAATCCTGTTTTATGAATATATATCTGCAGTTTTGAACATATTTCTGTCTAGAACTTGATTCAGAATGGGAGTGACGTGTTTATCCATACTAATTGATTTAGATAACAAGAAAGAAATCGTAATGGCATCTAGGACTCTTTCGAAATTAACCAGCGATGTCGTTAAATTAGTATAATCCTTTATCTTCTGATCAGAGAATACAGTTTGTTAGTGACATTATCCTTATATACCGGTAAACCGGCAATAATGAAATAGCACCGTTGATTTCCAGCAACGCTTTAGGTGCACATGATTTGAACGTGAATTGATCCTCGAGGAATCCTTATTACATCAAGGTAAAATCAGGCTGACCGGGGTATGTGACCTAGTAAGAACATTTGAGGTTACCGCGTCAACCAGGGAAACGTTAACTCCTCAACTTCCGATAGTAGTTAGAGTGTCTCCTTACCTGAGGCTAGCCACAGCAGGGTGGTCCAAGCCGTTATCAGAAAGGCCATGGCCTAATTCCGCTCAGGCCGATGGAGCTTCATCAACCCTGATACTTGCAAACCTCTTGGAAAAACTGTTCTAATTCCAAGCTTATCTTCAGTCTATAACTTTGAGAAGATGAAATCCTGTTTTATGAATACATATTTACAATTTTCAACACATTTCTGTCTGAACCTTGATTCAGAATGGGAGTGACGTGTTTATCCATACTAATTGATCTAGATAACAAGAAAGAAATCGTGATGGCATTTAGGACTTCTCCGAAATTAACGAGCAACTTTGTTAAATTCGTATTATCCATTACCTTTCGATCAGATAATACACTTTGTTAGTTGTACATTATCCTTATAGATACCGGTAAACCGGCAATGATGAAATCGCACCGTTGATTTCCAGTAACGCTGTAGGTGCACATGAGTTGAACGTGAATTGATCCTCGGAGAATCCTTATTACATCAAGGTAAAATCCGGTAAAATCAGGCTGACCGGGGTATGTGACCTAGTAAGAACATTTGAGGTTACCGCGTCGACCAGGGAAACGTTAACTCCTCAACTTCCGATAGTAGTTCGAGTATCTTCTTACCTGAGGCTAGCCACAGCAGGGTGGTCCAAGCCGTAATCAGAAAGGCCATGGCCTAATTCCGCTCAGGCCGATGGAGCTTCATCAACCCTGATACTTGCAAACCTCTTGGAAAAACTGTTCTAATTCCGAGCTTATCTTTAGTCTATAAGTTTGAGAAAATGAAATCCTGTTTTATGAATATATATCTGCAGTTTTGAACATATTTCTGTCTAGAACTTGATTCAGAATGGGAGTGACGTGTTACGTGTTTATCCATACTAATTGATCTAGATAACGAGAAAGAAATCTAGATGGCATTTAGGACTTCTTAGGAATTGACGTGCAATTTCGTTAAATTTGTATTATCCATTATCTTTCGATCAGAGATTACAGTTTTTTATCGAGGAATCCTTATTACATCAAGGTAAAATCAGGCTGACCGGGGTATGTGACCTAGTAAGAACATTTGAGGTTACCGCGTCGACCAGGGAAACTCCTCAACTTCCGATAGTAGTTTGAGTGTCTTCTTACCTGAGGCTAGCCACAGCAGGGTGGTCCAAGCCGTAATCAGAAAGGCCATGGCCTAATTCCGCTCAGGCCGATGGAGCTTCATCAACCCTGATACTTGCAAACCTCTTGGAAAAACTGTTCTAATTCCGAGTTTATCTTTAGTCTATAACTTTGAGAAAATGAAATCCTGTTTTATGAATATATATCTGCAGTTTTGAACATATTTCTGTCTAGAACTTGATTCAGAATGGGAGTGATGTGTTTATCCATACCAATTGATTTAGATAACAAGAAAGAAATCGTAATGGCATCTAGGACTCTTTCGAAATTAACCAGCGATGTCGTTAAATTAGTATAATCCTTTATCTTCTGATCAGAGAATACAGTTTGTTAGTGACATTATCCTTATAGATACCGGTAAACCGGCAATGATGAAATAGCACCGTTGATTTCCAGTAACGCTTTAGGTGCACATGAGTTGAACGTGAATTGATCCTCGAGGAATCCTTATTACATCAAGGTAAAATCAGGCTGACCGGGGTATGTGACCTAGTAAGAACATTTATTTTGAGGTTACCGCGTCAACCAGGGAAACGTTAACTCCTCAACTTCCGATAGTAGTTAGAGTGTCTCCTTACCTGAGGCTAGCCACAGCAGGGTGGTCCAAGCCGTAATCAGAAAGGCCATGGCCTAATTCCGCTCAGGCCGATGAAACGTCGTCAGCCCTGGGGTGCTGGGTCGGACCATGTTCCTGGCCGGGGTACACACACTCGCGCGTCGAAGAACCGCGTCTCTCGGCCGATCGTCGCTTGTCTCTAACACATGCTTGCTGGATCAGAATGGGCATCGAGAGGGCAGCAGACACGTGCTCTCGTCGCTCGTCCGATCGACACTGAACCGGCGGCACCGGCGTGGAACGTAGCGACGGGACTGTCGAAGGACCCGGCGCGCGACGCGCAGACGCTCGCCGGCGCCCGAGACGCCGTCGGGACGTCGAGGTACGGGGGGCGAGCGAGAAGTTTAGCGACCGGCTCGTAGGTTCGGGAGGCTTGTTGGCGATATTTGGCGGTTTCATCGACGGAGCACCGCGCAAAGAGGAAACGGGGAATGAGGTTGTACATACATACACACTATGTAGTCGAATTTACGACACAAATTATTATCTACTTCGATTTCTGCTAAAACAATTGAATTTCTGGAGATTATATGCCTCGGGGAACACCTTCCTTAGCAATGTGTTTCAAAGCCTCGCTGTTCGTTGGATGAACGAGTCTTCGGAAAGAGATGTTCTGCAGGTCTCCAAAGTGACCACGAAGGGGTGCGAAGCCTCAAATCGACGGGTTAAACTGTGCGGACTGCCAAGGGAGGAACAATTGTTGATA
The DNA here is from genome assembly GCA_918026855.4 of Phaedon cochleariae. NCBI lineage: Eukaryota > Metazoa > Arthropoda > Insecta > Coleoptera > Chrysomelidae > Phaedon > Phaedon cochleariae. Next base: position 1,995,578 of record OU896709.1, on the reverse strand, counting down.
TTTCAAAAGAGTACCGTCTATGAAAATATCTATGAAATTGAGTCAGATCGCAAACTTTTCTACGGTGTTCCAGAGAAGTGAGTGAGTTTGTGAGCGAGGCATCACCCACGAGACGAATTGCCCTTTTTTGTGAGGATATAAGTATTTTGATTTTGACAAAATAAATTATCGAATTCATCTTATATTACATAAGTACCTTGGAATAGTATCCCCAAAACCTCAATACGCGGCTGGTTGGCAAGGTGGATGCAAGAAAGACATCAGGCATACTGGAACATTGTCCCAGGACACAGACACAGTAAACTGATGGTTGGAACACTGTCCAAAACAGTGACTAACGACATTCTGAGCCTAAACAGAAGTCAGATCAGACAAGTGACGGGACTAATAACCGGTCACTGCCCCTTGAGGAAACATATGCATCAAATGGGCATCTATACAGACGAACCCATATGCAGACTATGCAATGAGGAGGAGGAAACTGCCACCCATGTAATATTGTAGTGTGAAGCACTAGCGCGTTGGAGATAAAACCTTCTGGGAGCAGTAAACTCTCAAGAGGACTTTCCAAATAATGATTTGGTGAAGAGGCAGCTGAACCTTATCAAGGTAGGGAACCTGTTCACCTAAGTCAACAGCATGATCAGGAATAGGAATAGGCCCAAAGGCTCAAATTTTCGTACTATCATTGGTTTTGAGGCAGTATTAAATGCTGCTAGCTATTTTATCTGACGCACCTTCTATAAAAACTGAGGCAAATTTCAACAATATTTCACAATACGATATTGATAGGTTACATTTATTCACAAAAAAACATAGAACTCAGGAGATTTTATGCAAGTTTCATGATTATTTTGGGCGGGGTGACTGAATAGGCAACATGTTTGACCTTCAAGTTTCTCCTCATCTCGCAGTTTTTCAGAGAAAAATGGGTGGCTAAGTAGAGAAGTTGGACCAAACAAAATTCAACCAGAATGTTTGAAGATTTCAGCGATGATAATATTAGCTATATTTACATCCACTGATTATTGTTTCATTTCAGGTGATCTATATCATCATCATCAAAGGAATTTATTTCGAATAGGTAAAATCACATGCGAATATAAACGAAATAACGAAATCAGTTTGTTTAAAGATTATCCGGCGATTTGGAAGTTTTCCAAATAACACATTAGATTTTAGTGTGCATTATTGAGATTGGCAGTAGACTTGTCGTAAAACAGACATTTTGTAGCCAGTTCAGGATTTGTGATCTGTAAAATGTTTGATACTGATTGACTATGATTGTTTAATTGCTTGTGCCACTCAGGTTCAGCATCATTAGGAACGATGAAATATATCATCGGAGCTGCGAGAGTAGAACTAAAAGTTTTTTCAAGGTGCTTACAGTGTGTGCAATTTAATCCTTTTTCATCCTGGAAGCCATCTAGCGATTTCAAAAACTGAAATTATCGTATCTACTCGACGGTATCTGAATGTGGGTTAGTCATTAATAGTTGTTTCGAACTTATCAGGAAACGTTCTGTGCACTATGTAACTAACTGTTTGTCTCTCGTTTTCACAATCTGGAACTAGTAGAACTGTAAAAACTTCACAAACGGTGAGATTTCCACAAAATTCTTAATTTCACGACATGTTTTGCCAAATCAGTAGCTTCATCTCACCTATATGGAAGCAATCTGTTGAATGGTATGATGAAAACTTAGCCGTGGCACTTGATATCTCCAAGACATTCGATCTAGTTTGGCACCACGGACTCCTCGCCAAGCTTCCATCTTATGGCTTGCCTCCCCAGCTATGTTCTCTGCTAGCTAGTTTTCTCTCAAACAGGTTTCTCCATGTAGTGGTCGACGAAGTTTCATATGGGGGAAATGGGGAATCAATAATAATAACAATAATAATAATAATAACAACAGTATAAAATCTTATTATTCCTATAATGAATTCCTGTACAATATGGAGACAACCATTCCATCAGAGTCGGATTGGTATTGTTAAAAAAAATTATTATGAACATGAGAGTTATATTCAGATGAAAGAGTTTGGTCCATCAAGATGACAAGATAATTATTATTATGTAGCAACCATTGTTTGTTTGAGAATTTTTGCATGCATATTATCACAGTTTTACAGTCCTAGGGATGGATCAACCTAGTTACTATTTCGAAAATGTCAGAATAATTTGTTTCCTGTTTCAAATGATTTCAAAACTACGCCTCCCAACGAATTTGGTTAAATTTTTTGATACATTGACAATCGTACAGAACGTCTCCAAAAACAGACAGACAGAGAGGAATGACTGAAAGTTCCAGTACTGATGAAAACTGAACATGAAAATGGTAGAATCAAGATCAATTAATGAAAACATCCTGTCTGTGCATTTCCATGTTGAGAACGAGAGCACATTCGTTCCCGAAACGTCCAAAGATGAGTAAAAATTCGATATTTTTTCAATATATCCATACTTCTTTTTTTCTGACATTTTTTCAAACAAAGTGTCACTGAAAAGCTACTGGATTTTTCTTTTTGGCTCCCTGATAAGGAAAATTGTTAAACGCAGTGACATCATGGGGCAAATCATCTGATTTGTCCCACTTCAAATATATTGAAATAATAAGCATATTTTTCTTTTACAGAAACGAGGAGAGAAAATCCTAAAAAATCAAGTAATCCATATAATTCCATACTGTAATAACTCGATCCTATAATCAAGACTTGTTACAGTTTTGAACTCTGAAATATTTTCAGTGATCCAGAGTTATCACATTGCATAGCTCAAAATAGATTTCAACACTCGAAACAAACTTATAATACTATGTTATATCATTGTTCCTGTAGTGATTGTAGTTATTGTACTTACTCATCTAATAATGATGATTTTTGATCACAGAGCTCCATATTATCAATTATATAATTCAGATCAATAGTGTAACAAGTCCGAACAAAATCATTTTTCACCAAAAGTTTTTTTTTCTGAATTTGTTGATTCAAGGCAGTAAATAGAAAACTACTATGCATGGCAGCGCTATTATTTTATATTTTTGGGACATAATCTACAGAATCAGATTCAAATTATCATGAGCTGAATTTCCAATTGCGATTTTCTCGAAACTACGATTTTTGAGATGTTACACTATTGAACTATTGTATCGATATTACCAGCCTCCATCAAATCGAAACTATTCGCACCAAAACACATAATTAATTCTCCATTGTTCCTAGTGTTTCCAGGGAGTTCGTCCAGCGCACAATATCCATGCAGGAAATTGGAAAATCTGCCACGGGAATTCAGCGGCAGATGTTCGTCCTGGCTAGCCAACTATACTGCCATCAACATTCCGAATATTATTTGGCTATTGTTCCACATAAATTGATTCAACTGGACGAGACGGGATGGTTGTCTGTACCGGAATGCGATGGCATTATTCCAAATTAATGCGACACTGAAAACCAAGTAGGGCTAGAAAAACTTCCCCAGAATCCCAGTGGTATAGGCAACCAATACCATAATGCACCAAACATATGGTGAATGCGATATCACTACATCACCAGAAAATCTTAATGTTTCCTTCCATTCTTCGTGGGGTTTGGATTCGGGTTAAGAAAAAAACTAGTTGGGTAATATCATCAAAAAAAAAAACGTTTCGCCCTTGTCAATTTTTATTGAAATAACTGTTAATCATGGCAATCTGTGAGAATTGTACTGTTTCATTAACACATTTTGAAATAATTATGAGATAAACTGGGCGTCAATTGAAACGTTAATAGTGGAATTTGGCATCAAGTTTGACTTCTCGTAATTTCTAAAATATTGAACCAATTTTGAATTGCCGCCCAGATTTTGAATGCCTTTTTCATCGTCTTTCGAACCGTTCCTTACAGCTTCTTCTAAATTGATCAGGACCCGTGATACAGGGTGAAACAAAGTTTCGTGCATTTTGAAAAAAAAAATTCTCCCCCCCCCCAATATTTTATTCGGGCATTTCATAAATAGCAACCAAACCTCGGGACATTTTCGAGTTTTTCCAAAAAACTACTGTAGTTTCCGAAAAAAAAATTATTTTTTTTTATTTTTCTAAATGGACTAATTTTAGAGGAGTTCCATGAATGGATGCTTTTATGCATTTCAGGAAAGCGTTGGAGCAGATATGTATACCAGGTTACTCAAAAACAATCAATAATTTATTACTTCGCAGTCTATGATAAAAGTTGTCTACCTTAGTGAGCAGTAAATCAACACATCTCATCAACAAAAACATACAACGATACCTTGTTTCTATAACAACGTATTGTTGAAACAATGTAGGTATGCATAGAGGTTATATCAATTGCCAATTTTCATGAAAACGTCAGTGTAATTCGGGTCCTAAAAAATTTAAAGATGCCTCGTTCAAATCGGGTCGAAATGGAAAATATCATTTGTTAAGATCATTATAGTGATATAAACTATAATTCAGTACAGATAATCATTATTTCAGGTCACGACGATAAGGATATACCCAAACTCATTTAAGTACCATTTTCAATAAGTCAGTCATGACAATAAATAGACTGATTCATCGTTTTGAAGATACAGGTAACCATTTAAAAAAAATGCAAAAAAAAATTTTTTTTTTGGAAACCACAGTAGTTTTTGGCAAAAACTCGAAAACATCCCGAGGTATGGTTACTATTTATGAAATGCCTGAATAAAATATGAGCATCGTGGTCTTCCGACAAAATGGGGGGGGGGCGGAGAAATTCTTTTCAAAATGCACGAAACTTTCTTTCACCCTGTATCACGGGTCCTGATTGATTCAGAAGAAGTTGTAAGGAACGGTTCGGAAGACGATGAAAAAGGCATTCAGAATCTGGGCGGCAATTCAAAATTCGTTCAATATTTTAGAAATTACGAGAAGTCAAACTTGATGCCAAATTTCACTATTAACGTTTCAATTGACGCCCAGTTTATAATAAGGTTACCTAACCCAACCAATTCAGTGGACTTTAATTTTGGAAAATTTTTGTCTTTCTTTCTTTATAGAAGAAATTATTAAACCACATCAAATGCTGCGAATTTTGATTTATATTATCTATTCCAACACAAGTCCAACCAACCCTTGCGAGTTATAACAGGAGGGTAAACGAACATGCAAGGTGTGGTGTTATTATAGTAGTGTATGTCGGTGGTCATAATGTATACAGGTGGTACCAAATCACTGGACCGTTACGGTTAATACGTTTGAGTTTCAAGGTTATAGGTTTTTGTGCAATTTGATAGTTCAGTGAGAAATATGAAATTGAAGATAGGTCGTATATTATATATCTCGGTAGCCCCCCGTGTTTTCAAATTGCATGCCGATGTGAATAGTTAGTATATTGGGCGTCCCGAATCCGAAGTGATTTTCAACCTATTTTGACTCCTAATATCATTTTCTGGAAATTGGGGTGGTTCCATGGATGTTGGCGAGCAGTGTATATCACTGAAGATGACCCCACTTGGTCATAGAGTGCATTTTTGGTATATCTCTCGCTCCAGCAAATTTCAGGATCCTTACCTAACGATTACATGAGATACAGGGGTGGTTCCATTTGAAGTGGGTCACACTGTATATGTATTGTGTGTTTTATGTATTTTTCAAGATTTTTGACGTTTCTGACACAATGTTATTATTGTCTGAAAGAATAAAGATTTGATTGATTGAAAACGTCAAACGGACAAGTCCTTTTGGCAAAAAAGGTTCCCAAACTTTCGGCTACTTTTTGGTGGATTGGTGTTGAAGAAGTGTATTATAATTTGAAATGTATACTTCCAGGCCCCAGACCAACAGATTGCTAAGATACGTCGATTGGGCATATTGAGATATGAGATCCAATTCGGTCATTTCATCACGTACCTATATACTTACTTTCGCCGACGGTAGGAAATGAAATATAAGAACAATATGGTCCGACATGGTGGAGCGATCACGACGTGACCATCTGGATATTATGGGCTCCCTTCGACTGTGCATTGTCACCTGTCCGAAAAAGATCAACGAAGTGTGCGAAGATATACCGTCCCTTTCTTCCTCAGATGGCACGAGCCTTACGATGAAGTCAACTACACCGAACACCACACTCCTAAACTCTGGAATAGTACCATTGAGCTTGTACAGGGTGGCTCGAAATGACGTACATATTTCATAAAGATGGGATCATATGGAAAATACTTTATTTCGAGATTTGACATGAGTGTTGAGTTTTGTTATCAAAATATGAGAAATGGCCTACTCGGTCGAATTTATTTTTAATCAATAACCTTTCATTAGCTTCTTCGCACCTGTATGTATGTATTTAGTATGTATGTATGTATGTATGTATGTATGTATGTATGTATGTATGTATGTATGTATGTATGAACGGACCAATTGATTCGAAATTTGGTAGGTGTACATAATTCTGGTGACAATGCATCATAAAATGTTTGTTAGATAAAAAATCCGATTCTATTCAAAATTGGTATCTGGAGATATTTCAGGTCGGAGATTATGATTCTTCCGTCGAAGATTGTGACTCTTTAGTCAAAATCTTGAAATTCGTGATGGCGGATGTGGCAGATCCAATACGGTACACGAGTTTTGTAATTATGATCCGAATCTATTCAAAATGTGTATACGGGGGTATTCAGGATCGGAGATAATGATTCTTTCAGTCTCAATATTTAATTTATAATGATACTTATGGGGTTATTGAGTAATTTCAATATTAGTCTTGAGAGCACCTATACGTCAAATCGAAGATTCATTGTTTCCTCAAAAAATAAGCGAAATACAAAAGTAACACATGGGACAAGCAAGATGTATTTTCAATTGTTCAATCGAATCAAGATATAAAAAGGTGACCGATCACTGCACCGCAACTGGAATTATTATTTCGAACCTAATTTCACCAAAAGAAGTTCCATGTTATTAATAAAACCACCAAGTTTTATTGAGATCATAGCTGAGTTGAAAAATGTATGGTTTCCTGCAATGAAATGGGAGGATATAATAATACAATAATCATAAAAGATGGATTTTTGGGCAAGGGAAGGTATGCTTCCTTCAGCTTTCATGGAGGAGATGGCACTGTAATCTGTGCAAAATTCAACTTTTTCAAATTTTGGCGATGCGGCATACATTTTGGCGGAAAATGATAAAATTGGCGAAAGCCCACAGCAAATTTTGAAAGCGGTAAGATTTCATTTCCATGTAATACTTTTTCAATATTTGAGAAAAATAATTGGATAATGACATAATATGTATGTACAGTATTCTCAAAAACCTAGGATCAGCACTAAAATAAATTCATAATTCAATTGTGATTTATTTCTCCACCATAAGAATAATCTTGAAATAGAACATATTAATATAAACAAGTTTTCAATCATTTCCAAAGCTGATGACTTCGATGAAAAGTCCTGCGCCATATCATAGATGCCATCAATGATGACATATCAATGAGAATCCGTTACGCTTGTCAAATCGATCAAATTTAGGAATTTGATGAAAAATTCGAAAACCAGAAAAAATATAACACTCAACGAGCTCTCTTCCAAAATGTATACAAATCTGATATATTCTAATTTTCAAGGCCTAGGTATACTATTCATATTCAGTGAGTAAAGCACAAAGTCATCTCCACGACTTTTTAATTTGAAAACATCAAATTAGGAACAAAAATCGGACACATGTAATGTCCATCTTCAGCCTATGCTAAGAAATCATGGATATGAAACGGTTATGTTACATTTTAGAAAAGAATAGATCCAATAGAAGGGTTTTTAAAGGGACCCCCAACCCCTCAACAGGGACAAATTATGAAGGACGATAATGAGACCCTACAACTAGCAACCAACTATTGTTTAGTTTGACATTTTATCTCTGTTGACAAGTTATGAGAAGTCACGAGAAAAAAGTGAGTAGTTTTTTCTCGGAAATACACTGTTGATGGCTTCTGTTGTGCAACTTCAGAAAAATAAGCCAATAACAACGTCTCCGAGAGAGATCTGCAAGTACTTTTATCTTCCATTCCACTTCCCGGTTACGTAAATAACTAGAAACAACCACTGAGTTCGCAATTTTCCATAATCAAATCACAGAATCAGACTGACACATACTTGATTACTTGAAAATAATGATGAAGATGCCTGTGGAAAACTTCAAATTCCACGTAGATAATTTCCTGATTTAAATATGATGTAATATTTCTCAATACTGATTCGTCCTTTGTTCAGTAACAGAAAAAAGTAGAGTATTATACAAGTCGGGAGACAACACAACCTAGAGCTAGAATCTACTACTTTTTTCCCTTGATAACTATTGTTCCATGATCCTGATCAGGATCTAAATGGTCAATGATATTCCGCCACAGAAATTTCAACATGTTCCTTCACCAAAATTTCAAATGTTCGTTTCTATCCCTTCGAATCAATCAATCAATCAAGATAGTATATTTTATTGTCGAAATAACACAGTTCTCATTGAGAGAGCTTTTTATTTTCAGAGACACGACAGTGTCTTGCATCAAGTACTCGTACGAATAGTTACATCTAGAGAGACGGCTGAACTTGATCCATTTCAAAACGTCGAATTAAATTGAATCTTCGCACACTTTTCAAGGACTAATGACAATAGCAAAAATTAATTCTTTTGTTCTATTATCCTGATCGGGTTCTTGAGGAAGAGCGATTTTCACATCCAAAGACGAACACAGCACCAGTGTCTGATTTGAAGATCTGAGTGAAGATTTCCACAAAATTTTTAATCACACGACATGTTTCGCAAACACAGTAGCTTCATCAGGCGAAATACTGGTACAATGAACTAAACTAACCTTGGCTTGCCTAACTTTTATATATCCTACTTCCCCAACCTGAAGGATTAGAATTACCTGTGAAAGAGTTCGATCAACCTTCATTTTCGGAAAATAGGCACAATATCTACATTAAAATACGGTTTAACGGATTGACTTGAAAGGGTTGATATTGGTATTACCTACTAAGAAAACAAATTCAACAGTGTTGAAATATTGAGGTCTAGTTGATCGTTAAGTACTTGTAGATATTGTGCCTATTTTCCGAAAATGAAGGTTTATCGAACGTTTCCACAGGTAATTCTAATCCTTCCGGTTGGGAAAGTAGGGTATACAGGGTGGAGACTTTAACTGGAATAAATTCGCTACTGGGGAAGTGAATGATTTGTCTGAAAATTCACGAGACAAGTGATGATCATATTTCAGTTTGCAGTACGTTTGGGGGTCAAAATATAATTTTGAAATTTAATATATTTTCAACGTATTTTCATCAAAATTTCGACTTTTAGTGACAGTGATATAAGGCATTTCCACCAGTTTGCATAACACTCTGTTTCGAACTGTTAATACGGCAAAAAAAACAAATTTTTTTGCGGCTCTATCAAAACACTGGAATACAATAGCAGATAGCAGTGAGATACCTATCACAAGAAGATAACAACCAGAAGAGAAAAATCAAGGAATCTGCTTGCATTCTTCTGAACAGAGACAATAGCATTGCTTCTTGTTCAGTTGATATAGACAGAACATGGTATTCACTACTAAAATCTGAACATGAAAATGGTAAATTCAAGATCAATTAATGAAAACATCCTGTAACTCAATTGATTGCCAACGTCACCAATTGTCACTGAGAACTGAAAAGTTTCAAGACAGATACGACTTTTCTATTAAAATAACCATTTTTTATGTTGAAAACGGGAGCAGATTCGATCCCGAAACGATTAGAGATAAGTGAAAATTTGATATTTTTTCTATATACCTTTATTTCTCTTCTACAAACTTTTTTCAATACAAATTGTCACTGACAAGCTAGTGAATTTTTCTTTTAGGCTCTCTGATAGGAAAATTCTTTAAACGCAGTGACATTTTGGGGCAAATCATCTGATTTGTCCTAACTACACGTATATTGAAATAATATTCATATTTTAATTTCATAGAAACGAGGAGAGAAAATCCCAACAAATTTGGAATAAAATGAATACAATTAATTTTTTTGAGACTTATTTTTTGTCCTTTGCACGATTGACATTCACCCAATCAATATATCTTCTTGCCGGTGGTCGAAGATAACGGCTTCTTCGACACGTGCCGATGAACTGCCATCTGGCAGCCGTCATCGATACCTATCGCTCGGTCGGTAATTTTCTAATTACCGGCTGATCGGCATCATCTGACGGAATGTGTGAAAATCGAGACATTCGAGACGCGCTAATGCAAAATGAAAATATTTTTCCAGGATCGCACATCGGATGTGAAATATTTTTGTTATTTCGAGGGGATTATGATGTTGAGGCCCAAACCGTACAGGGTGTGTTATAGAGTGAGGACATGCTTAAATATGGGTTTCATTAATTTACAATCAGTCTATACAGGGTAACTCACGGTCGATGGTACGTTAGACGTTTATGGAGAACGGGACACATAGGATCATTCTGAAATTTTGGTTACTCACGTCATAGATGTGTAATTAGATCTATGCTCACGTAGTTGCTCTTGGTCTATCGATCTAAAATATTTTCAGCTCTGCGGCGTTGCCGCTTCTATCGAAAAGTAGCAACAACTTTGTTATTTTAAATGGAACACCCTGTATTTCATTGCATTTTCTCTCTGAAGAGCTGATTTCATCGATGTATCACACTTGGGGTCTAGCGGAAATGATTACAGAGATATAGGGTGTGAAAAATCGACATTTTTCAACCTTAGGAATTTTTTTTGTCGAAACCATTCATTATTGGTCAAAACGGCTTACATGTCCCTATCTCAACTTTTGATTAACTATCTACTGATATTTAATTGGGAAATATACCGGGTGATCAAGATTCTGAATTCTGCACCACCCTGTATTTGTTTCAATTAAAAGTCAGTAGATAGTTGATCAAAAGTGGAGATAGGGACATGTGAGCCGTTTTTACCAATAATGAATAGTTTCGACAAAAAAAATTCTTAAAGTTGAAAAATGTCGATTTTTCACACCCTATATCTCTGTAATCATTTCCGCTAGACCCCAAGTGTGATACATCGATGAAATCAGCTCTTCAGAGAGAATCTGAAAATGCAATAAAATACAGGGTGTTCCATTAAAAATAACAAAGTTGTTGCTACTTTTCGATAGAAGCGGCAACGCCGCAGAGCTGAAAATATTTTAGATCGATAGACCAAAAGCAACTACGTGAGTAACCAGAATTTCAGAATGATCCTATGTCCCGTTCTCCGTAAACGTCTAACGTACCATGGACCGTGAGTTACCCTGTATATCATATACCTCATCGTTCACAAAAAATTGTGAAATTGTTTTGAAAATTGATAGGAGTATTTGTGTCTAGTCCCAATTGACTTCCATTATCAAAATTCTTGTAAAAAATGACTAATCCGTTTTCTATAATTTTTATGGAGTTTTTGTGATCCCAGTATAGGCCAAGAAATTGTGTTTGATATTTTTTTTGCTCGACAAAGCAGATAATTTTGAGAGGTATATACAGGGTGTCTGTAAAAGGTTGGGACATGGCTCAGCTGTGAACTCCTGGGATAAAAACAAGTTGATTACCTATATCCAAAATCGTCTCGTTGAGTTTTGGTACAAGGCGTTGAAGTTTTTTTTGGAAAAAAATAATTTTGCTCATAAAAAGAGTAGGCTGAGATCGATTTTCATAATTTTTTGCATGGCATGTTCTGTGACTGTAAGTCACGATTTTCGATCATCATCATCAGTGACCTACTTCAAGTGTTTCAAACAACCATGGTTGCCGTACCAATTTGGTGATAACTTTTCAGAGGTCAGACTGGAAACTTCCAGTTTTTTTTCCAGAAGTATATTTCCTTCAGAAATATTTTTTGTATCGTGTTAATATTTGAGTTATTTATTTTTTCAAAATGCATAAGATGCCTCAGATCAGAAATTATTTATTTGCAAATGAACCTCGAGACTTATCAAAAAATAACACGATACAAAAAATATTTCTGAAGGAAATATCTTTCTGGAAAAAAAAACTGGGAGTTTCGCTAGTCTGACTTCTGAAAAGTTATCACCAAATTTGTACGGCAACATGGTTGTTTGAAACAATAACCGGAAGTCGGTCATCTTAGAAAATAATTTTAATATGTGAAGGCCAGTATTTCTCAATATTGTCCCCTCGAAGATCTTGACGGAGTCATTTCAAGTGGGACACCCCATTCGGTTTTTTTCAAAAATTTTCGGTAGTATTCGAAATTTTTCAAATTTCAAAACGGCATTTTATGTATTAGTCATTACATTGCGCAACTTTGCATCTATTTAACACTCTCTGTAGCACATACCGTTTCCGCGAGATCCCCATAAATAATGTCACCCACCCGGTATATATATATACAGTATTTATAACTTGAATGAGGGGTGTTATTGACATTCCGTTTTTCAGAATTATGAATCAAAACCATTAATTAATTTTCATTCATTTCTAACTTCATATCCGACGGAAGATGTTCTGTATGAATTGCTTCTTGTATTAAATATTTGTATATTCGAGGTTTTTTGGAGGTGTAATTCAACAATAACTGTACTTTATTCAAACTTTTTCGAAAGTTTTTTTTATGTTCTGGTTCCCACGAAATGGGATATCCTGTAATGTTGCGAACAGATAGGTGCTGGAATATGAAAGTGATGATATGATAGGTAAATACTTTGCAATGAGGATATGCGCAGAACAAGACGAGTTTAAACTTTCTGTGGAGTACACCCCATCTTCTCCTTCCACTATGATCAAAACGTACGAAAAATCTGAAATTTTGAGATGAGTATTTGAACATTAACTTATTGACAACAACACATTCAATACCTACGTTTCAAGCGGGTTTTCTTGAGCAAGAAATGGTAGTCCAGACAGAATTATAACACTTTCAATTGCTCTTTCTAGGATTATCATGAAATTGCAACAATTAACTTTTTTATGATTCATAGCAGATTATAGAGATATCAGCAAGTTATGATGTTACTGAAATCTGCAGAAGTTAGGCCTTGACCGGGCACATACGTTCAGTGTGAAGTCTGGATATCAGTCTGACCAACCAGCTGTTTGGGAATATCGGTCACGTTTCAAACCTGCCCACAAAGTTTCCATGTTAACTTTCGATGGGAGTCTAGTCCTAGTCAAACATTAACCATCTTGGTATCACCACTGTGGTCGAACGATTGACTTGACACAGCCATTATGTGGGGAGTTATCGGAAATATTCCTATGGTGGCAACCCATAATAAAACACCAATAACTTCTATCATAATATTGTATATCCACACACAAAAAAATTACAACCCTAACAACTCGTCATGACATGACATTTAGCCCTAACCCTACTGTCCCTACTCGAAGAACTCGGCCACCTCTTGCAACTCCCTCTCTCGGGCTTGCTCATGAGCCCATCTGTCTTCGGCCAACTTATCACTCAGCGACCACTTGAAATGGTGGATCTTCTTCCCGCAAACAGAGCAGGTCTTGTTGCCGAACGGAGGCAGTTTCATGTAGCTGAAAAAGCAGTCTTGGTGGAACAGATGGCCGCAGTAGACTCGTTCTATGTGTTTTGGCGAGGTTTCGTCTTTTTCTAGAAGCTAAAATGATAGAACAGACGATAAACATAAACACCACAAGGCATTCATTGGCTATATGCAGTCTAATCAATATGGTGATTGTAAAAAACATTGTGGTTGTGGTGGATTTTGAAGCTGAGACATGGAACCTTTCTCTGAATATTCATATGTTACTCCATCTGTTTCAAATACGAAATAGTTTCGTATCCCCAATATTGAATGAAGACATTTCTCTTCGAAAACAAAAAACTAGCTTCGCACATACAAAAAATATTGATAGGTAACAGTTTTATCACAGTATAATCATCCTTGTATAGTCGCATATCTTATAAACTAACGCTGGGGCTACATTGACACCTGTTGAGTATGAATGAAGTTTAACGCTTCACATGTCAAACTAAATTTTGGATTGCCATACACTTATTTCCAGAGTTATAAGAATGGTTGAAAATTATACCCCTATAAATCAAATCATGCAAATATTTTGACATTGGTTTCTTTGAGAAGGAGTGTTAACATTTTCAGTCTCATCAGTTGGCGCTACTAAAACGTGAGGACAATGTGAAAGTCAAAAATCCGAAAATTTTGCCAGATAGCCCCAAAGGCTATGGCTTGTTTTATCGAGAATATTCGAAAAAAAAAAAAGTAGAATATTTGAACAATGACAGAAATAAGTAGATGGTGCGCGTATTCGGCCATTTTTACGTATTGAAAACTTAAAAATCACTCGACCGCCTACTAAGGTTTTGTTACCTCACATCGAGCGAGACGTTGATTCTACATTTTTCCGCTAGATGGGGATGCTGCTATTGCTCTTGTGACGAGTGAAAAAAAATGGCAAATGGCATTTTAGGTACGCGGAACATATGTAACAGTTGGTTTATTTAACTCAGTTTCAGTGGCATGATGTGGAAGACAATAAATACTGTTAGCCCTCATTGTATATTACTGTTGTTACACAAAATATAACATTATTCTAGATACATTTGAATATATACTGAATATATTTAGATTGAAGAGTAAGAAATGAGAGACATTTTTGTGTTCTCTAATTTCATCAATTTAGATAACTCCTAGGGGTAAACCGCAGTGGAATTCTGGTGTACAAACACCTGGAATTTCTTGGAGTTCTTTGGCCTTGCATTCCTTTCCTGGCTATACCAGGACGAACATTGCCAGGACAGTAGTTGTTTTCTATTGTATAAACCGCAAAAGAATTGATATTTCAAACACATATAGAATGCAAATTCTCAATGTATTTCTTTAGATATACAAGGTGTTTTTGAAATAAGTGCCCATATTCAGCACATCAATATGATACAGTCTAAGGAATATTTTGATCCCTACATTTTTTTCATTAGTGCCTTTCAATAGTACACACGTTGAGCTGTCTCAGTGTTTGAAATATTTGGACTTATTTCAATGCCACACTGCATATCCATTTTTTCATGTTGATAATTTATCTGAAAATCTTCCTTTTCAATACATTCACCCAATCAAGGGGTTCAAACTTGAATGATGGAAACGTATTTTTATAGACCTTCCATGGCAGATTTGTGATCAGGTTTTCTCAATTCAGAATTCCTTTCCAGGTCCTGTATAATGAATATCAATTCATCATACATCCAAAAATGACATACTTTGCTTTGCTATTCATGGTTACATCATGAAAAACATCGACGCTGATAGACAAATCAGAATTGACTTGAAACTTGGAAATAGTCTTTCAAATTCAATGACAATTTTGCACAATGTGTTAGTGCATTAACATCAACCACTATGAAAATTTCACCAAAGTCTTGGGTAACTGAACTGAAACAACAACTTCCCTAACACACACGTCTGGATACTGAACAGTACTAGTGAATATAATAAAGGACAGTATTCATACATTCATAAACTCTCTCAAAATAACCAATTTGGTGTGAAAATTAATCATGATAATATTTTTTTCATTAAAATTATTGTTATCTGCATTTTTTCCATAGTATTTCCATTTATTTCTACAATCTCTATGTTTGAAAATGTACAAACACATTGTACAGTGATGCAGTTGAGGATATGTGGAATTAAAATTCTGTTGAAGTTGAGGACACCTAGTAACATATCAGCATACTATATCAAAACCCCCTGTATGAATCATCCTGAATCCAAAACTATTTTGTGAAAACTTATTATGCTTCATCTTATTGCTGCAATAAAATAATTCAAAATATCCCTGGGAAACAGGTAAATTTTCATCTATAGGTCATTTCAATATGGTGAACCATAGATCTATTTAGATCTATGGGTGAACTAATGAAAAAATATTGATGTTATGATCAAATGAGCTATCAGAATCTTGAAAGAAATTTAGAATTGAATGGTCCCATCCAAAGTTATGATGGTTCAATGATGGAGGAAATTTTTGTTTGTCTCACATCAATTATGGGTCAGTTTATTTCAAGTTTTTGACACATAATTTCTTCTCCTCAGAGCTCTCAGCTCTCAGAAAGCCACTCACAAAACCTTTTTTTTCATTTGATGATTCAGATGACATGTTATCTAGTGGTTCCCAGATAAAAATAGCTACATATTCTTGATAACAACCATTGTCTGCTAAATATGGAGAAAAAATCTAGTGAGCTGGAGAATCTTGGGTGCAATCTTGCATGTAAACCTTGCATGCAGTACTGTGGTCATGTTTACTTACCTCTGGATCAGTAGGGAAACATATTTTCTTGCAAAACTGACACTTTTCAGTAGGCAACCTCTTGACACAATCTATCAAGAATTCGACAGATCTTTTCAGGGAGGGGCTGGGCTCAAACTTAGACTGATTCAATTTTTTTCTCAGAGGTGGTTCCACACATTGCCGTGCTATTTCTTTAGCTTGAGATACCATGTGACGGTGTAAAGCTGGGGAAAAATTTGTGTCTATATCTTGAATACTGAAAATCAGAATTGCTCAGATGAGTTTGAAACATAATTACTCATTACTCACTCAATGGCATTAGTAGGGTACTGTTCAGGTACAACAACCCTACAATTTAAATAATATTTCAAATTATATACCCTAAGAACTATACTGGATGTTTTTTGCTTCAACTTCAATTCATCATCACCACTTAGAGACTTTTTCAAGCAGTTTATTTCATCATAACAACAAGACAATGGATTTTCATCAAGAAAGTACCGCAGAAACTTTATAGTGTTGAGTACCTGAGGTTTACCCAAATATTTCTTTATTTCTTGCTCACAGACATTGGTCAAACCTTGCAGTAACTTTTCAGACAATGTTTTGCTCTTTAGCTCAATAAGTAGGGGCGTTTTTGGGTAGTCCTTAGAAAACTGCGAACACAATACGATTTTTTTGAACTCTGTCTTTTTTATTTCCACTCTGACCATTGTCTTGACACAGGAGACAAGTCTAGTACCTGGCACAACATGTTCACATAATTTCCTGACTTCGGCGAGTTCATCTTCTATCAATCCCATAGGACAAGTAGGAAACCGAAATTTGAAGACGTATAAATCTTCGTACGCGAAATTTACAGGGCTTAAGTTCAATAATAGTGAACAACTACAATAATTCAAAATATCCAAAAGACCAAAACAAGGAATAATAATAAAAATATTTGATTGTCATCTTTGAAGTGTGAACTGTCAACTGTGAAGTGTGAATTCTGTATTCTGTCACTTGTCACTGCTGCCATTCTATGCAATCTACAAACAAGACCAAGGTTTGTAGAAGTGATGATTACAAATAGTCATCAATTCTACCAACTTTGGGAACGACCACTTTTGTAGTGACATCTGTTGTCCAACATCTGAACTTTTATAAGAAGAAGCCAATGAACTCAATGTAAAGCACACATTCTAGATTCTAGCTAGTATGTAGTATTACAATAAGCTATAAAGAGATGGCGCAAGTAATCAAATTTTTTTATCAAAGTTGTAGAATTGAAGATTATTCCTAGAATAATTATTGTAGATTGTAGTTTTTTTTATCTCTTGGAGGGCACGGAAGGAAATTCCTATAATATTCGTATCTCGTGGAATTCCAAAGCTTCCGCGTTCTATAGAAGTTCGTTTTGATGGATTAAAACACGCTGAGGCATTCTTCAAATATTTGAATACGAATTCAAAATAAAAATGCGAATTTAAATATTTCGCCAATGAAAAGAGATACCATGGGGGTCTCCTTCCACTTCAATGATGAGCATTAAATTCCTCAACATCTCCAGTCAACCTTCTTTTTATCCTTAGTTCGTCTTCTTGGAATGTTGATGTTAGTGCAAACAGAAACATTTTATCCGAAATCCATTCGTTGATTATCTATATATTATACCTAGTCGAAACAATTGATAAACAATAAAGCAACAACTTGACTGGTTGAGACACAATGTTTATCTCAATCTTATCAAATATTAAATATTACATACCTATACAGGTTTTCAGGTTCATGTACAAATACTTTGATACGGATACAACAAACACCTTATGATCTTAAACCAAGTTTATAGGTAGTACATAAATAATTTCGAAAATTTCCCTTTATGTATGTAAAATAAATTCTTCTTGGGGGAAGGTAATGGCTTTTTGGTTTAGGTGATGAAAAAATATCTTGTTATAGAGAGCCATACATAATATACAGCGAGGACATGAAAAGTCCTTTCCCCCCTTTAACTTTTGAATGGAATAAACTGATAGTCCATCAGTAGCCAGGGACCATAAGGATGTTTTAGAATTCACGGTAATTATATTAAGTTTTCAAATCTGCGACCTCAGCGACCGCCCGTGCGAGCCGCCATCTTGTAAGATGGCGTCAAAAATTGATTATTTTCGCATTATCTCCTCATTGATGAACCCTATCATAAAAATACCTATTATCAATCTTATAGAAGACTAAATAAACTACATGTTTTATGTGGAATATTTTTCTGTAAAACTCACTGTAAGGAATATGTGATGAATATGTCTCTACATATAGCTCTTTCCATAGAGCATGCCAGAGACGTTTTTGACAAGTCTGTGCTCTGCATTGGCTCCATCCCTAATTATCAATAAATTAATGCTGGTTTCACGAGTACTTGTATCAATTTCAAATTCAACACCAAGATATTTAGGATATATTCATGGAATTTAAATTGTTGAAATTGAAAAATCAGTGGAAATACCGCTAAACACTCTATGTGGCATTCAAAACAGTGAAACAAAAGGAGTAAAAATTTGAACTTTATTCCAATCAATAGACAATTTAGTCAACAAACCTCTCACGATTTATTATTGATACCTATAATACATAAGCACGAGTTATATTCTAGAAGCAATTTGCATCAGTGCAGTTTCAGAACGTTGTGATACCACAAAGTTCTTTGATTGATCTAGATCGTGATGACGCCGAGGATGCCTCAATTTTATCACGTTGATAGAACGTATGATGAAACGAAGTTCTTTAATCAATTTCCTTCGTGATGACGCCTGGGATGCCTCAATTTTGTCACATTATTAGAACGTTATGATGAAACAAAGTTCTTCAATCGATCTCCTTGCATGGTGATGACGCCTGGGATGCCTCAATTTTGTCACGTTGATAGAACGTTATGACGAAACAAAGTTCTTCAATCGATCTCCTTGGTGATGACGCCTGGGATGCCTCAATTTCATCACGTGGATAGAACGTGTGATGAAACGAAGTTCTTTAATAATTGATCTCCTTGGTGATGACGCCTGGGATGCCTCAATTCCATCACGTGGATAGAATGTGTAATGAAACACAGTTCTTTAATTGATCCCTTTTTGATGACGCCTGATGGGATATATGTCTCCAATTTATCACATTGATAGAACATGTGATGAAACAATGATTTGTAAAAGTAACATGTTATATTTCAGATGCAAGTTGCATATGTATCAGAACGGTGTAATGAAACAAAGTTCTTTGACTGATCTCTCTTGTGATAGAGCTGAGACATGTTTCCATTATTCTATAACAATAATGACTAAGAAAAATAAAAATAATATCGAGTAATTATACGAAGTGCTTTTTTTCAACGTATGAATGTGGAAATTGTAGGTAGGTATACATATATATCGATCATATCATATAGATAAAACAAAATATATATCGCGTTACTCGCCTATTTACCTTTATTTCATTAAATGTGTCATCATGAAAACAGCCTCAGATAACAAATTTTATCTTGTTTGAAAACTATTTGAGATATCAGGTGCTGCGAAGTAATCACAACCCGATTTCGACTCAACCTCACGCGTATGGTGAGAATTGGCTATAGAGAAAAATTATGGCAGAACGCCACAAATTTCGAAATATGTACCTCAAGTGTATTTTGCTACTTTCTTTGTTGAATGTGTTAAGTGTTACTGCGCAAGAGGCAAAAATCCAAGATCTGGGGCAGCAAGATAATGTTGAAATTATCCCACGAGTGAATAGCCCTGACCTGGGACCTGGTGCTGCAGCAGCAGAGGAAGCACCAAATACCAATATTCAACCCACAGATGCAAATTATGGCAAGTCTAACCAGTTTTTTTTTTGGAAAATCAGTAGAACTCAGCACGTGTAGCATTATAGTGTAGTGTATTAATAGTAGAATTTTTGTTTTTGTAGATTTAAACAGCACTGTAGATCCTTCTAACCTCGCACCTCCTGAAACTACCGTTCAATTAACAATTTTAGAAACAAATGCCACTAACAATGATGACGTCATCGTGGATGGTAATGCAGATTTTACATTTCAGAGTATCAAAAATGGAAAATATTCCACTTATTACGGGGCTGAATATGGTTAGTTTTTGTGTCAGAACTTTCCGCTTTTTGCTTTGTTTTTCGGTTGTGAGTGGACGCCATCTTGCATTTCGGGCGTGGCATCTAATGAATCATGAGTGTATACTAAATTTCCTATAACCAACTATTGTTTGCTTGCCAATTTCTTCTGCTTCTACTTCAACTCTTCAACTATCCTCAACTAAACGCCTATTATTCAAAAATATATTACTGCTTCGTAGAGAGTTTTCCGTAAAAGCCTATAGGACCCCCTGACATAACATATTTTGCAATACCACTAGCTGTAGAACCTACCATTATTTACTCCTTCTCCAGGCGTAAAGTTTGTTTTTCTGCAACCGACACAAAAGTCGTCCATTTTGATACCAAAATTAGCTCTTAAATTGACGTTTCTATTACTGACACAAAAATAGGTATGTTGCTAGGCAACATATTTAGTTCCTAGGAGCTAAAGTTGAACTTTAGCTCCTAGGAACTAAAAAGGATCTACTGGACGTCATCTAGAATAAACAACATTGGGACAGTTGGTTATTTGGGTTGAGACGCATACCTGATTTGTTTCCGATTTCAGTAGATTTGGCATTTCATACCCATGCTGGAGATATAAATACACCTTATTATAGTTTAGTATTGGAATTATAAACGTCTCAGTTGAGTATTTTTGTGTTGATCAGGGAAGCCTTCAAGATTCAAATACTTGCTTGATCTATATTTCATTCGTTATTCTCGGAATGGATAACTTGTTTTTTAATAATCACGGCAAGCAATAGTTTTTTTTGTCTCAAACAACGATATTGTTTAGCTTCATTTGATTATCAAGTCAAACACAGTGTAGTATGGAGAGGAATAAATAATCACTATTATCATTGTTGATATGCTCCCCAGCAAACACAGGGCAGTAACTGTAAAGTACTATGGAAGTAATTTTGCAACTAAAATCCGCGTGCGATGTACGGAAAACATCTCCTCCCGCTCTTATTTGCAGCGAAATGTCCGCGACATTAAGTACGCATTTCATTAATTGTGTTGTTCAAATTGAGATTTGGAAAAATAGCCCAAATACAACATATACCCGTATAGTCACTGTGGAAGTTTTTGAGACAATAAATATCTAATTTTTAATCACATTGGGCACATTCATGCGAGGATTCTCTGAGACTTCTCCATTCTATTCCTTTTGATATGGTGACTTTCTCGAATAGACTTCGTGGCGACGTTACTCGATGACGATCTTTTCAACTAGAAATTCAACACATTTTGTTGTAATGACGTTGTGGTTGTTTATTATTATCTTGAAATAATTATCACTGCATCTTAGATTTTTTGTTAACAAAGCAAAGTCTCAAAGTAACCACGTTCAGAACAAATATGCGTAATCAAACTGAAAACATATTTCCATTTGCAATTTTGGACTTCGCGAAACTGCCATGTGATGTAACGTGTTTGCTGGGCCACTAACCTAACATTTTCCACGTCTTGTTCCTATAGCTGGCACTGGCGCGGTATTTGCCATTAGAGCACCTCCTGGTCCATACACAAATATGTCACTCTGTGGTTGTATTTATATTGAAACTACAATTCGAACATCCTAGAAAACCTAACCTGCTGTTAATGCAGGTAGAATAGTCTCACCACATGGATTATTTGTCAATATTTGTTGCATTGCATACATATGGCACGGCATTGGTGGTTACTTCACATGTTTATTTGAGTTAATTGTTTCGGTTGCAGAAAAAATAGCATGTTTCATTCGGATCAAAAGTGACTTTGTTCGCCTCGCAAATTTTGCTTTCGCTCGGCTTCGCTAAACGCTCCGCCTCGCAAATGCAAAATTCGCTTGTCAAACAAAGTGTCACTTTTGATCCTAATAAAACAATCTACTATTTTACTACCAACGTAGTTTTCGTCAATAATGTTAACCCGAATTCACTGTTCTAATGCGATATTCGCAGAGATGGGACTCGGATCTAGCACGTATTTATCAATAACGACTTGACATATGCTGTCATAATCATTGCTATTATTTTGATCAGAATTGAAGGGAAGTGCATTCATAGTGACAATAGGTCCATATTTCAGTTTCACGTCAGAACGATAATGATTGAAATATATTGCATGTGTTGAATAAAATAATATACACCATGGTAGTAAAGAATATATCATTACCATCGGACCTTGTACTCCTCGGCTGAAGCCTAGGGATATAATCTTGTTCCCTGGGTGATAATGGTATTCTTTACTGCCTTGGTGTATAAATAACTATTTTAAAGTACAAAATGTGGGGTTTCGTGTAGTTTTTATACAGTAAATGCCAGCATACGAGCCTAGTTTGTTAGACAACCAATTCAAAGATACCAGGGTTGTGAGGTAGAAAAAATAGGGCTAACTCTACTTCAATTCTAATGGTTGATTTTTATATATTAATTTTCCATGAGATATTATTACAGAATGATATTCAACACTGCCAGAAACTTTCCGTCGGCCATTACTACTGGAACCCCTACATTTTGTTTTAAAAAATAAGTTATGTCTGGGGGCCCTGGGCTCTTGGACTATAAAGGACGGTTACACACATAAATTGGAATTCTCAATTAAATTGATATATTTATTGCATTCTTCTCCTAGGAGAACTTATTTAAATCAAGTACATTGAATATTATTTCAGATGTAAAGAATAATCCATTTGGAATATTCATCTGGTTTAAAATGAGATTTCCTTGAATTTTTCAACTGATAAACTTCAGTTATCTTCGAGTTTTCTTTCTCTATTCATGCAAAAAGATTTAGCAAAGATTTATTCATCTGATGAACGATCTAATAACTCTCACGATATCTTAAGTTAATGGTGTATTATGCATATACAGCGTGTCTCACTTTAAACGGCCCCCTCCATATCTCAGCTATTGAAGTCATGCGATTCTTGCCAAATTTGGACCACTATGGAGAACCATCAATATGATCAGTTTTACATCATTTTTGACAGTGCCGTGCGTATTGATAGAAAATGAAAATGGGTCAATTTTTCTCGAATTCAAATTGGAAATTTTTTCGCAGGAAAACCGACCTCAAAATATTGGT
Organism: Phaedon cochleariae; assembly: GCA_918026855.4. Classification (NCBI taxonomy): domain Eukaryota; kingdom Metazoa; phylum Arthropoda; class Insecta; order Coleoptera; family Chrysomelidae; genus Phaedon; species Phaedon cochleariae. Next base: position 1,972,119 of record OU896709.1, on the reverse strand, counting down.
CCTCATGGTTTCAAACCCCCCCCTATATCAATTTTCATATAATTTCTATGGAGGGTTTCATCAAAACAAGCACATATCTAAATACTATTTTTGCGAACGTAAATAATTATTTACTCGGAAACGGTGAGTTCAAGAAGAAAAAGTATATCCTGTTTTTTCCTTCAAATTATCATTTTTTACCTACCGGAGCTATAGAACTTTTCAAAATTTGCACTTGTTTTTAATCCACTAGTTATTTTTCAGGGCAAAAAATGAAGAAAAAAAAATAAGCCAATCCTGTTGATTAGGAATGAGGAACAATAATATGAAGAAAAATATCCCTAATATGATTTCATAAAAACTCAACCTGTTTTTATTTCAACTCTGAAAATTTCCACTCTAAAAAACTGATCATATTGATGGTTATTCATATCGGTTCAAATTTCGTAAGAATCTCACGACTAATAGCTGAGCTCTCGGCTGAGATATAGAGGGGGGGAGGGGAAGTGAGACCTCATTTAATTCAGAATTTGGTCTTGAGAGTATTTTGTTAGAAATATAAATTACGGAATATTTCATCGATTGGAATTATCCTTCTGTGTGTGTAGATTTCAAAACTGAATACGAGTTGTATACAGAGAGATCGACGAATTTCTGTTTTTGTTTGAGAAGGTCTATCGATGACATCATAGTGTGGAGTATAATATGACATCGTTCGAATGGCCATAACGGCTTCAATTGGTAAAATTTTCGATGATTCACTGGTGCATAGATCAGAATCTATTTGGAGATCACTACCAATTGAGGAAAACCATAGGGATAACCAATTTCTGGTGTCCCAAATTGGATGATATGGATGTGGTCATGCGACGTTAGACTTATTTTGCCATGTCAATAGGCAGCAACAACCGATACGATACATATCCTCAAATATAACCCGTGCCATTATTCAAAAAATTCATTGATCACATCACACAACCTGATTTATTCAATTTCAAATTCACACGTCCTTGATGAGGAACCGAGTGAAAAACCCTTTATATTTATAGACTAATCGTCTTTTTTTTTCACAAGGAAGAAAGGCATATTCCATAAAATGCTATTTTCATAATCAATTTTATGTCTTGATAACTCATATCATGATTCACATGCCATGAATTACACCGAGTTTCTTTGTCAGATTTGATTTCAGATTCTAGGAATAACGTGTTTCATCGATATCACCATTGTATCAGTTTGATACCGTCATAATGTTATCTCAATTATCTCTGTGATACTTTTTCGCTCAAAAATCAACATTGATCTATAAAATGTACAATATAGATAAAAAATAAAAATACCTGGACTCATAGTTTCGCAATTTTCATTTGGTTTTTATTCTTCGTCTTAGAACCATTTTCTCTGAATTTGTATAGATGTGAGTTGAACAAAAAATGAGAATAGAATAAAAGACCTGTACAGTAAGATTTGGCAAAATCAAATCAAATAGAAAGGTATATATGAAAATTTGACATATTCAAAAAAATCGTCGGGATTTCTCTTGAAGAAAGAGGTTTATCTCATTTTGAAATGTAAATCTTCATATTTTGGTGTAGTTCAGAGATTGCCACGATTGAATGACCCTGTATAATTTCATCGGCGACACACCACTGGTCACCTTACTGAGGTAACGTTTTTCTATGGAGTCGTTCCAGTGAAAAACTTTCAGTTCCGTTGAATAATTGAAAACGACATTTTTAGGAAATGTTAACCATTGGACTATGCTCAGAAGCACCAAATCTATAGAATTCAGCCAATACTGAAAATTAGTGAAATTTTCAAGTTTCAAGATCAAAAAATATTTTGGGGACAATATGAGACTTATACAAGGTCCCGTGATGTTGCCAATACTTGAAATTTGTATACGGATGACTGGATCAGAATAAACTATTTTTTCTACTCGCATAACTAAAATGGCATTTAGCGTACGGATATGTACCACGCTAAATGATAGATTAATCACGGATTGCCGATCTGTGGTTTATTCAAAATATTAAACACGTTACCATGGCAACACGATTTCTTAAACACATTACCATGGCAACAGAGTTCATTAAACACAGCTTCAGTAATTTGAGACATGTCTGGCCTGTCAATTGTATTAACTGTCAACTGTTATTTTCAAATTTTGTATCAGAATTTTTCAAACAATATTCGTTTGTATCAGAATTCTTCATTAAAAATATATGCGAAATGTAGACGAAAGTGAAATCGAAGAGAATGTTCTGGTACTTGCATATCTCCAAGAAGTGTAAAAATGAAGCATCTATCTTTGAGAACAATTTATTTATTCTGCGCTAAGCATGACAATAAACGTGAAACAAAGGTTAGTAAGCAATGGACTGGACACATCTACAACCAATATCACTTATACGTGTCTCGCTGGTTGCATGCAGTTGCATGTATTATGTTCTCAATTCCCATTCCTTTCGAATTATTTTGTAGGTTAGCAGGAATAGTAGGTATGTTGATGTAATTTTCGGAGTTCGTAGAAAAAGCATAGTATGTAACGCGTTTATAAACTCTTCTAGACACTCGTTTATTAAACACTCGCTCCGCTCTGCTCCGCTCGTGCTTAAAATACTCGTTACTAAAAGGACGTTTATAACACTTGTTACATAATATACTATTACATTTATTACATTTTAATCACTATTTTTCGACGTTTTTCACATACACTATTTTTCCATAGCAACATAAAACCGCTCAATACCTCTACCGGACCCTGTAAAGTGAAAAATTATTACAATAGACATTTATGAAATTATGTATATAAAAAATCAAATTAATATTAAGTGCTTCACTTTCATGAGATGATGTAATCATTCAATATTAATATTAAAATTATGCACATGTTCAATATTTTTTGTATTCCAGATAGCAACAGTATTAAAATGTTTCAATTCGTTCTTTATGTAGATATAAGTATATCCTATACACATACAGAGTGGAACAAATGTAATTATTTGAGGATTGAAAACTATGAGATACCAAAAAAAATTGAACAAAGTCACGTAATTATACCTAATTATATCCAAACTTGAAGTCAGATGAACATTACAATTATTACTTCCGGAGATGAGATATTCGGAAACATTGAGTCGTGTCATTGTTGTTTTATTACGCTAAGCATAATGTTCGGAACTGATATTGTTTGTAGATCACCACTATTGCACTATTTACCTTGCTTTATATTCATGCTCCCAATTAGTTCATCATAAAATAAACAAGATAAAAATGTATATTCTCCAAACTATGATAAAACTTTGGGTGTACTCATTCACACAACCACATTCAATCACGTTTCAATATATAGATACATACATACAGGGTGGCAATTTGAAAACGAAACAGAGGCTCTATAGGTCGCCAAAACCGGATCATAAAAAAACTCTGAAACACAAACGGAGCAACAACTTTGTTATTTCAAAGGAACACCTTGTATTTCAGTGCATTTTTAGATTCTCCCCGAAGACCTGATTCCATCAATGACTTGGGATCTAGCGGCAATGATTAGAGATCTATAGGGTGTTCAAAGTCGATATTTTTCAACTTTAGGATTTTTTTGTGTAGAAGCTATTCATCATTAGTCATAGCAACTCATATAACCTTATCTCAACTTTCGATTCACTATCTACTGACATTTATTCGAAACAAATACAGGGTGGTTCAAGATTTAGAATTTTGATCACCCTGTATCTGTTCCAATTAAATGTCAGTAGATAGGGAAACAAAATTTGAGATACGGACATAAAAGCCGTTTTGACCAATAATGAATAGTTTCGAATCCTGAAGTTGGAAAATTTTGATGTTGAACACCCTATATCCATGAAATCATTCCAGCTAGACCCTAAGTGTGATGCATTGATGAAATCAGCTCTTCGGGGAGAATCAATTAAAACCGGATATTTGTGTCTTCGAAAACGAAAATTTAGATAATTCTCCCTCGTACTCAACTTCAATTTCACATTATTCGTATTCTCAAAAAAATGTCCGTATAGGTCATTGGAGCTCCTCTAATATCCCCTCTAGTTTCATTGACGATCACAATATCGTCAGTGTATGTTGAAATAAATATCTGCTGCTTTGAAACTCTGAAAAGATTCAAGAGAGCTTACTCTGCTCCTCTGCTAAACTCACAAACAAACCGCAAAAAGACTCTTTCTCTTCCATGAGGTCGAATTCCTTCACTCCACTATATATAATACTGAACTGATTGATACCGTTGTAGATCCCATGACATCAAACATAGCCCCTCAGGACAACGACCAAAGAGGCTTCTCAGGCACCCCCTACATCATCACCGAACAAAGGCTCCAGGAAATCAGGAAGCACTTCATGTACCCCTACTACGACAAAGGAGGCAACGCAGACAACACTGGGGACTACCAGAAGGAGATTCAAGCCTCTACTGGCCAAGTGTACAAGAACCTGAATTTCCAGCTACCTTTCTTTGGGTTCAGGTTCAACTACACCAGGGTCTCACTAAGTGGCTTTTTGGAGTTCAGTGACCCACCTCCTAACTACGATTACCCCCTTACTTTCCCCATCAAGGACTGGCCTAAGAAAAATGATCCCTCGTTTATCGGTAGGTTGAAAAGTGAACACTGTGTGATCGATATAAAATACAGGTAATTTGTGGTCAAGAAGCCCCTAGAGAGTAAGTTGTGGGGTAGTTTTGATTTCTTTCATCCAATATTATCAGAAAATGGAAACAATTTATATCGACTGGACAACCAAAAAACAAGTAAAAACTTTGTTCAACATCAGGGGAATCGGAATAAGTCAAAAGCCAGAACCAGAAGGAGATACTAAGAGCAGGAAGTGATTGAAATGACAATATTGACAATGACATTAAGGGAAGGTATTGAAACTACAATAATTTAATAAAACGGGCATCACTTTGAGAAGAATGGATGGTTTCCACGATTTCTTCTCATTTTATTCATTGTCTCCCGGTATCCTTCAATGATTGTGGAATTGGAAAAATGTCTTGAACCCTCTACAATCTTCATGTTGCAGCTGCCAAAACATTATCAGACTATACAGGGTATCCCAGAATAACGATCGTATACTTCGGGAGGTATTTCTACAGATGAAAATAAGTAAAAATATTTCTATCAACATGTATACAGAGGGCGCTAGAGTCATTTGGAAGTATATTCTCAAATGCAGTTTTCTTTAATTATTTTTGTTATCATTCATCCTGGCAAGACACAATTTAGTACCTGAGGCTGATACGATCTTAGAAATCGTTTCGTGGTACGAAAAACATGATTTAATATACAGAGAGGTGCTAACCTCGTATACCGATGCTATAAAAATGCCTCAAGTTTTCCATGATTTATCTCAAATCTATACTACCAGAATTATGATTCTTCAAACACTTCTACACGAAGAAGGAAAAGTAATTTTTCATTTTGATTTTCAAAAAAATCCACAATGATTTCAAGCATATGTTCTTGAGATGAAAAGATTAGAACTTGATGATTATATTATATTTTAAATTTCCAGTTTGTTCTGTTTTATCAGAGTTCATTTCCGTTGCGGCTATCTTCTCAATGAATCAACTCTGATAGAACAGGAGTAACTGGATATGTAAAGATATAATTATCAAGTTCTGTTTTTTTATCTGAAGAACACACGCTTGAAATCATTGTGAATTTTTTTTCACATCAAAATAAAAAATCAAACGGTATATTGAATCATGGTTTTAGTACCACGAAACGATTTCTAAGATCAGTCACCCTTATAGGTACCAAATTTCGTAGTTCTAGGAATAATGATAATGAAGATAATTGAAGAAAGGTTCATTCAAGGACCTGTCGATAGAAACCGTTTTTCTTATTTTTGTCTGCGGAATTATTTACCGGAATATACGAACCTTATTCTGGAACACCCTGTATATTTTTCTTGCACACGCTGAGTGGTTGTGATCAATTTTTCGTTCAACAGTACTCGAAATATGCAACATCTTGTGTGTTAATCGAAGTGGTATGGAATGTTTGCCATTCATAGAAATCCTTTTAGTGTGCCTACAAAATTTCAGAACGACATTTATAGACAATATTGAATTTGGTATAAAGGTAGGTTTGGTTCAATAATGGCCACGTTTACACCGGTATGGATATTTGGTATGCTTACCAAGGTGATTTGACCAAATTCAGACCAAATGCCTCAGTTAAAGCATCTGGTAACTTTACCAAGTGTACAGTTCATACCACGCTAACTAAGAATATTTAGTTGAAATATAGTCATTAGTCAGCTTACCAAGACACGGTATAAACGTGACCAATCTAACTTTGGTCTCAGGAGTTTATGGTATCATTTTGTACAGACATTTTTTCAGATTTTTCTTTACGATAATGTTGCGTCACGAAATTTCGTCAGCAAACCTGAGATTCATATTTATTACCCCTATGGAAAGAAAGGAATTGAAACTACCCTATAACTCTAATCATGGACAAAAACACCCCTCTGGCTAACACCAGCCGACTCCATACTACATGGAGGATTGTTTTTTTTTATCTATTCAATTTGGAAGTGTGTTTCGTCTTCTCTAAATTGTCCATGTATTGAAAAAGAAATGTTGAAATGATTGTATTTGAAGGCTGAGTTCGTAGGGGAACTCACTCATAATAAGTATAAGTTTAGACTTATTGGGCGTTTGGTCCCAAAGAGAAGATTGATAGATAGATAAATAGTTTATTCATTTCTACAGAGTACAAGGTCTGACAAAAACGTCAAAATACAGAGTACTTAAAAGAGTATGGATACAAGCAAAACAGTAGGTAAAATACAGACAAGAAATAATATGACGAAGTACTTACTTAAACAGTATACAAATATATATATATATATATATATGTATATAAATCATTAATGATAATTAACATTAAATAAAAATAATAATAATAAATACACTAGTTGGCAACAAAATAAGCATCGACACAATAAGGTTCCATATCAATTGCATAGTTTTTGAGTGATCGCAATAGGCTTCTAGAGTTCTCAATGGTTTTTATTTCATTGGGAATATTAATAATATTATTGAAAAACTTTATTGCGTTGTAAAGTGGGCCCCTCTCAAACATAGTTTTTGTATGTATGGGGAAGTTATAATATTTGAAGAAAAAGAAACGAAAAGAAGATCGAATTGATTTTTCTTCGATAGGTATCTTCTTCAGCAAATGCAAGATCGGGAGGCTTAGGGACGAGGATGTGGACAAAAGGGAACCGGGGGTGTATTTCAGGATGGAAAGGGATTTGAGGACTAGACAGGACAGGATGGGGGTGGAAATGAGGGAGAGGCTCAAGTGGGATATCAAGGAGGGAGTCATTGGCTCCGATACGTTCGACCCGAAGCATGCTATAATCGTCACATGGAAGAATGTTTCATTCAATGGAGGATTTGCCAACGCTGTGTACTTGGTAAGACAACACTTTTTTTCATCACCAGCTATAGATACTACTATTATTTACTCCTTTTCGAAAAGTGTTTTTCTCTACCAAGGTAGCTTTCGTCATTTTATGAACAACTCCATCTTTTTCATTTCTATTTCAGCGTCAATTCAATTTCAGAAAGCATCAATTGTACTTCAAAATAGTCACTTGAATTTCAAAAAGTATATCAATTGAATTTCAGAATAGTCAATCGAATCTCAGCAAGCGTCAATTTCATTTCAGAATGTTCAATTGAATTTCAGAAAGTATATCAATTGTTTTTCAGAATAGTCATTTTTTCAACAAGCATCAATTTTATTTCATATTTTTAAAAGTGCATCCCAAAAACTTGGTCTTCTGTTTCGGGCCAGGAGCTATTTCACTTCCAGTCAGCTGCTTATGATCTATAAGGCACAGATCCGACCTGTCCTGGAATACTGTTCCCATATTTGGAGTGCAGCACCCAAACATACTCTGAAACTGTTGGATTCTGTCCAAAAAAAGGGCAATCCGTCTCGTGGGTGATGCCTCGCTCACAAACTCACTCACTTCTCTGGAACACCGTAGAAAAGTTAGCGATCTGATGGCTCTATTTTATAGATATTTTATCAACAATTATTGTTCTTCCCTTGGCAGTCCCCGCGAGATTAACCCGTCAAGTTGGGGCTTCGCACCTCTTCGTGGTCACTTTGGAGACCTGCACAACATCTCTTTCCAAAGGCTCGTTCACCCAGAGAACAGCTAGGCTCTGGAACACATTGCCGATGGAGGTGTTTCCAGTGGCATATAACCTTCAAAAATTTAAGAAGAACACCAATTTCTACATTATTACCCTTGGTTCTCACGATGTTCTCTTAAAGGTATAATGTTATCTGAAATACAAATGACACTTTCAGGAATCCAATTGACTATTCTGAAATACAATTTACCCTTTCTGAAATTTAATTGACTATTGCGAAATATAATTGACACTTTCTGAAATTCAATTGAATATTCTGAAATACATATGAAGCTTTCTGAAACACAACTGGAAAAAGTGTAGTTGGTATTTACTTTATCAAAGTTGAAAAATCTCGATTTTGAACAACCTACTTATATCTCTGTAATCATTTTCGATAGACCCCAGGTGTGATGTATCGATGAAATCAGCTCTCCAGGAAGAATCTGAAAATAAAATGAAATACAGGGTATTACTTTTAAAATAACAAAGTTGTTGCTACTTTTTGATAGAAGCGGCAACACTGCATTGCTCGAAATATTTTAAATGAAGAGAGCATCTTCTAAAATCCAATCAAGCATATTTTCATGAATTTCTCCCGACTGATTGTCGATATAGAGATAGTGTAAGCTCGTATCGTGACATACCCTATAGTATATTATTGTTTAACGAGCACGAAATGATAGTGATTTCCCATGAGAATGAGAAATCAGCATTTCATGCGAGTTATACACTCTACTCTTTCTACGGCTGTAACCGATATAATAGCCGATTTTTTTATTTCATCGGCTTGTAGTCATCTGATTTTCTCTTATAAGTAATGATCTATCAGACAGAGCTCTCTCATTGCTTGAAATTCGACATTTCATGGGAGATGACATTTATTGTGAAACAATGTACAATGTCCCTCATTGATTTATCTAAAACAGTAAAAGAAGAGCAATTTTGTGTTATACCGTAGAAACATTATTTCAATCCCTTGCTCTCGTCAGTAGGATCAGAATAGATGAAATTAATTTTGATACATTGATTTCCTTATTAATGAAAGGAAGTGTATGGCATGCCTTTTCATGGAGGAATATACAGGGTGTTTCATAATTGAATGCTGATCCTTTAAGGAGAGAAGTTCATATCAACATATATGTCCTGAACCTCTTAGTTTTTGAGTTACAGGGTGTTGAAATCAGAAGCGTACAGCGTTTTTTCAAACAAAACATTCAATATCAGGTCTACGAGGACATCACTGGTAAAAGTAAAAGTTTGATTTTTGTCCCAAAACAAAATGTGTTTTCACTTATAGTGGGTGTCTACTGAATTACCAAAAACAATATCCAAGAACTGAAGGAACAAAATTCTTTGGTTTTTATTTTTTTACGTGAAAACGGTACGTTGTATGAAAGTAAGTCTAGGAACCAAATTTGCTTCAAAATGAATGAGAATTGAAAAAAAAATCAGTGGCGTACTATTTTTTTCTTCAAAAATTGTCAGTTCAAACCCCGTACGGACGTCACTGGTGAGAATTTTTAAATATCTTTCACGTAAAAAAATGCTCCTTGATAATGAAAAGGTGTATACAAAATATCATACCAATATCTAAGAGTGATAAAAAATTATGATGAAAAACTCATTTTTTTCTTGAAATCACCCTGTAGCTCAATAACTAAGAGGTTTAGGACACATGTTGATATGAACTTTCCTCTTTGAAATCATCCAAGGATTATCGCCCTTGAGGATCTGCATTCAATTATGAAACACCCTGTATAGCCCTGAAAACCTGAGAATATTATTAAACAGAAGTTTCAGAGACTGTGGAGTATCCGAAAATATTGGAAAAAACGATTATAACTTTCAGACCAACACCTTCCAAATGGTGCTAGTGACAGACGAAGTGTTCACTTATGCCATGTTCAACTATCTCAACCTGGATTGGACCAGTCATACCGAAGCTGGCGGAGACACCCAAAGGGGGGAGGGGGGTGTTTCTGCGTATGTGGGTTTCAACGCAGGAAACGGCACCAGGAGCTACGAGTACAAACCGTACAGTCAAGAGTCTGTCATCAGAGACCTGACGGCCACAGGGTTCGCGAACGGGTTCAAAGGAAGGCATATCTTCAGGATAGACGAGAACATTCTGCTGGGAAGCTGCAACAAAGATATAGGTATGTTATCACACTCAGGTATCATCAACGATAGGCAATATGGCTTCCGTCATCAGATATCAAACGGTGACCTGCTCGCTAACGTCTCAGATATATGGCAGCAATCTTTTGAAAAATATGGTGAAACCTTAGCCGTAGCACTTGATATCTCCAAGGCATTCGATCGAGTCTGGCACCACGGACTCCTCGCCAAGCTTCCATCTTATGGCTTGCCTCCCCAGTTGTGTTCTCTGCTAGCTAGTTTTCTCTCAAACAGGTCTCTCCATGTAGTGGTGGACGGAGTTTCATCTGACTCCAATACTATTTCTACTCCATATCAACGATTTGTTGGAAGCAACTTCATATCCAGTACACAGCTTTGCGGATGATAGTACTCTCCATACCGCATTCTCTTCCAGGGCTCCAATACCAGCCAGGCAAATCAGAAACGAACGAGGGAGAAATGTTGACAACATAAATATGGACTTGGCGACAATTCTCGAATGGGGATCCAATAACTTGGTAGATTTCAATGCAAACAAAACACAAGCATGCCTTTTCTCTAGAGAAGCCGATCTCACTGTGCCCAACATACCTTTGAAGACATCCATTTCGATGCTTGGTATTACTATCAGCAATAACCTTTCTCGGAAAAATCACGTGCTAAATGTGCATCTCAAAAACGTGGTTTTCTGTTTCGCGCCAGGTGCTATTTCACTTCCAGTCAGCATGATCTATAAGGCACAGATCCGACCTGTCCTGGAACACTGTTCCAAAAAAAAATTTTTTTTCAACTCCAAGTCAGTCAAGCACAAACTAGGTGATTCTTTCACTTCAAATATTATTTGTTTTTGTATTGTAGACCTTTCAATTAGGCTGATGATGGTCTTTTATAAGATAAAAAAAAAAAACATCATTGAAAATCTTGTGGCATGAATTCGAGCAATACGCACTTCTACCAAAGATCAAAAGTTTCTTGTTAATGACTCTCATATTGTCTTTCTTCCAGGATCATAATTTGGTAAAAGCACCGTTTCATCGATACTTGCCTAGTGCTGGCTTGTAAAGTTTTCCTTGGACCATCTTCCATTGTCCTTGTCCTCTATATTGTCAATTATACTAAAAACTTCGTTTTTAGCGTCGTTTGGACCGTGGACATTGCAAATAATATTTCTCCGTACATCTCAGGAAGCGGAAGTGAGATGTATTTTATTTTTTCTTTACCTGTAATCTCCATGGATCAAAATAGCACCACCTTTTCTGACTGAGAAATATTTATGGTTACGTTTAATACCGAACGATTTTGACCCGATGATGTGAAAAGTCCGAGCGCTATTTTGCCGTTCGCTATTTTTACAAATGATAGCTTCCGTGAGTGACCATAAGGTATTCAAGAGCTTGATGCAAGTTAATATCTTTCAAAATGAATTTTCCATGACAAAAATGTATTCTTTCATTTCATTCTGTTTTCACTTCTTGTAGAAATTAATTGGGAAACATTCAAAAGAAACCATTTCAATTTTCCAATTTAACACCCTGTATCTCTAAATATAACTACTTGAAGACCTGATGGTCCTTACCTAACTCCTCGTCAAATCGCCGTTCTCTGTATAAAATTATGTTTAATCGTAGATGGTGCTAATTTACCGCTCGTTTTTGCTCCTGAAAGTGGAAACATGCTTGGCGGTACTGTGGTAAATATAACAGGACCTTGTTTCAACTTGGACGATTCAGTCAAATGCAAATTCGATGTGGCTGATGAAATAAATGGTTATGTGGTTGATAAAAACAGAGCGATATGCATCCAACCAAGATTGTATGCAGAGGGTTGGGTCAATCTTCAAATTGCTGTAGGACCAAATGCTTATAAATGGAAAGGAAGGTACTACGTAGGTAAGAGAATCTTAGGCGCTGTACTTTGAGGTCTGAGAATTAATCGAACATTTTGAATTTTTCCAGAATCCCCAGCTAGTGCTTCTCAAAAAATCTACTTCAAGGATAAGAAAATCCATGAAAAGTCACCAAGCGAGCTGAAGATCACTTGGGAAAAACAGAACTTGACCACCAACGAAAACGCCAATATTCGCATTTCCTTGTGGGGTTACCGAGAAACCACCATACACCCCACATTTGTGTACATTACAGACATAGCTGATAACATTCAGAACACAGGAGAGTACACCATCGTACCTTCCCAGTACAGAGGCAAAACCAACGAATTTCTCACAGACATCAAATTCGGCTTCCTACAAATAAACTTGACAGAGTCCATAAAAATCAATACCTACACCACTACTCAAAGAACAATTGACATCACCCCCATAGTGTGGAGCAGACCTATACCTCTAGGTTGGTACTTCCAGTTTCAGTGGGAGAACTTGTATGGGAAAAATTGGCCCAAATACCTTTGCGACGATTGGCTGAGGACAGACAGATACTTGAAGAACTTCGCTCACGAGCTGCCTCAGTGCCCATGCACTGTTGAACAGGCTCTAGCAGACAAAGGGAAATACATGCCTGACTTTGATTGTGACAAGGATACGAATCCTGTTTGCTACTACAACAACCAAGCGTTGCATTGCGTGAAAACAGGATCTCCAACGTAAGTAAAAGCTACACACCCCGTGTCCCAGCTGAACTGTCTCTCCCTGTAAAAAATCAAATCAAACCTAACCTAACCTAACCTCACCCCACCTGATCTGACTTTGATTATGGCAAGGATACGAATCCTGTTTGCTACTACAACAACCATTGCATTGCGTGAAAGCTCTTCAACGTAAGTAAAAGCTATACGTATTAAATGGATGATGAACGGATCTTCTAGGTTTTTTTAGTCCAGTCATCATAGACTTTGACCCGTGAATAATTTTTTAGTGTTTTTTTTTCATAGGTGTCTCGGGGGGGTCACTGGGAGTGTAAATTCAAAATGGCGACCAAATCAAGCTTTTGCGTATGTTCAAAAACTAGTTTTTTTTGTTAAAAAACGGTTTTTCTTGAATAACTCGGCTATTTTTGATTCCACAGAAAAAGTTTGGGGACAAAAATTGTAGTAGATTTGGTTCTCTACAAGTTCGGTCCCCACAATTTTTCTGATAGGATCGATATTTTGTAAATTAAACCTGAAAAAAGCGACAAATTCGAAATATTTTCATTATCTCGTTTGTTTTCAACTTTACGGCATAAATGAACTTGTAGAAAACCAAATTTACTACAATTTTTGTCTTCAAATTTTTTCTGTAGAATCAAAAATGGCCGAGTTATTCAAGAAAAACCGTTTTTTAACAAAAAAAAAACAGTTTTCGCAAAAGCTTGATTTGGTCGCCATTTCGAATTTATACTCCCAGTGACCCCCCGAGACACGTATTCTGATGATAATCTTGTGTATTCATAATTATTGATGAGAAGTTCAAGTTTCTCTTCCTGTTCCTCATTTCAAATAATATTTTTTCTACAGTAAAAAATATTACTCCACTACCAGAGTTTCCGATTTTAATTCACCTCATACTGAAAAGACTCAAGTTATATCAAAACTTCACACATCCAGTGTGCTTTTACACATCTCATGTCCACTTCAGAAAATCAAATATTGATTATTCACTGCAAATATAACTTACCAAGGTCATATTTCGATATTCTGATCTGTTATGAGCTGGCCTTTGGCTCTTGTCAACATTTGGGACACCCTGTTTGTTCACAAAAGAGAAAATGGATATAAGAAACAAATTTCCAAATAGGAAGTTCGGGAAGATTCAAATACTAATATGATGAGTTTGCTTTGTAATCCTGATGATAATTATTATTGACTATTGAAGATATTGACTTAAGATATTGATAAATGGACTGCAACTAAAAACAATCTGTGCCGCACTTTGAGTCAATCTACATAGAATTGTAGTCAAAGTTGTGGTACCATTAATTGACATCATTGATAAATAAGGAGATTAGAAGTGGTCCCTCGTGTAACCCCTGTGGTACACCAGAAGATACTTCAGCCAATTCAGAAAACCAAATAAGCGAAGTCATTATCTCGATTTCTTATTTCAGAGCTGAGGGAGCTGAACAGCAATGTTGTTATGACAAAAACGGGTACCTCATGTTGTCCTACGACCAACAGTGGGGTTCGAGTCCTCGCAGATGTCATAACCTCGGCAAAATGCCTTACAACGAAGCTACGAAAGTTCCCACTTTGTCCCAATGGTTCAACGACGTGGTTCCCAAATACCTCTGCTGCCTTTGGCAAGAAGAACAAGCAGTAGGTTGTGAAACTTTGAGGTAATTGAATAATAACTTGGTATTTTAATGTTTCGAGAAAATGAAGAAAACTATTTTTTATCATTGGAAAGGAGTATTCTAACGAAGAAAAAGTACTTCAACATTTTCTGAGTATGAAAAAAATCACGTGTATCTCTATTGCTTAATGACATTTTCAACATTTTCAATGCAGTTCAAGAACCAAATCACCGTTTGATAAGAGGAAAAACAAAACCTTCCCAGAAATCAGAGCTAGAGCTCAGTCACCGCTTCTTACAAATAAAAATAATTCTGACAAAATAACAGATGTAACAGCAGGGGATGAGAACTAAGATGAACCATCCAGTTCGACTAGCTTTCTCTATTTTGGTTGTGCTGACAAAATCACATTATTCCATTTTATCCTTTTTGTTTATATTAAAGGGGCTACATGTTCGCCAATCGCCAAATATTACTCTGCAAGGTAGTTTTTTCTCAAACAGGTCTCTCCATGTAGTGGTCGACGGAGTTTCATCTGACTCTCTCATCATAAATGTTGGTGCTCCGCAAGGATCAATCTAGCACAAACACTCAATTTCTACTCCATATCAACGATTTGTTCGAAGCAACTTCATGTCCAGTACACAGCTTTGCGGATGATAGTACCCTCCATAACGCCTTCTCTTCCAGGGCTCCAATACCAGCCAGGCAAATCAGAAACGAACGAGGGAGAAATGTTGACAACATGAATATGGACTTGGCAACAATTCTCGAATGGGGATCCAATAACTTATATTTCAATGCGAACAAAATACAAACATGCCTTTCCTGTAGAAAAGCCGATCTCATTGTTCCCAACATACGCTTGTCAGGTGTAACCATACCTTTGAAGACATCCATTTCGATGTTTGGGATAACTATCAGCAATCACCTTTCTTGGGAAAATCACGTGAGATCAATTGCTAAAAGTGCATCCCAAACACTTGGTATTCTGTTTCGGCCAGGAGCTATTCAACTTCCAGTCAGCTGCTTATGATCTATAAGGCACAGATCCGACCTGTTGGATTTTGTCCAAAAAAGGGCAATTCGTCTCGTGGGTGATGCAAACTCACTCACTTCTCTGGAACATCATAGAAGAGTTGGCGATCTGGCTCTATTCTATAGATATTTCCATGGACGATGCTCTTCTGAAATATCAACAATTGTTCCTCCCTTGGCAGTCCCCGCGAGATTAACCCGTTGAGATAAGGCCTCGTATTCCTTCCAAAGACTCGTTCATCCAACGAACAGCGAGGCTCTGGAACACAATTGCTAAGGGAGGTGTTCCCCGAGGCATTCAACCTCCAGAAATTCAAGAAGAACACCAATTCCTACCCTATTTCCCTTGGTTCTCACGATGTTCTCTGAACATTACAGGATATCCCTTTTCGTGGGAACTCGAACATGAGAAAAAAAATCAACACTCATTTACGCAATTAATACCACTGTACCACTCAATAGAATGCCTCCTGTCGATCCTTGTTTCTTTGAGCACTTTAGAAATTTTGCCAGCTAGCTCTCTAATTGAAACTGTTGGATTCTCGTTGCGAAATGATGAAGATGCTCAATTAGGTTCTCATAATTGTAATAACTCGATTTTTAACAAATAGTTGGTTGGTTCCTTGTTGCATGAGTGGGCCCAATTTTGGAATTCAAGGATAGACTTAGCAAGAGTGGTTTTGTTTTAGGTTTGAAAGAAGACCAACACAGGATTGTGTAGCCTACCAAGCTCCAGGTCTCGCTGGAGTTTACGGTGATCCTCATTTCATAACTTTCGATGATGTTGAGTACACGTTCAACGGCAAAGGAGAATTCGTGCTGGTGAAATCTGTCACTAAATCCGATAATCTAGAGGTCCAAGGTAGATTTGAACAGATGGACCAGAATGCTTATGGAGAGGTTAGTCAAAACTATACTTTCTAGGAGAACCGACAGTTTTTGATTCGGTGATTTTTTAGGTTAAAGCAACTCAGCTGACATCTATCGTGGCCAGAGGCAACAACACGATTGCTGTTGAAGTTAGAAGAAGGCCTTTGGATGCTAGGTGGAGATATAGGTTGGACGTCATTGCTGATAACAAACGATTATTTTTTGACAGGCCGTCTTTGAAGTTTCAGCATTTCCAAGGTATTTATTCAAGAATCTTATCAATTCCAATGAACTTTGTGTGTTTTTTCAGGAGTTACAATCTACACACCAACTTACATTTTGAACCAATCTGAAGTCATCATTATGTTTGATAATGGCGCTGGTGTTGAAGTTCTTGATAATCAAGGATTTATGACAGCTAGGGTCTATTTACCATGGACATTTATAGTGAGTTAGGATTTTATCAAAGATAACCGCACCCCTGTAACTCAAAAAAAATATTTTGAAATGTTGACAAATTCTTTATTACCTTATTTTTATATCAACTTCAAGATTTTTCAAGCGAATTCAAATGTGCAAAATTCAAATTTGCTTTTTCAAATTATTTACATATTGTGACTGACATAAACTATTTTTGTTTTTTTTTTCTACAAACGTCAAAAAATGACAAGGTTCGCGCATTGATAACAAATTGCGAAGTGACACTTTTTTTCAGTTTCCTACGTTACCATGATACCTTGCACAAAACAATGCGCGAAGTAAAACAGTGCGCGAAGTACCTACTTCGCGCATTGTTATGTAAAATATTTGAGATATTTATATTTCAACTTTATGGTCCTCAATCGAGCAAACATCCACGAAATCATTTGTTCCTGGATGTTCAACAATAACTTTGTTTTATCTCTTGGAGCGCACGAAAGGAAATTCCTATTATGTTCGTGGAACATTGTGCCTATCTAGGGAGGATAGGGGAAGGCCTTTAAAGCCAGTTCAACACTATTTTTTATATCAAGCTAAGCATATTTCACTTCAGAACTATATTTTTTGACGTTTGTAGAAAAAATATTGTTTGCAACTCGAGCGCGAAATACTTTGGTCATCTCGACTATTTTTTTAACTGGGCTACGCCTCGTTGAAAAAATTTGATCTCAATCACCAAAGTAGCATTTCGCACTCTAGATACAAAAATAACTATTTTCTTTTCGGAAAAAATTATATAATGTTTCACAATCTACATTTTATTTTCATACAATAGGAGAAATGAAAAAGACGGTTCGCCCATAAAATTTTTCATCATTTCACAACATGTGCATTGATGATATATTCTCATTTAATCAAAATAAATATTGGGCACAGTGAC